>JAECWR010000255.1:1745000-1990000 GCA_018150935.1 Drosophila pruinosa | reverse complement strand
CCTGATTGAGTTTTAGTGGTTGGCGTAAGGCTCGATTATGCCGTAATTTTGCCTGGTTCGGCTCGGCACCCTATTATCATGATTTTAAAGCATGTTTTAAGCAACTTGAAAATTAATTTGTATCACGTGGATTACCATCACTAAAACGAGGAAATAATTATAAATGAAATAAGGCGAAAATTTCTAATAGTACATTTGAGAAAGGCTGTAAAACGAGCTAAAACAGTTCGTCAACGATGCAAGAATGAGAGAACGGTGAACAGATGGGGCAATTACCAATTACCAATCATGGTCACCATAGGCCGATGACATGGGAAGAGGTGGGTAGCATTGTTCACATGTTTAACAATAAGAGCAGCGCACCTCGAATTGGCAGTAGATTTATACACTGACGAATGCATAATATGTATCCGTAACTTTTTGATTCGGCGAGTTATAACAATATAGATCAGATCAGACATGGGAACGAACTTCGTTGGAGCAGACAGCAAGAAGTCTAAAGATCTGTTTGATTGGAATGCTATTAAATCGGAAAGGGCAAACAAAGGCATCAGTTGGAAAATTTATTGTCCATCTAATCCAATCTGTCTGGGAGCGTTTAGTAAGATCAATAAAAAGAGAGAGATGATCCAGAGCCCTTAACTCCGAATCATTTCTTACTTTTCACCACAAATTCAAACTCCTGGAGGTGGTGGCAATTTCTGCTTTCATAAGCAGTATCATATTGCTAAGCAACTTAAAGACAATTTTTGGCGGCGTTGGATGAGAGAGTATTTACCAACATTAACCAGATGTACGTAGCAGACATTACTATAATCTGCCATGACAACCAAGCACGCGGCAATTGGAAAATAGGAATCATCGTTCGTTCAACTGGAATACTTAGTCGACCCATATCAAAGCTGGCCATTTTGGATGTATTGCGCGCAGCATCATTTACAAATTTTTTTCTTGCTATTTTTTGTGTTTATTCTTTCTTTCGTTTATATGACATTTTTGAATAAATACTTAATTTAATCGGACGAAAGGGAGTTTGGAATTCAATGTGCTATGGTGGCGTGTTCTAATTAGCGCCAGAACACTATCGGTAAAAACTACAGAGGTAACTTCAAGTTGTCTACTATTCCCAAATCATTTGAAAAACTCATATCTTGTCAACTGCAACACTGCTGTAAATCTATTATATCACCCTAACATCATGGGTTTGTCAAATATCACTAACTTTTTCGAATTTTTATCAATTTTTGTTGAAAGGTTCCAATCAAAAATGCAAACTGATGTTATTTATACTGATTTCAACAAAGCTTTCGATTTTGTCAACCATAATCTGATATTATTTAAGCCCAATCATCTTCAACTTCAACAAAATCCTCATATCATCATAGAATTCAAAGGGTATTTTATATAGGCTCTGTGTAGAAAACCATCCAAGTCACTTTCGGCGTACGCCAAAGAAAGATCATAATTGATCTACCGTCCGTTATATCATACTCTCACATACTTATTTATGTATGCAGATAATGGTAAGATTTGTTTGACTTTTATTTTTGACTTATATAGTCTCAGATTGCTATCTGACCATGACTGTTTTCAATCGTGGTGTGCTATAAATTTATTAAGTCAAAATTTCAATAAATGTAAACTTATGTATTTTTTTTTAAAGGCATTCCTCATTTATACAATTGTCATCTTAATGAGACCCAAGCTTAGCTAATAGAGTCAGTAACGGATTTAGGTATCCTTCTTGATTCAAAATTAAGTTAAACGTTGTTCAAAGGAATTTCACGATCCCTACATATCAAAAAATCTTTTTATCTCACTGCTTCGGCCTATCCTTGAGTATGGATCTAATATTTAGTTTCCCAGTATATTCTATTCTGATAAGCCATAGGCTTGAATCAGTGAGTAAACATTTTCTTTGCTCTTCGTAGTCTTAATTGGAATTCTACGATTAGATTAATAGTAGACTTATATTACTAAACCTTCCTTTTCTTCCTGTCCATAGAACTCTCGTAGCTGGGGTGATTCTACATAGACTAGTTATTGGTGAAATTGATTCGTTGCAGTTGATTTGCTTTACAGTTCCGGTCAGAACAATTAGAAATTTTCGTCCTCTCTCTCTTTCCCGTTATAGTACTAACTATGCCAGTCACAATCCTTTTCGGATATAATGTGTGAAATACAATATATTTTTCAATGTGATTTGCAATACTAACATTATCTTCCAAATGAAAACATTACTATTACCAAAATTATCTCAAGGTTAAGGATTGTTATTGTTTTTTCCGTATTATCTACGTTAATTGATCGTGACCCCCGTTTTCGCACGGTATGTGCCTCTCGGTGTGCCTCTCGGTCGGATGGGTCGGTGGTTGCGTCTGCCTGGGTCCGTGCATTAACGGACTGGCTGGGCCACTTGATCGTACTGCAGTTAGAAAAATGTAATAAAATTTAAGGTGTTAATATGATTTATGAAGAAAACATGGAAAAGACAGCATTTTTTTCACCAGCAACTTTTTAGAAATTAATGAATGACTATTTAAAATATTACATAAACAAAATATATGTTGTATACTTGTAAGATATATTAATATTTTCAGCATCTAATAAATACATTTACTCACAAATGAAGGCGTAAAAACAAATTCAAACATAATAAAAGATATTTTAACTATTGGCAAAAAAATCATTAAGGATTACTTAAAAATGGTATAACCAATGATCAGATATTTATAAAAAAGCGATTCGATTAATCAAAATGGCCCAGATATTGTTTGTGCAGTAGATTATTTCAAGCATTATTTATATCAGTGATGGGCACGCGAATTACGTTGCCGTCTTAAATAATGATTGATAATTACGTGGAGATTGGCTGAGTCGTATAAGGGGCATAACTCCTCCACCATTAGTGTCTAAATTCTCCCGAATTTAATTTAATATGAATATTTTTTCTTTGCATTTTATTGTAACAAAGTACATTGTAATACCAATTACTATTACTATTGTGATTATTAATAATGTTATTGTCATACCGTACGCAATTTTTATTGAAACCTTAGTTCTCTAATCTCTTTAAATTTTCAAAGTTTTGTAATGTAAAACGGTAAAAAATTTTAAGTACTTTTGTACACTTGTTTGAGAAATTCTGTTGGATAAAAAAATGGATCATAAAACATAATTTTGATTTTGCAATTTACACATTAAATTAAAAAGTTAATATTTAATATTATATTATATTTCATTCGTAATAGTTTTGATAAATTTTTTCACTTTGACTGTTCCAAATAATTATGGTTTGATCATCAATCTCCTCTATGCTAGTTTTGTTGTTAAATCTGTACTTACAATTATTTGTTTAAATTCAATTATTTTAAAATAATGTTTTCTTTGTATTTATATATGTATTTATACCCGCCTACCCAAAGGGTAGAAGGGTATTATAACTTTGTGCCGACCGAAAATGTATGTAACGGGTAGAAGGAAGCATCTCCGACCCCACAAAGTATATATATTATTGATCAGCGTCAACAGCCGAGACGATATAGCCAAGTCCGACTGTCAGTCTGTTCGTCCGTCCGTATGAACATCTAGATCTCAGAGACTATAAGAGATAGAGCAACAAATTTTTCGGGACAGTATGTCTTATTGTTACTGTTATTGTTATTGTTTGTTTTTCATTTTGACCACGCCCCCTTCCGCCCATGCAAATTGAAAAGAACTAAATTGCACAATTTTGGCACGTACAATATTAATCACGATCTTAATGATCTCTGTGAATTTGGTTAAAATCGGATAAAAAACACAGAAGTTATTAAGAAATTACTTGTGTAATGCGTTACCACTTGCAGCTGCACCTAGTTAGATGATATGACACTCCGTGACATAATAATGGTGTTCAATATACCAACTAAAGTGCCGCCAAGTTAATAATTTCGAACAAAGAAAATTTTGATATATTATTTTGGTATAATTTTAGTATATATATTTTTTTTATTATTTTTTCAGTATATTTTTCAAAAATATAATATTTGCATGGTAAAATTGAGTGGCGGGTATCTCACAGTCGAGCAAACTCGACAGTAGCTTTCTTACTTGTTTATTATTAATGTTAGTTACAAGGGTGTTTTTTTGATCTATTTGAATATGTTGTGAATTTGGAATGGGTATAATTAATTTTACGTCTCTTTTTACAAAAGATTTCGGTATTTTCACATCTGTCTGTCCGTCTGTGTGTATGAACATAAAAATCTCCGAGACTATAAAAGCTAAAGCTATCAAATTTGGAGACAACATGTAAAAACTTTGCAGGCAGATTAAGTTTATTTTAACGGTTGGCCACGCCCCCTTTCGCCCAGTAAATCGAAAAAAAACGATTTCCAAGCATTATGTTAAAGTTAGAACGTTCAGTTTTGGCACACACAATAATAATCATCATTTTAATGATTTGGTTACAATCGGACAAAAAACACAGAAGTTATTAACAAATTACTTTTATAAGGCGAAATCGGGAGCAGCTGCACCTGTTCAGCTGGTTGTCACTCTGTGACATAATAATGGTGTTCAATAAACATAATGAAATGCCAAGCTAATCATTTTGAAGAAAGTTTATTTCGCTATATTTTTTAGTATATTTTTGGTACATTTTTTTAAGTATATTTTTCAGTATATTTTTGAAAAATATAATATTTCGATGGTCGCTCCTTATTACTCCTCCATTCAGTAAAATTGGGTGACGGGTATCTCACAGTTGAGCAAACTCGACAGTAGCTATTTTACTTCTTTTACCCAATAATTATTATAATTTTCATAATGCGCTGCGTTTCAGCCGTTTGTAGTCGTTCCTACGTTCCTTTTAACGAGTTGTCTGCATTATTAGAATCTAGACCAATGTCTATGTAGGCTGTTTCAAGCGACCTACGTAGTTTTCTATTTCTGTGGTGTATTGCGCGGAAGTTTTACCACGTTGTTGCGTGTTTACCAATTTTTCTTTTAGGACGTTAGGTATTTCACATACAACTGTTTCTTCTAGTTCTTTATAATGGCATTGATTGTATTTTCATTTTGGACCTTATAGAGTGTTGAGCTAATTATTTATTACTTAATTACCTCTATATTAATTGCTTCTTAGGATCCCTTGGTCATGTAGACCAATTTGATTGCCTTAATGAATTTGTGCAGGTAGATTTTCTTTTAATTCAGGAATGGCTTGTGCTATGTCTTTAATGTATGCCCTTTGGGCAGCTGATTCGACTACCGTGGTGATACGTTTTTGGTCTATCGCACTTTGGGCAATATCTGAATCAGTAAATTTGGGATCTGACAATTCAGCTAGTGTTGATATAGCGGGAATTTCGGTTTCTGACTTAAGCGATTCGGGTACTTCTATATCACAAAAGTCCTCATGATACAATAATTGAAGTTGTTGTCTCAATCACCGAGGGTGTATTTAGTATGGTTGGCATTAAAATTTCCAGACCATATTTTGTTTTTATTAAAAACAAGTCGATCGAAATCTGATCAGAGCTTTTGACAACTGTAACCAGAGGTCTTCAATTATTTTTGCCGTGTTTTCATATATTAATATTTGTGCAATATTGAAACTATCTACCAATATTACTGCATGTTTGTTATAGTATTAATTTGTATTTGTCTGTTTTGTGATTTGTTTGACTTATTGAAAGTGTCTTTTATTTCTTTTACGGATCTGTTACCGTTCCATACTGCTTTAAATACTATAACATTATCAAGTAAGGGTGTACTCATATATCTTCTTTCGAGATGATTTTTCAACTTGGTATTGTTGTTAGAACGATCGTTTTTAGCGTTCTGGTGCAATTGAAGTATGGCTTGCACACGCTTAGATAATTGGTGGTCTCTTCCAAAGGATTCTGTAATAAATGCACTAGTTTTCATCTTGGTTCAATAGAATTTGAACAACTTTTTAATATTATTTTGAATTTTGTATTTAAATTTTGCCTAAATCGTTAGCTCGGCTCATACAACGTTTATTATTCATTTTATTGGGCAAGACCCAGAGTGGTTGGATATATACTTTGTGGTCTACGCTTTTGACATTATTGACCACATTTGTCATATTATCCTTCGCCTGAAAAATATTATTATTAATATTAATGATAGATAAACGGGGATAGATATAAGAGAGAGAGAGGAGGTGAAGATCCCTCCAGGAAAGTAAGCTAGTTTTCCGGACGACCACGGGATTGATAAGCTCCTTGGCTTGCTGCATCCCTGTTTGGACCGACCAGTAGCAATTAGTCAACCTAACAGCCCAGGTTTTCACAATAGCTAAGATGGTTAATCAACCCACGCCACAGAAGGGCTCAGGGCCGGGAAAAGTGGCTGACGAACCGGCCCTAGCAAGTTCGTTCGCCAGCTCATTGCCCTGGATACCAGAGTGTCCAGGCACCCATAGAAGGATGACGTTGATAATTAGATACAGTCTCTGGAGGCAGTTCCAGCAATCGGCCACCAGTCGAGAGCTTACTCTTTTGGAAGAGAGGGCTAAGATGGCGGCTTGATTGTCAGAGAAGATGTAGATGTTCACTCCTCTAATCCCCTTCTCATGGATCAGACGGCAGCAGAACTCGATGGCATGAACCTCAGATTGGAAGACTGTGGGCCATTTGCCCATAGCAATTGAGGTTTTGGAATTGGGTCCAAAGATCCCAGCTCCAACCCCCTGATCAGTTTTTGACCCGACGGTATACCAGTGAATACCGTAGGGGTCGCTGATGGGGTTGCCTATGTCCCAGTCCTTCCGGTCCGGGATGAGGGTTCTGAATTTAGCACCAAAGAAAAGTTCCATAGTCATAGTATCTGATCTAGTGCAGATATCAATGCCAGGAATGTCTTTGATCAGGCTAGCATGTCCTGATTCGGTAGCTAGAAGCCCTGATTGGAGCTTGATTCTAAACAGGCTCATAGCGACGACTTCTTTAATTTGGATATGCAGTGGAGTTAGATTCAGTATCGATTCCATTGCTGCGGTGGGACAGGTACGAAGTGCACCTGTCAGTGAGAGGCACAGCAGCCTGTGCAATTTATTGCATTTGCTGATGGCAGTGACCTGCATAACCTTTGGCCACCACACAATAGCAGCATAGGTGACGATCGGTCTGACCATCATGGCAAAAATCCACCGGATGGTGCAGGATTTAAGACCCCAGATTCTACCAAAGAATCTCCTGCAGGCCCACATGGCATGGGTCGCCTTTGTGAGGGTGTTGCTGAGGTTGGAGTTCCAATTTAGTCTTTTATCGAGGGTTACCCCTAGATATTTGACTTCGTTGGATAGCCCCACAGGGGAGCCTCTGATATAAAGTTGACCAATGTCAACGGAAAAGCGCCTAGTGAAAGGAACTATAATAGCTTTTTGTGGATTGATGCTAAGACCAACATCTGCGCACCATCTACTTACCGTGTTCTATTAGAACCAGGTCGTCAGCATAGCAGATCGCTTCAACGCCCTCCTCGGAGAGTAAGACTAGTAGTTCGTCAACTACTAGGGACCAGAGTAGGGGGGATAGAACCCCTCCCTGGGGACAGCCTTTGACTGCATTAATGCAAGCAGTCGTGGAGTCCAGGGTGGAAGTGATAATCCGGGGTTTGAGCATAGCTTCAATCCACCGGATCAATGGACGGGCACCTTCAAAAGCACCTTCTATATCCAGAAAAGAGCACAAAGCAATGTTCTTGGATACGAAGGCTCTTTCAATTTTTCCCACTAACCTGTGGAGAGCGACCTCGGTCGATCTGCCGGCTAGGTACGCAAACTGCGTGGGATGCAGAGGTGTCGACGTCTGCAGAGAGTACCGAATGTGCATATCTATAAGTCTAAAACCTCTTCCCTAATAGCATTAATAAAAGTGGGTTTGCACCCTATATAAGCTACATCTAATTGACAACACAATAAGTAGTCTAAGAGCGATCACGAGCGATCACGAGCGGCTTGTTGTTGCGACGACTGAATTCCACCAGCCACTGGACCTCTGCTGGAGGTACATCATCCACATCGCCCGGGAAGTATGCGGAGGCGTTCACAACTTCCCGGACACCGTCTGCAGTGGCTACCTCTATAGCCGTTGCTACCAGGTCTCTGTGGATGAAGTTCGTCAGGGGTAAATGTCTGACATTGTTATCCAAAAGTATAGCAGTGCGAGGGGCACCTTCCATACGGTCATATAACAACTTACATGATCCACATGATAGTCCACGTATATGGCCACCGATCAACCATGGTTCTTGGACGAGAGCCAGGTTGATTCGATCATCACAGACGACCCTGCACAGTGTAGCCTACGCTCCTCTAGCGTGGTGCAGGTTCGCCTGGAGCACCAGAAGCAGCCACTCGTTTCGGGATATACAGGCCTTACAGGCCTGGGCTAACATTTGATGTGGAGTGCAACAGCACCGCCTTTAGGATGCTGGATTTCAACGCAGCCAACTGCTCCGCTGATAAGGGCTTGGAAGAATCAGCCGAAGTGAAGCCCAATTTCTTGCTGCTTACCACTTGGCTGAAGAGTCGCTTCGTGGACTCCATATGAGTCATTTTGGGCCTCTTTAAAGAGCTAGTGGGCTCGGCGATGATATCGTCAGCGCGCGTTCGTTTTGCTTTGGTGTAAACGGGGGGGCGCAGTGGCGATAGCAACAGCTTCCGCTCGGTTCGTACCCTTCGCAAGTGCAGCTTAAAAAGCTTCTTCTTGCGGCTCTTCAATTTCACAAAGGCGTCCTTAGATTCCAGCAGCAGCAACTGAATCTGAGAGCCTGCATCCTCTGAGAAGTCAAGGAAGCGTCGTCAGCAAAGCTGATCCGGTCGCTGTCAGGTTCCTCGTCGGAGGGCAATACCTCGACGGGTTGCTGCTGGACTGAATCGCTATTGGACGGAAGGTCAACACTAGCGAACCCTGTATCCAAGAGAGTTCGTGGCCTATGCGTGTGGAAGCCAGCAGCTCACTGGCTGCAGTGCTGGTGTAGGGGTCATCCTTGGGCATCGCCCAGGGATGATACAATTGAAGCCGTATCAGACTTTTCTATTTTTAAATTTTGATCCATAAAGTGGATCCCACGAGTTGGCGGGAAGAAAGGGTCATCCACGGCATAGCCCGCATACCGTGGAAAGTTTAAATGAAACTGGAGGACGACAGGTATTCAGAGTCCGCATACTAGAGACCGGGCTACCCCCCGGCCATGCATCCAACAGCTGTTCCACCTTCGATTGGGGTGATTTATAGATTCACGGTCTTCGCCAGACTACAATTAGTCAGCACCTCTAGCAGAGTCATGATGGGGCTAGGAGCCTGCTTCCAGCCGCCTTCGCGTGGAGAGTATAGTCGAACTTTCGACATTAGGAGCAAGGACGGCACGTGCCCCAGCCAATACTGGGATTACATGTTGATCCCCTTGCTTGCTCTGACGGCTGACGGCCATTGCCTGAACATAGTCAGAAACGATCAAATTTCTTTTGAAACTTTAATAAAAATGAAAACAATATTTGAATAATTGAATTGAAAATAAAAAAAAAAATAAATAAATAAATAAGTAAATAAAAATTTCAAAATCAATGAAAAGCAAAACTTTTTTAGCACAAAAGGAAACGAATAGAAAATAAAATAAAATGTTAGTTTGCATATGATTGGTTTACAGTTTTTTGATCTATATAATTACAATACCAATCACACGTGTTAGTAAAACCTTTAATGAGGTTAATGTTTTACAATTAAGTTTTATAATTAAGGACGAAGTCGGCATTAGTATTTTTACAGCCTTTTGGCGTTACTTCGCTTCATTTCGGAGCAGTTGCTTTTCGATATCCTCCAGATTGTGCTGCTGCTGTTGTTTGGCCTTCTCCGTGAGTGCTGTGTTCAACAAGTCTTTTGTTAACCTACGCTATCGGATGATTTTAATCCTCTTGCCGCCCGTTTCCTGAGTTACTTCTTCGGCTGCTGCCTTGAACTGTACTCAGCTATTGTGAGTGTACTAGGTCCTTCGTTGGGTGCAGACTCTTCCAGGGTTTCTGCTGTATTTATGTATTATATTGCTGGAGTAGTTAAATATTTTTTTTTTGTTTTTTTTTTTTTTTGTTTTATTTACTTTGCTTTTATTTATTGAATCTTCTAATTTACTAGACTAACAATAAGTGTATCAAATCTTATACTATAACCTAGCTAACAGTCATGTAGACTGGAACAGTAGAAATGGCCCTGACAAATTATGGCTGGGTTGGAAGGTCGGTACGTTACAGGCGGGTTCCGTTGGAAACCCGAGTCAAGACCCTTGTGAGGGGATTTGGGTGGGCTGAGAACTTTTTATTGTAGGACGCTTTTTGCTTGTCTATTTCATCTTTAACTGCGAGAATGCCGAGGTCCCTGTGGATGTTTTGGTTTCGAATATACCATAGTGCCCCAGTGATAGTACGTAGGATCTTTGATTGAGAGCGCTGTATGATGTCTATGTTGGTTCTGCTCGTTGATCTATAAGATGACGGAATCTTGTGGTCTTCCGGGCTTCTGTATCATTATTATAATTGATTTTTTCCATTTACATGGGTAGTAGCCGATACTTATGATTCCATTGAAAAGCTTACGGATGACCTAAACAGCAGAGTACGGAGGTTCCATTATCATTTTTGTAGTTATTAGGTCACCGCCTGGAGCCTTTCTTGGTTTTAGCTCCCTAATGACTTTTGTAATCTCGTTCGGCCCAAATGAAGTTGGCGAAGGTTCCTTTTCGGAGTGGATTTGCGGAAGAAAATAAGCACTTGCTGCGGGGTTCGGCTGGAAGACGCCTCTGAGATGTAAGGCAAATGTTTCGGCTCTGTCTTTGTCGCTGCGGGTCCAGCAACCTGAAGAATTTCTTATCGGGGTGGCGGTTTCAGTCCGAGTGCTTAGATTTGGGTGAGCCCTCCACAAGGGATGCTTTGTACTAGTTGGCGAGAGTTTTTCAATATATGTGGGGCTACCAGGAGAAACGTAGTCCAATTTATTGCTCACTTTTATAAGTGCGTTATACAGTTGCCTTCCCTTGGGGGTCACGAGGCGTGATCCCCAGTGCGTGTGTTTCGCATTGTAGTCTCCTGCAGCTATTAAGCGATCCCCCAGTGTGTTGTAGAAGTCCATGAATTGAGCATTAGAGATAGTAAATAGAGGTGGGCAGTAGACAGCGGCAATGCAAAGGTGCCGTTACCTGACTGCACATTTATGGACGTTGCTTGTAAGTAATTTGTTGCAAACCTTTGGTGAAAGTGGTGACTGATGCGTTCTCTGATTAAGATGCCGTGGGCTGTGCAATCCGGATGATCTGTGCGGTAGAAGGTGTAACCTTTTATATGGAAGTTATATCTCCCTGTGAGGTGCGTTTCAACGAGCAGCGTCGCGTCGATGTGATTTACATTTAGAAATTGCGTTATTTCCAGTTTATGCGGTAACTTAATCACCATGTTCTGGTTCTGAACAAGGGTTTGCATAGTTCTTTTCATAAATGACATGAATTCCATCATACTCGTACTTTGTTGCATTGTAAATATCATAGTTTCCAAATTGTTTTGCGACTGCATAGGGACCTGCTGAGCGTTTTCTGAGTTTGGAGTGGATTTTCCATGCCTGTTCGTAGGCTTCGTCGAAGGAGAAACCCTTAGTGGTATTTAGTGGACCGAATGATGATCTGGCTACTTTGGCGAAAAATACGTCTGGCGTACTTTTTGAATTATAATACTCATTTTGCGTATTTTGTTGGCGCGTAGCTGTCGCTCGTTGCATGCGACTCTTCAACTCCTTGTAGACCGCACAGCCTCTGTAGTTTGCCGTATGGTTTCCTCCACAGTAGCCACATTTTTTCTTTAAGGGGTCTTATTTGTTTGCGGGGTAGTTTACGGAGTTGTGGTAGTATCCGCAGACTACGCAGACTGCCCGAAGTATGCAGTATGTCTTGGTGTGTGCATTATCCTGGCATTCTCGTGGACTTTTTATTTCTGTTAATAATGTTGCTAACATTTTTGGCACAGAAGCGCTTGGCCTTCTTGAATCTCAGAGGGGGCGACGTCAGGTTCGATTCCTTTTAGTATAACTTGCAGTCCCTTGCTGCTTTTTAGTTGGTAGATGTAGAAGTTCTTTTTTGTTTCCTCCAGGTACTTAGACACAGCTCGGAAGTGTTATTTGGTCTTCGTTTGAACTTTGGTTTCCTTTAATAAGCGGAATAACATGGAAATTATTGTCCCCGACCAGCGCAACAATTTTGATGACCAGAACGTTAGAGCTTTTTTCCCTTATATAAATAGGTGTGGGCTTGGTTTCTTTTTGGTCTCCTGCCCCAGCTCTGCTTGGTTGTTCTCCGCCTCTGCTAAGATGGAAAAACGGTTATCATTGAAACTCCTAGTTTGGTCGTTGATTTTGTTTGTACGGTTGATCTTTGGTTTATTACCAACCGTGTTTAGTGGACTAAGCTTACGCTTAATCTGGATGTAGCGATTCACACCGGTCTGTATAGGGACCTCTTGTTGCTTATCGAAGCTTACGGTTTCTCTTGCCATTGTGTTTTGATCTGTGGCCTTTGGCACCGAATTCGCGATATTGGTAGTTGGTTTAGTTGTTGGTGGTTGTTTTGCATCGACTGCAGAAATTGTAGAGCGGCTAGTTCTTGGAACTTCTTCCATAGAAGCCGGCGGTGGTGAGGTTTGGCATTGGTAGCTCCATGATGTAGGAGTTGGGGTGAGCAGAGTGGGTGAGCAAGAGCATGCTCTCTTGCTGTCGACGGTCAGTAGAGCCGGGTTGCTCTTTGTTGACTTGCTTTTTCGTCGATATCGCGTGTTGAGAAGTAACAGTAACAAGCGTTTCTTGGATTTACGAAGCTTCAACGCTCATTCTTATTAGCTTATTGCGCGTGGCACTTATTATTAAGTAAATTAAACATTTGCAGTTCGACGTAATGTTGTTAAATTGAATGTGACTTTCTCCATTTTGTGTTATTTTCAATGAAAAAATGGAGATAGTTGTTTACCAATGTAGGGGCGGTCTGCCTCCCACACTTCAAATATGTGTTTTTAGGCTGTGGCAATTGAAGTTATGTGTTATGCTTCTTAAAGCAATTGCTTGTTGTTTTACTAGTACTGCACTGATATAATTTTTTTTTGTATCTATATAGTAAAATATTACTTTTACTAATTTGGGAGTCCAACAAACTACCCGTCAATAGACTGAGGTAGACCCTGAATTATTCAAATAAAAAGAATGCGACACAATTTCTTGGCCTGTTGTTTTTATTGAGCTCCAGTTTAAGACTAAAATGTACAATACAATTTCTTAGCTTGGTACCCTGAATCGGATTGGATTTTATGTTTACATTATTTGAGTGTGTGATGCGCTGGTGGCCGTTTTGTTTATAAGTGGTTATTTGAGTGCGCAATGCGCTGACGACAGTTTTGTGTTTATGTATATTTTGATGCTGTGAACTGTTCTTGGCTTTGGCCATCTGCTTATACTTTTCTTAAGTGCAGAAATATTTTGTTTATGCTTATGTGCGGAGTACATACTGTATAGTTTAAGTGTTTATACTAATGTGAGTATATAATACGTTACTTCCCTTCCCTTAAAAGGAAGCCTATGGTTAGGCTGAGACTGCTGGGTATAATGTGGGCAATTGGTGTTGTGTCGTTTCAATATTGACTGTTGAATTTTCTGGGGTCGAAGTATTTTCATTTTTTTGTTTTCTTATTTTTAAGTATAACATCGTAAGTGGGTTTTTTGTTACATATTTTGAATACAAGTATAGTATAATGAGAATAAAAATTATAATTATTATAATCATGTAAAATGTAAAATTATTTTGTGATATAAGTTTAACAATGTCATTATGCTGTATATTTTTGATTTTAGTTATTTCAAGTGGTGGATATAATGGTGTTAGGTCTATTTCAGGTTTTAAATAATTTTTGCTTAGAATAATGTTTTCAATTTCAAGTTTACACTGGGTTATTCTTATAATTTTATTTCCACTAATTTTTATATTGCTATTTGATTTTTGACAATTTTGTGTGATAGTTTTTTCGGTTAGGTTCCAAGTTAAAATTATATTAGGTTCGATATACTTAATCATTTCTTTTGTATTTATGGGGGTAAAATTACAGATCGGGTTTTTACTTTTAATTATATTTGTAATACAATCGTTGTGTACTTCTTCATGTTCTTCGTTGTAGATTTTATTTTTGTTTTCAAAATAGGACTTAGCATCCGTGTAGTCTAGTTGATAACCGTTGTGGTCAGGGTAGGGAGTAATTTTAACTGTATTTTTTTCTTCATGTGCAATGGGTATGTGGGATATAATTAGTAAATGGTTGTCTTTATGATTAATCCAAGTGGATGTTTTAATAAGTAGTATATTTTGGCTGTTGACATTTTCTAATTTGTCATAGTTTAATAGTTTTGGGTTAAAAAGTCCGAGTCGGGAAAGTTGCATTCCCATTTCTATGTCTTCAATAAATTCAATGAATTGCATGAGTTCGTATGTAAGTGTGTCAATACTGTTGTGATTATTTTCATATTGTTTGAGTTTTTCTAATCTATCATTTACTAATTGTATTACGTCATTTAATTCGTGGACTTTGACTGAATTTTGAGCAACGGTTTCTAGATTATTTTGAATTTCTACTCTATCGTTTTCGTCGAGTGTGCCAAAAAGATATTTGTATGCGGTGCCTACTATGTTAAGTAATCCTCGTTTTTGTCTTTTTTCTTGATGAATTGTTATCCCATTTAATTCTTTGAGTAGTTTATTGTATAAAAATGTATTTCTGGTTGGTGTTAAGGTATTGAGTATTTTGTTACCGAATGAATCAGTTATTGTGTTTATTTCTGTTAAATTTATTCTTAAACAATGATGTTCATATGCTGATGGCAATTGAATTGGTTTACTTGAGAAGAGTAGGTAACCATGATCTGTGTCGATGTTACTTATTTGAATTTGTTGAGTGTGACCTGGGGTAATTAGTAAAAGAAGTGTCAGCACTGTGATCCAGAGACCTGCGGAATTGGGATGTGATTAATTTTCTTTTTTTCTTGAACTGTGTTTTATAATAGTATGTGTCTCTATTTCTATTAGTGATTTTGTAATGGTCGGGATCAACTTGTTCTATGTTTTTATTGGATTTAAATGGGTTTTCTAATTTTCCTTTCTGTAGCGGGCCCTTTCTACATTTGGTGTCGATTTCATATTCCTGTCTGTTTTTGTTCATTTCATTGATTTTGTTTTCTTTTATTTCTTGAGTATTTAGAGTTGGTTGTCCGGCGTAAAGAAATATGTGAGCGGGAGTCTGTCCTGTAGTGTCATGTTTGGTTTTGTGGTTGTATATGTCAAGTATTGTTTCTATCTTGCTTAGTTTGATTTCATTGTCGTCTGAATTTTTTATTATACGAATTTTTTCGTTTATGGTTTTGTGTAATCTTTCTATGTCTGCTATACCTGTCTTTGCTGTATTAAGTTTTAACTCTATATTTTCGCTTTCGAGCCATCGCTTAAGGGCTAGGCTGGAGAATGCGCCGTCTCTGTCTGCTTTTAATAGTCTGGGTTTCCCTAAAACATTAAATATTCGCATTAGAGCATTTTTGCATTCTATCCAATCTTTTGTTTTTATTTTTTCAAGAGTGGCAAATTTTGAGTAAATGTCTATGCAACTTAAATAATGGTTGCCTTCAGAAGAGTAGATGTCTATTACGAACTTATCGCGACAGTGTTCAGGTTAAGGCGTGATTTTCATTGGCATATTCGTATTACGATGTTCTGTTTTGGATAGGTTACAAATGTGGCATTAATTTATTATGTTCTGAATGAGTAATTGACTATTTGGGAAATAATAAGTTTCGCCGAAGAGTTTGTTTGTTTTCTGTATTCCTGGGTGTAAGAGTTTTTCGTGAGTTGTCAGAACTAATTCTTTAAATTTAGCATATGAGGGTATATTTTTTAATAAAATGAGGCTACGAGCAATTTTGGTAAGTTTTGTGTTAATAATCGTTTGATGTGCTACTTGGAGCATTTCAAAATCTGCATCATTGTCTATGTACAGAACACTGGATTTAGTACAGAAGTGGTTGATTAGGTATAATTCTGCTTTTTCGTTTGTCATTTCATCATAAGAGATGTGAGTTATTTGTTTATTAAAGTAGGTTTCGTGTTTAATACTTGGTGGGCCTTTGGAAAATATTATTTGTCTATTGAATGTGTTAACTAGTTTTTCAGTGAGGCTAATGAGATTACTGCTGTCTTCATTGGAGCTATGTTGTGTTTGCTCGCCGAAGTAAGTATGTTCTATTTTTACTCGGGATAGAGCATCAGCTACGTAATTTTCTTTACCTTTAATGTATTTGATATCGAAATCATATTCGGACAATTTAATTTTCCAACGAGACAATTTTGAGTTTGGGTCTTTCATTCGGTGTAACCAACATAATGGTTGATGATCACTTAGTATTTCAAAATGGCGTCCTAACAAGTAGTGACGAAAGGTTTTGGTAGCCCATACAATGGCTAAAAGTTCTTTTTCTATGGCGCTGTAGTTTAATTCATGATTATTTAATGTTCGACTTATGTAACTAACTGGATGGCTATCTTGTGAAAGTACGGCACCAAGAGCTACATTACTAGCGTCTGTGGTTAAGGAAAATTTACGATTGAAATTTGGAACTATTAAAATCGGGTCATCTGATATGAGGCATTTAAGTTTTTCAAATGAGGAAACATATTCAGGGTTTTTTGTATCTATTTTTGCATTCTTTTTTAGTGCTATTGTCATAGGTTTTGCAATGTCAGAGAAATTGGGAATGAATTTTCGGTAATAACCAGTTAGTCCTAGAAATGCTTTAATTTCTTTGGTTTTTGTTGGTAACGGATAATCTGTGATAGCTTTGATTTTCTGAGGATTGGGTTTTATTCCATGTGGTGTTATGACGTGTCCTAAAAATGTAGTTTCTTGCCTTAAAAATTCACATTTATCGGGTTGGAGTTTTAGGTTGGCTTCAGCTAATTTATCAAAGACTAATCGGAGTGAATTTAAATGTTCATCAAGCGATGTGGAAAATACAATTATATCATCAAGGTAAACAAGACAGTGTTTATTTAAAAGGGGGCGAAGAATATTATTCATGCAACGTTGGAATGTTGCAGGTGCATTTTTTAAACCGAATGGCATACGTAAATATTCATAGTGGCCATTTTTGGTGGAGAAAGCTGTTTTGGCAATAGAGTCATGATCCATTTCAATTTGGTGAAATCCTTTAGCTAGGTCTATTGTGGTAAAATAGTTACATTTTCCCAATTTTCCTAGTATTTCATCCATATTTGGAATGGGATATCGGTCATTTACTGTAATTTCGTTGAGTTTTCTATAATCAATGACGATTCTAAATTTTTCTTCTCCTGAAGCATCTTGTTTTTTTGGCACAACCCAGATGGGGCTATTGTATGGAGAATTACTAGCGCGAATAATGCCTTGTTGTAGCATTTCTTCGATTTGGGTTTCAACTTCTTGTTCATAAGCTTGAGGGTAATTATATTTGCCATGAATGGGTGAGTTATGTGTAGTATTTATGGTATGTTTTTCTTGGTTGCTAAAAGTTAACTTATCGCCTTTTTTGTATTGGATGTGTTCATATTGTTGAAGTAAAGATTTAGTTCTAAATTTTTCTTCGCTATTCAAATGGTCTAATCTATAGAAACTTGGAGTGAGATTAGTTTCGGTATTGAGAATGGGTTCTTGACATTGAAAGTTAGTTTCTTGTGATTGTTTTGATTCCTTTTCGACAGTTTGATTAATAAGTTTGTGTTTATAATTATAAAGTGTTACTGTTTTATTTTTGTAATCTATCACAGCTTGCGCTTGTGACACTAAATTTCTGCCAATTAAGAGGTCATAGTTTGTAGAAAATTGGTGTAACAGGAATTTATGTTGGTTTTTAAAATAATTATTGACTGGTAAATGCACACTTTTGGTGATAGTGAGTGGACCATTACTAGTGAGGAGGAGGCATTCTGTATCACTGACTGGTAAGTTGAAAACATTAGTACTCATCATATTAACTGTGGATCCTGTATCTATTAGACATTTTAATTTATCTCCTTTGTGAGGGATAATTATGTACTGGAGGGCTCCGAGGCTGGTGGCTGAAAATTTTCAGCTGGCCCGGTGACAATATCAGATTTTACTTCTTCATTTTCTTCCTTTTTTATGGGTATTTGAGGGTCTTGATAGTTTAAGTATTGGGTGATATTGTTCAGGATAGTATGCTGGATAGTAATAAAAATTTGGGTCGTGATAGAAGTTATATGGGTCATATGGTAAATTACTTTCTTCTTCTTGGTTTCGAGTTTCTTCTATACTCATTTTTGTCTGTCCGCTATCAGTAGATCTCATACGTTTGGTTGGGTTGTTATTTGTAAACGGATTTGCGTTAGGTAGTTGTCGTGTTTGTGGTTGTTGTTGGGTTTGGTACTGACCAAAGCGATTTGCATCAAAGGCGTTTTGCCGTTGCATGTGTGTGTTGGGTCTGGGCATGTATGGTATTGAGGGAGTTGGGCAAGGTATATTGTTACTGTGAGGCTGATAATTTGGGTAAGGATAGTTAGGCATGGGTGGACGATATGGCCCTTGATAATTTGGTTGCATCATTATAGGGTTGAAATACGGTTGGAGTGGTGTATTGCGATTGTAGGAATTATTTGTGACGTTAGTACGGTTATCAAAACGGGGCTTATTTTGCTTTTCATCAGTTACTACCTTTGGTTGGGTTTTTTGAACAGGATCTTCATAAAGGCCTTTTTCTTGTAACAAATTGATTAGTGATCTCAAATCTGGTATATTACAGTTAACAATTCGTAAATAAATGTTAGTTGGTAACTTTTGAATAAGTGATTCAATGCTTGAGTTAATTAATCTGTTGAACAATACTGTTTCTGATGTATTGTTTTCTAATGATAACTTACTCGCCAGTAGTTGTCTTTTTGACTCGGCTTCTTCTAGGAAGCTGCGAACGTTGCCTTTGAATTGCGTATTCCGGAAGTCTTCTAACAGTTGATGATTTGGAACTTGTGGTTTGTACGATAAGATGAGTTGTTTCTTTAATTCCGTCCAGGTTGTTATGTTGTTTGAATTTATAGTGCGCATGACTTCTCCGCTGATGTTGCGGTCGATGATTCCAAAAATTATGTATTGTTGACGACTGTCTGTAGTGGGATATAGCGACAACACAAAATCGATGCGGCTTATAAAGGTGTATAGGGCGTTATGATCTCCTCGGAAGGTCTCTATAGCTTGTATTTGTCTTTCTAGTTGTGACATGTTACTGTCAGAAAGAACGCTTGCTGCTGGGGTTACTGCTGGTGGTGTTGCCATTTTGATGATTTTGTATTTTAAGTATTAATTTTCTTAACTTTTACACTTAATTGTTTTACTTAGTTTGTTAATGTGCACTCTAGCTATTTCGTTTTTATGCGGAATAACCAATTGACTTGGAATTATTTTCCCAACGAATTCTTGAGCGTCTGTAGTGATTTTTATATGACAAATGCGTTTCACGGTTTCACGTTACTGTCTTGGTTTGGTTAAACTTAACGCGATATTGACCGTCGCGGGTTGTCTTAGCATACGTTGTTTGGCGGATAACAAAGATTCGTGAATTGGTAAGTCTGGCTATCGCATCACTGCACTATTGTCATCCTACCGGCTGCGCCAGTAAAATATTACTTTTACTAATTTGGGAGTCCAACAAACTACCCGTCAATAGACTGAGGTAGACCCTGAATTATTCAAATAAAAAGAATGCGACACAATTTCTTGGCCTGTTGTTTTTATTGAGCTCCAGTTTAAGACTAAAATGTACAATACAATTTCTTAGCTTGGTACCCTGAATCGGATTGGATTTTATGTTTACATTATTTGAGTGTGTGATGCGCTGGTGGCCGTTTTGTTTATAAGTGGTTATTTGAGTGCGCAATGCGCTGACGACAGTTTTGTGTTTATGTATATTTTGATGCTGTGAACTGTTCTTGGCTTTGGCCATCTGCTTATACTTTTCTTAAGTGCAGAAATATTTTGTTTATGCTTATGTGCGGAGTACATACTGTATAGTTTATGTGTTTATACTAATGTGAGTATATAATACGTTACTATATATATAAAATTGAATACAAGTTAATACAAATTTTGAAAATTTTATAACTCGAGAACGGCTGAACGGATTTATCTTATCTTAGTCTTGAAATGTTCGTGGTGATCTAGGGAAGGTTTAAGTGGTGAGAAAAAATCGAATAATTTCCGCGAAAACCCTAAAAACAGCCCTTTTCCCATACATAAAAAGTGTTGCCTACCCAAAGAACAATTTAGGGCAGCAAAAAAGTCGAACGACAAGCAAGCCTGGATATTTTATTTGGAAATCGTAATAAGGATTTGCAACACACATGGTTCATTGAATTCTAAGATTTTATGGGATTTCAATCGTACTTCTATATATATAAAAATTGACTAATTTTATTTGGAAAAAAAATTGACAAATTTTAATTGGAAATTTTATTTTGGAATATTATTTTCGTATTACGGATTTTCGAACGACAAGCAAGCCTGTAAATTTTTATCTTATTTGGAAATCGTATTACGGATTTTCGAACGACAAGCCTGGATATTTTATTTGGAAATCGTATTACGGATTTGCTACACACGTGCTTTATTGAATTCTACGATTTTGTGAGATTTCAATCGTGCTTCGTACGTCTTCTCGAATCAATCGGTTCACGTGCATAGCAAAATAAAATGCCACGACTAAGGCGTGCTAATAATGCTTCTTCTTTATCGTCGAATAGAAGATTGCAAAGTGAGGAATAGCACAAATTAATGCCGATAACAGAGATCAATATGCACGAAATCGAAATTCACCTCGAAATCGGCCAATGCGAGCGGGAGTTCGTGTTTTGCAGCAAACGCTCCTTGCTGCTTTTAATTACGATAGTGCGGTTGATTACGGTGCATATGGCTGTATTAGTGGAATGACGGTGAAATGTGCACATTGTGATGCAGTCAAATTTCCAAATAAAACAGATGGCATGTGCTGTGCTAACGGCGAAGTGAAATAGCCACAATTTGAATCTCCACCCGATCCACTACGTTCGCTGATTTTTGAAATGTCATCAACACATTTTTTGTCTCATATTCAAGAACACAATGGATCATTTCAAATGACTTCTTTTGGCGCGACAAGGGTTGGCCTGTTCAGGAGTTGGCATTCCAAACTCTTTATTTGTGTACGCTCCAAATTTACAGACGAAAAATATAGCTTATCCAAATGTCTTGGATTAAATATAAAAATTTTAAAATAAAATAAATGACTTTCATATAAAAAATTCTAGGATTTCTCATTGCATATTATGACTGCATGCGGCGATACGGCGAAGCGCATAGGGATCCGCTAGTGTATTTATATTTTCTTTTTGATTTATTCCATTCTTACATATAGTTTAACTAGGATTTTTGAGAAGGGACCACATTTTTTCTCCTTCCAATTGGCTTTTTGTTTTATATTTTAAATTAAGTAAGACTTGTCACGGTCTCCATGAAGATTTCGATTTATTTTAAATAAGACGTTTTAATATTTTTGACATGTTGCTATCTTGCTTTGTGTACTTTTTATACCCGCCTACCCAAAGGGTAGAAGGGTATTATGGCTTTGTGCCGACCGAAAATGTATGTAACAGGCAGAAGGAAGCATCTCCGACCCCATAAAGTATATATATTCTTGATCATCGTCAACAGCCGAG
The DNA here is from genome assembly GCA_018150935.1 of Drosophila pruinosa. Lineage (NCBI taxonomy): Eukaryota > Metazoa > Arthropoda > Insecta > Diptera > Drosophilidae > Drosophila > Drosophila pruinosa. The sequence goes on along the minus strand of JAECWR010000255.1, from coordinate 1,968,196 downwards.
ACGATATAGCCATGTCCGTCTGTCCTTCTGTCTGTCCGTATGAACACCTAGATCTCAGAGACTATAAGAGATAGAGCAACAAATTTTTCGGGACAGTGTCTCTTATTGTTGCACGCAGATCAAGTTTGTTTTAGATTTTTGCCACGCGCTCTTCCGCCCACGTAAATCAAAAATCAATACTAATCACCATCTTAATGATCTCTGAAAATTTGGTTACAATCGGATAAAAAACACAGAAGTTATTAAGAAATTACTTTTATAAGGCGATAGCACGTGCAACTGCTAGTGCTGCCTAGTTAGTTGCTATGACACTCCGCGACATAATAATGGTGTTCAATAAACCAACTAAAGAACCGCCAAGCTAATAATTTCGAACAAAGAAAATTTTGATATATTATTTTGGTATTTTTAGTATATTTTTTTTAGTATATTTTTTTAAATTATTTTTTCAGTATATTTTGGAAAATATAATATTTGGATGGTAAAATTGGGTGGCGGGTATCTCACAGTCGAGCAAACTCGAAGGTAGCTTTCTTACTTGTTAACTTTATTTCTGATTGTTGCACCTATTTTATACACTAAGGTAGCTTATGAAAGCCGTTGGCAGAGACGTCGATATTATGTATATATGTTTCGATAGCGTCGTTTTGGATGCGAGCGCTATTAGCATATCAGTGCCGTGTGCCAGTCATGCCGATCTTGCACTTTTGGTTCCCAGACGTTTGGACGTTTGGTTCCCAGACAATCTTGTGTGATTATATTGCTTAACACTTGAAATGTGCTTGGACCTTTATGATACTTACATACACATTGCTGCTAAATGCAATAATTCGATACACCGGGTACAATGCGTATTAAATATATGGGCACACTACAATATAGTCTCAAATTGCAATTTGACTTTGGTTTTTTTTTTGATCGTGGTGTGCTATAAATTTATTAAGTCTTTATTGCAATAATGTAAGATTATGTATTTTTAGGGGCATTCCACATTTAAATTATGATCATATGACGTGTTTTTTTTTTGCTGTCAACTAACATTTGTTATTTTACCTTTCCTGCGCCTTGTTATCAAATAATTTTGTTTGCAAACTAACAATACCTGGAGTGTTTAGTCACAGTGTAATAATATTTAATAATTTACAATTAATTGTGTGTTTTAATATATCAACAATTTGTGAGGCAGCACATTGTTGGTATATCATTACATATCGCGCTCTTTCCGATCTCGGGCACTTTCCGCTCTCGCGCTCTTTGTGCTGTGTTTTGTTATTGGCCGCGCCCGCGCCCGCGATTGTGATTTTGTGCTTGCTTTTTTTCTGTAAGTAGATATCAGCGTACTAATACCCTGTTAGTAACACAAATTTTATTCTTATTTAAATTTTTGGTTTCATTTAATTTTTATTTACTCTAAAACCTGCAGTATGTTTGTCTGCTATAATAAAAAATGCCGTGTACCAGCAAGCGCAAAAATGGGTTTCGTTTGCTACTGGCTCTGTGACAATGTTTCACGTGAAAAATGTGCTGGCTTCACCGGCCGTATAGTCGACCTAATTGGCTCAAAATCTGGTTTAAGATGGACATGTGAGTCATGCAGGGATGCTGAAAGGGATGTTGCGGGATTTATACGTCAGACGAAGCAAGGCTTTGGTAATCTATTCGCAGGTTTCAAAAAACTTGCGGATAGTTTCGCAACTTTGGACTCTGGGTTTAAGGGCATGAAGCTTTTAACCCAGTCTCCAAAGCGTAAAAAAGCTAATACTCGTTTGTCCATTGGCCCTAACGAACTTGATGTCCCTGAGCTGGTCAACAACTCGTCTGTTCCGAATAATCTAATGTCATTTACGTCTCCCACCCCTCGACACTCGTCAGCGTCAATGATTGCCAACAATGACATTGTTCCCATGGATGTCATTTGTCCTGATCCCGTTTCAGTCTCGGTACCTGCAGTAGTTGTTAATGTTGCAGAGACTCAACATGATCAACCTTCTGCTGTACCTAACGTTCTACCAGCTAGTACAGATGCTCCTATCTCGACTTCTGCTACAGTTGCTCAGAACACTATAGTAGGTGTCCCACCTATGAAACAAATTTTTGTTTCTAGGCTTGCCCCTAATACGTCATCTGACGACATTAGGACCGGTCCAAAATTCAAGCATCATTAAAGGTGGAAAAATTTAACTTCTCATATGAACGGGAAATCGCATCATTCAAAATAAGTGTTCCTGCCGAGCATTTTAGTAAAGTTTGCTCAAAAGACTTCTGGCCGGAATACTTAATTATTAAAGAGAATGTAAATAAAAAGAAAAATCGGCCACCGATTTTACTTCCAAATGTTACCACTAATTCCTCTAAGCCTCAAACTCCATCTGATAGCTCAAAAGACTAACTTCTCTCCTGCTTGGCTATCAAAATGTAACAGGCCTTTGTAGTAAACTTAATAATGTTTATTTAGAAAGCTTAAATTTTCCTTTTCATGTCATTGCCTTCACTGACACTTGGTTAAGGCATGATATTCTGAATACTGAAATCTTTACTAACAAATTTTCTGTCTATAGACGTGATCGCATGCAGCGTTGGGGTGGTGGTGTACTTATTGCTGTCGATGCTGATATCTCTTCTGAGCACGTAGATTTAGGTAGTGATTTAGATATCGAATTTGTAGCTGTAAAACTAATTTATTGTAGTTTTAGTATCTTTATCACCTGCTCATATATACCTCCTGCCTCAGATAACTCTCTGTATTTATCCCATTTTTCTGTAATCAATAGTATTTCTGAAATGCTTTCTGATCGTGATTTCTTAATAGTTCTTGGAGATTTTAATATTTCTGGAATTTCGTGGCTTTCGTCATGTGAGTTCAACGTATTGAATCCTTCGTCAACTCATGGGTCTTGATCTAATTTTTGTTTTGGATCCCAATACCTGCACGGTGTCCAGATTAAATCCCATTTCCTCACCTGAGGATCCCTACCACCCTACTCTGGAGGTGCTGATTGACTTACCAGCAAGTGTTTCAGTTGCAGGTGTTTTACCGGAGAAGCGAGTTCGTTGTTTTCGGAAGACCGATTTTAAAAAACTTTCTTTGCTTCTTTCGTGTACTGACTGGTCCCAACTTTCTTTGTGTATTGACCTGGACAAGGCAGTTGAAATTTTTTATTCTACATTAAACTCTCTCTTTGATGCCTGTGTTCCCTTTGGTACTCCACAATTGTCTAAGAGACCGTTATGGCTTACCAAAGAACTAACAAAGTTAAAGAATAAAAAATCAAAGCTTTATAAAAAATATAAGGAAACTGGCTCTCTCTTATATTATTCTCGCTACACTGTTGCTCGTTCCGATTTCTCCACGCTAAATAATCTTTGCTAGAAGGATTATTTGAGAAAGTTCAGACTTACATTTCAGCGTGACCCGAAACACTTCTATGACTTCGTTAATTCGAAGCGAAATACGTCAACACTTCCAACAACATTATTTTATGATAAAAAGACAGCTTTTAATGATCGTGGCATTGCCGATCTGTTTGCTGATTTTTTTCAAACGACCTATTCCACATCAACTTTTTATAGAGCCCAGTCTTATCCGTATCAAGTAAACCAAGCGAATTGCATTTTTGGTCCCTTACTTTCTGAAAGTTTACTCTTACGTGAATTTAAGTCATGTAAACCAGTTTTTTCTCCTGGCCCTGACGGTGTTCCTAGTTGCATGCTTAGGTTCGGTGCAGAGGGTTTTGTAAACCACTTTTAAAATTATTTGAATTGTCTGTAAAGTTGTGCTCTTTCCCTAATCTTTGGAAAGAGTCTTACATTATTCCTCTCTTAGAAAAAGGAAATAAATCCAATGTTCAAAACTATAGAGGTATCTCTAAGTTGTCTGCTATTCCCAAAGCATTTGAGAAACTAATAACTTCTCAACGGCAACACTGCTGTAAATCTATAATTTCACCCTACCAGCATGGGTTTGTGAAATGTAGGTCTACTACCACTAACTTATTCTTATCAATTGTCATTGAAGGGTTCAAATCAAAAAATGCAAACGAATGTCATTTACACTGATTTCAGTAAGGCTTTTGATTCTGTCAACCATAGTCTCTTATTATACAAGCTCAATCTTCTTGGATTTCCACAGAACTTAATTTTGTGGATATCTTCATATCTTTCATTTAGAATTCAAAGAGTATTTTACAAGGGCTCTGTGTCCAAGACTGTCCAAGTCACTTCCGGCGTACCCCAAGGAAGTCATTTAGGCCCATTGCTGTTTACATTATTTATAAATGATCTACCGTCCGTTATATCATACTCTCGCATACTTATGTATGCAGATGATGTTAAGATTTGTCTGACTTTTAATGATCCCATATATAGCCTCAGATTGCAATCTGACCTTGATTGTTTTCAATCGTGGTGTGCTATAAATTTATTAAATCTTAATTGCAATAAATGTAAACTTATGACATTTTTTAGGGGTATTCTCCATTTAAATAATTATCATCTTAATGATACTCCACTTGAGTGAATAGAGTCAGTAACTGATTTAGGTATCCTTCTTGATTCAAAATTAAAGTTTGACAAGCATATTTTGGCTGCTTCTAACAGAGCCATGGGTGTCCTTGGATTTATTAAACGTTGGTCAAAAGAATTTAACGATCCCTACATTACTAAACACTTGTACATCTCACTTGAATGAGATGCTTCCTTCTGCCTGTTACATACATTTTCGGTCGGCACAAAGCCATAATACCCTTCTACCCTTTGGGTAGGCGGGTATAAATATTGTGTTTTGTAGGGATCGTTAAATTTCTTTGATTAACGCTTAATAAATCCATCGACATCCATGGCTCTATTAGAAGCAGACAAAACATGGTTATCAAACTTTTATTTTGAGTCAAGAAGAATACCTAAATCAATTATTGACTCTATTCGCTCAAGTTGTCTATCATTTAAATGATCATAATTTAAATGTGGAATGTCCCTAATAATACATAAGTTTACATTATTGCAATTAAGACTTAATAAATTTATAGCACACCACGATGAAAAAAAAACCAAAGTCAAATTGCAATTTGAGACTATATTGTAGTGTACCCATATATTTAGTACGCACTGTACCCGGTGTATCGAATTATTTCATTTAGTTTACTCGACTGTGGGATACCCGCCATCCAATTTTACCATCAAAATATTATATTTTTCAAAAATATACTGAAAAAATACTTTAAAAAAATTTTTTTTAATATACCAAAATTTTCTTTGTTCAAAATTATTAGCTTGGCGGCACTTTAGTTTAGTTTAGTTAGTTTATTGAACACCATTATTATGTCACGGAGTGTCATTGCAATTAACTAGGTGCAGCTGCACGTGGTAACGCCTTATGAAAGTAATTCTTAATAACTTCTGTGTTTTTTATCCGATTCTAACCAAATTTTTAGAGATCATGTGCCATCAGAAGATGGCTTTTAAAACTAAATGGAATAAATTGCTATTGCTTAAGGTAATAATATAATTGCTATTCAATATTTTAAAGGAGAAGACAATAAAGTCGCGGACTTGTTAAGCAGGCAAAAAACCCTTATAAATAAAGACAATAATATTGTGCCGTCGCTTCACTTCTAATTAGCAATAATAAAGGTCGCGGTTCGTGCAGGTAAGGGTAAATATTGAGGGAGTCACCAGAGTCACCAAAAATACTCGTAGTAGTAACATACAACAACATACATTCCCACTCGTAATCTTTTGATAACACTTGCAAATCGGCTTTTTTCGATTTACGGAGGCGGAAGCAGTGTAACTGTTTGGTTATGCAGCCCATCATAAAGTTTATTTATCTTATTATTGTCATTTTTGTACATTGCTCTGTGCAGCAATAGATTCTGCATTCTCCTTTGTGCTGTGTTCCTCTCTCACCCAATACAGAGTGAGCACCGCTGTTAAATCATTATTATAGTTACTCTTGCTTATTTGCCTTCTGCATAACAACAATTTACGTGCCGATCTCGCCAGTACTGCCGTCGTACACTTTTGCTTTAATCGCTTCGGTAACGGGCACTGCCGCCGCTTTGTAAAATTGTGATTAAAAATCGTTGGAAAATTTAAGCAACCCCCCCAAAGTTACAGCCCTGTGTGGCAAGAAATAAATTGAAGTATAAATTGAAATCTAAACTTTATCGTTTATTAGTTGCCACACCATTCGTCCAAGTCAGTGAAAAAGCTAATGAGCTAAACAGTGACCGAAATCAATATCAAACTTCATTTACGTGCAAAAATAAGACATACTCTCATGAATATTGGGTTACTCTAACTCTTATAGTCTCTTAGATCTAGGACAGGTGGACAAACGGACATGACTACATCGAGTCGGCCGTTGACGCTGATCAAGAATATACACCTATCCCCCGATTTACACGGTAGATACGTTCCTGAGAAAAACGTTTAAATCGAAAATTAAAAATGTTCAAGTCAAAACCGTGTAAATCGAAAAGCTTGCAAAGAATGCATAATTTTGTTTTTTAACAGTTGTGTTGGAATTCACTTTCATCACTCGAAGTTATTTGTGCCGATTCGATGTTTTTTGTAAGATCTTTTTAAACTTCATCATATTGAGCGATAAAAACAAAAAAAAAATTGAAAAACCGTGAAAAGCCAAAACGTGTAAAGCAAGTACCATGTAAATCGGGGGATACGTGTATATACGGTGTATATGTGGGGTCGAAGATGCTTTTTTCTGCTTCTTACATTCATTTTCGGTTGTCACACAGTTAAAATATTCTGCTACCCTTTAAGTGGTCGGGTGTACAAATTTTCGACTTAGATAATATATAAAGAATATAAATAGTTTTAATTTAGCTTTTATTCTTTTCTCTTAGGTATACATTGCAATTACATTAACCATCGACAGATTCTACCCCGCTTGCACTCGCTTCCTTCAATAGTAAATTAATTCCTTAATATCTTCATTACCTATGAGACGATCGTAGTAACATTTAGAATACCAATATAAAATGTCAAACTTTTAATACTGTACGATTTTACATTTCAACAGAAAATCGTACGCTGCAGCAGATACCGAGACGCTACCATCAGTATCAATAGAAAGGCAAAGATACGCTGCATGCTGACCCTAAATTAATTATAACCTTTTGCAGATAGGCACGCAGACTCATGTGTCACACCATCTGGTTGCGATATATTGTTATCTGTTAGAGTTAAGTACCATTTGTCTTAAAGAAGCGATAATAGTTTATTACATTCCTATCATTAAGATTGTATGTAGACCTAAGCCATTCAGAGAAGAGCTATATAAACCCTTGCTCTGATGGAAATAAAACTAGTACGAAAGAAAACTCTAACGTATTAATTTCTCCGAAGCCCAAACTGTATAAATGTCATGTGATCAGAATGTCTCCTTCCACTTGTTTCATAAATTTTGTTATTTATACCCACCTACCCAAAGGGTAGAAGGGTATTATAACTTTGTGCCGACCGAAAATGTATGTAACAGGCAGAAGGAAGCATCTCCGACCCCATAAAGTATATATATTCTTGATCAGCGGCAACAGCTGAGACGATATAGCCATGTCCGTCTGTCCGTCTATCTGTCCATATGAACACCTAGACCTCAGAGACTATAAGAGATAGAGCAACAAATTATTCGGGTCAGCATGTCTTATTGTTGCACGCAGATCAGGTTTGTTTTAGATTATTGCCACGCCCCCTCCCGGCCCCGTAAATAGAAAAAAAAACGAATTTCATGCGTCATTTTAAACCTAGAACGTTCAATACTAATCACCATCTTAAACAAGTAAGAAAGCTACAGTCGAGTTTGCTCGACTGTGAGATACCCGCCACCCAATTTTACCATCAAAATATTATATTTATATAATAGTATAAAAATATACTAAAAAAAATTATACTAAAAATACCAAAATAACATATCAAAATTTTCTTTGTTCGAAATTATTAACTTGGCGGCACATTAGTTGGTTTATTGAACACCATTATTATGTCGCGGAGTGTCATAGCAACTAGCTAGGCAGCACTAGCAGTTGCACGTGGTAACGCCTTATAAAAGTCATATCTTAATAACTTCTGTGTTTTTTATCCGATTGTAACCAAATTCGCAGAGATCATTAAGATGGTGATTAGTATTGTGCGTACCAAAATTGAACGTTCTAGGTTTAAAACGACGCTTGCAATTCGGATTTATTCGATTTATGGGGGCGGGAGGGGGCGTGGCCAAAATCAAAAACAAACTTGATCTGCGTGCAACAATAAGACATACTGTCGCGAAAAATTTGTTGCTCTATCTCTTATAGTCTCTGAGATCTAGGTGTTCATACGGAGGGACAGACGGACAGACGGACAGACGGACATGGCTATATCGTCTCGGCTGTTGACGCTTATCAAGAATATATATACTTTATGGGGTCGGAGATGCTTCCTTCTGCCTGTTACATACATTTTCGGTCGGCACAAAGCCATAATACCCTTCTACCCTTTGGGTAGGCGGGTATAAAAACAAAGAAGTTATTAAGAAATTACTTTTATAAGGCGTTACCACGTGCTGCTGCACCTAGTTAGTTGCTATGACACTCTGTGACATAGTTAATTGCTATGACACTCCGTGACATAATAATGGTGTTCAATAAACCAACTAATGTGCCGCCAAGTTAATAATTTCGAACAAAGAAAATTTTGATATGTTATTTTGGTATTTTTTAGTATATTTTTTTTTAGTATTTTATCAGTATATTTTTCAAAAATATAATATTTGCATGGTAAAATTGGGCGGCGGGTATCTCACGGTCGAGCACACTCGACAGTAGCTTTCATACTTGTTGGTTTTATTGCGGATTCTGATTGATTGTGGCCGATTGACGTTTGCAATTTTCTTGGATTGCAAAGAGTCATTAAGAGAAGAGCTCGCGCTGACGTTGCGCGCTAATGTCGTTTTCATCACTCACTCATTCTGAGAATACGCGACTTAGTTCTTTACTAATTTGTTTTAAAAATAAAATAGTTGTACAAAGGAAAGGAAATTGAACAACGATTTTTATGTGCGTTTATAAGTCGCATTGAGCGTCTTTCGCTGAATTTATTTGTGCTAAATTGTTGTTATTTATTTACTTTTCACTTGGAAAAAACACGTCCGCACAGTTCGAGTGCTCGCTTAAAGCCTATTATATATTAAAATATACATTTGCGCAACATTTTTATACCATCTTTTGCCAATTTAAAGGGTATAAAATATATTAAAATTGTCTTGAATGTAAACATTGGTGCTTCGATTGCATAATTGATGTTTCTCTAATTCTACATTGTAGACGGATAGTAAAATTGGCAGAAATATGTATGGTACTGAGTATAGATAACTAATTGTATAATTTTGCCTTTACTCTTTTAGGTCGGCCTGATCAAGTACATAATTGTACATTACTAAATATTTCAATGACATCTCTTACGGCAACTTGCAGCGATGGATTCAACGGTGGATTACCACAACTGTTTATATTGGAACTGCAAGATGCTAATAATAAAGTATGTTTTAATTTCCAACACTTTAAATAATATATATTGGACTATAAATTTGGTTATCATATGAACATATACATATGTACTTGACTCTGATCAAAAAGTAGTTATCTGGTATTAGTAATCGGATAAAAAGTACAATTGAATTAGGTAGATTGACTCTGAGCTGCTTGTAAATTTGTTCAAAACCAAAAAATTGGATAATTGTCTGACGTGTTTTCATTCAAATTAGTTTTTATGGGTAGATCTCGATTTATTATGAATTTTGGTGAAATAATTATTTAGGTGCTCATTCTAGTTTTTCTTTAAATTTTATTTAAAGCTTTCGAAAATTTCATGTTGGCTTTTTTGGTGTCGCTAGAGTTTTATGGGTTTTGTAACGTGTACTATGTAATTTTGAATTAAAGCAGGCTCTCTTTCTACAACGGTTTCGGCCGCGCTCAAAGAAATTAGGGAGTCCATTGGTGCTGCTACAATTATTCAATATAAAATTAAGATATATTGAAGAAATTGCAGACTGTATATGTATTATATAACATTACGATAAAACCTAAATAACCGGACGAGACAGGAGATGTACTTACTAAATTGCCACCTAAAATGGAATAGGTTCTAGATCTGTATTCTCCCAACTTGTAGAATACATAATTCTACACTTGTGACCTAAGTTTGGGTGTGAGTTGCTAATAAGTGCCCAACAAGAAAAAGTTAATTTAATCTATATATATAAAAATTGAATACAAGTTAATATAAATTTTGGAAATTTTATAACTCGAGAACGGCTGAACGGATTTATCTTATCTTAGTCTTGAAATGTTCGTGGTGGTCTAGGGAAGGTTTAAGTGGTGAGAAAAAATCGAATAATTTCCGCGAAAACCCTAAAAACAGCCCTTTTCCCATACAAAAAAAGTGTTGCCTACCCAAAGAACAATTTAGGGCAGCAAAAAAGTCGAACGAAAAGTAGGCTGCGTTTATCAAGCCTGGACAAAAAAATCTAACGACAAGCAAGCCTGGATATTTTATTCGGAAATCGTATTACGGATTTGCAACATATTTGGTTCATTGAATTCTGAGATTTTGTGAGAGTTCAATCGTACTTCTATATATATAAAAATTGACAAATTTTATTTGGAAAAAAATTGACAAATTTTATTTGGAAATTTTATTTTGGAATATTATTTTCGTATTACGGATTTTCGAACGACAACCAAGCCTGGATATTTTATTTGGAAATCGTATTACGGATTTGCTATACACGTGCTTTATTGAATTCTACGATTTTGTGAGATTTCAATCATGCCTCCATACTTAATAAAATTGACAAATTTTATTTGGAAATCGTATTACGGATTTTCGAACGAATTCTACGGTTTGTGTTGTTTTTAGAGCGGTGTTTTTTTTTTCGTGCCTCAAATTTCATCATACAGCAAAAAAAAAATGCCACGTCCAAGGCGTGTTAACATTGGTCGTCGTACACGTAATGCTTCTTTTTTGTCGTATAGAAGAGATAATGATCGATCTCTTGATATACATCTAACTCGAATTCGGCCAATGCGAGCGGGAGTACGTGTTTTGCAGCAAACGCTCCTAGCTGCTTTTAATTACGATACAATGGATCATTTCAAATGACTTCTTTTGGCGCGACAAAAGTTGACCTGTTGGCATTCCATTTGTGTACGCTCCAAATGTACAGACGAAAAATATAGCTTATCCAAATGTTTTGGATTGAAAATAAAAATTTTAAAATAAAATAAATGACTTTCATATAAAAAATTCTAGGATTTCTCATTGCATTTTATGACTGCATGCGGCGATGCGGCGAAGCGCATAGGGATCCGCTAGTTCATTATAAATGGGAAATATTTAAATTTATTAAGGAACTCATGTCCATTTTGAAGGAACACAATTGATAAAGGCAGATTAATATAATTATGGCGGCTGTTCACTTTAACCTTAGAACATTTTAATTTTCAAAAGATAATTACAAATTGATGAGTCGACAGGTTTGAAGATTCCGGACGAGCTGTATTAACGTCCTAATAGAGGATTAAAATAGTAGCTTGAACATCATTTATCTACGTACCGTACCAGTTTCAATATAATATAAATCATTAGTGAAGAATTACTTATATTTACTATACTCTAATATCTCTGCATATAACCTTAAACAATGTTTTAAACAAGTAAGAAAGCTACAGTCGAGTTTGCTCGACTGTGAAATACCCGCCGCCCAATTTTACCATCAAAATATTATATTTTTTAAAAACATACTAAAAAAATACTAAAAAAATATACTAAAATTAGTTCGAAATTAGTTCAAAATTATTAGCTTGGCGGCACTTTAGTTAGTTTATTGAACACCATTATTATGTCACGGAGTGTCATAGCAATTAGCTAGGTGCAGGTGCAAGTGGTAACGCCTTATAAAAGTAATTTCTTAATAACTTCTGTGTTTTTTATCCGATTGTAACCAAATTCGCAGAGATCATTAAGATGGTGATTAGTATTCTGCGTACCAAACATTCTAGGATTAAAATGACGCCTGTAATTCGGTTTTATTCGATTTACGGGGGCGGAAGGGGGCGTGGCCAGAATCAAAAACAAACTTGATCTGCGTGCAATAATTACACACACTATTCCGAAATTTTGGTTGCTCTATCTCTTATAGTCTCTGAGATCTAGGTGTTCATACGGACGGACGGACAGACGGACATGGCTATATCGTATCGGCTGTTGACGCTGATCAAGAATATATATATGGGGTCGGAGATGCTTCCTTCCTTGCCTGTTACATACATTTTCGGTCGACACAAAGCCATAATACCCTTCTACCCTTTGGGTAGGCGGGTATAATAAAGAAAAACATCCATAGCGACTTTGCGTTTAATCCATGGCAACTTTGAGGTAGAAATGATCTTTTCCAGGTGCATGTCAGTATGCCAGCTAGCAATACATACTATTCCTGTTGCAAGATTTTTCCATTAATATATTCAAAAGATGCGGATTATGATATTTTCGTGGGATTAATCATTCCTATTGGGTCCACATGTACATATATGGTTTTTAGTTAATGGCTCTATTGTCGTGTTGCGCATGGCGCGTCAATTCACTGATTGCTCCTTAGTAGATCCGATGCGCTACAGATCCGTAGATACGATGGCAGGAGTGAACTCGATTCCTATATTATAATAAGCGAATCTTTAGTATATATAAATTTACCTTTGTTAAATATTAGTGCCGGTGTAATTGCCGTGTTGACAATTACCGTAATATTATAAATTTTGAAATAATATAGGCAAATGTCAAGTAATTATTAGTCTTAATAATACTTTCCGAGACACTCACAAATTGGTCGCTTGTAAAAAGAAAAGTTAGCGAGCAAAGTGACATTACCTGCGTTTAAACTTTTCAAGGTTGCCACTTAGTCAAAAAAGGTCAACCTGTTGTAATTTTGCAAGGTTGCTAGATATATAATAGTGCATCTGTTATATTAATTACAGCTGATAATATTTGTGCAGTGGATCGAGTTGTCAGACTACACTTATAAAACAAAAAGTATAAAAGTGCCAGAATGTTAAATTTGATGCACAAAAAATATACAAATTTGCTTAAGTTGTTTGCTATCCGATTATTCACTTGCAGCGCAGATTTCCTCATACAACAATTTCCAATTATCTTCTAATCAGACAATTAATTTAATTCAGATCCACTGAAATAGAATTTACGCTTTTTATTCTCGTCTACACAAAAAGGAGAAGGTTTGATAACTTTGTGCCAACCGAAAATTTATGTGACAGACAGAAGGAAGAATCTTCGACTCCACAAAGTATATGTATTCTTGATCAGCGTCAACAGCCGAGATGAGATTGCCTTGCCAGGCTGTCCATCTGTCCGGATCAACAGCTTGATTTCAGTGACTATAAAAGCTAGAACAACGAAATTTGCGGGATAGTATGTCTTATTTTTGCACGCAGATCAAGTTTATTTTAAAATTTGGCAACGCCTCCTTCTGACCCGAAAATCGATAAAAACGGAATTGCTAGTGTAATTTTAAACCCCGAATATACAAGTTCAAAAATACAATTTCGTTTTGCAAATATCAATATCTGTATTGCCAGAAAATTCGACTGGATCTCTTCAGTATTGCAATTATGTGTGTCACGACAATACAATACAATATATGTATGTACATGAAAATTCATATGTTAGCTCTCCTTCGTTCGGTCGGTGGACCCAGGTCCAATCTGCGGGAGATAGTCTTTTTTTTCATGTCATTCTTTTAACAGATGTTTTTCTTTTTCCTCTTATGTTTGCCTTTCTTTGGCCGTTATCAAAACAAATTACAAATTTTTTAATGAAATATTGCAAATGGTATTGCTATTTATATGGCAATTAAACGTTAGAAGAGCAGATGAGATGGCTGTATAGATTTAACTCAATACACAATTTGAAGTGAATACATAAAAGAAATATTAAGCTAGCATGTGTGTCGCGCTAAAGCACACAATATTTACTTACATTTGTATATATTTGCATTGCATGTATGACCACATTTATAATATAAACCTAAAATTGTATTTTAATTGAACACATTTAAAACTATGGGTGGCGGGTATATCACATTGGAGCACACTTGACTTGGTCTTTTATAACTCTGCTCTTGAGGTTCAATTCTATTTCTGTTTGGTTTGTTTAGAGTTGGTGCGAGGTGTTTAAGTCTACAATAAAGATTCTGCTTAGTTAAATGTGTTAACATATTCTGAGACGGCAGAGGGAAGGGGCTAGTTGTGACAATTGTATAACTCGCGCGAGATCGTAGCGCTTCGGCTCCAACACTATCTTTTACATTGGAAGTACTAACGGAAGTATGAATTAGTGGCCCAGCGACAACAAACTCGGGCATGTCAACGCGTGGACCCTGACAGACGCAACCACCCGCCCCTCCGACCGAAAGGAGGTCGCGAACAATTTACACAGAAGATACAGACAAAACAATAATAACTATACTTAACTTTGAGATAAATTTTGTAATAGTAATGTTTTCATTAGAAAGATAGCGTTAGTATTGCAAATCACCTTAGAAAAAGTATTGCAATTTACAAACAATATCCGGAAAGGATTATAACTGGCATAGTTAGGACTATAACAGAAAAGAGTCGTTCTGACCAGAACGGCAAAGTTAATCTGACTTGTCAACTGCAAGGAGGCGATTTCAACAATAATTATTCTATGTAGAAACATCACACCTAGCATAATTCTACGGTCACAAATAGAAGGAAGATTTAATAATAAAAGTCTACTACGAAACGAAGCAAATCTAAGAGAAAGATTCCAGATTCTACAAAAAGCAAAGAGACGAATTTGTTTCTGCACTGAACAATATACTGGGGGAACCAGTGAGATATAAAGCTGATTTGTTATATAGGGACTGTTAAACTCCCTTGACCAACTTTTAATAAATTCAAGGACACAGATGACCCTATTAGAAGTAGGCAAAATATGCTTATCAAACTTTTATTTTGAATCACGAAGAATACCTAAATCAGTTACTGACTCTATTCGCTTAAGTTGTATTTAATTAAGATGATAATTGTTCATATGGGCAATGCTCCGCTCACTTTAGTATACGAGAATATGATATAACGAACGGTAGATCATTTATGAATAATGAATATAGAAATAAATGACTTCCTTGGGGTACGCCGGAAGTGACTTGGATGGTATTAGACTCAGAGCCCTTGTAAAATACCCTTTGAATTCTATATGAAAAATATGAGGATATCCACAAAATTAAGTTTTGTGGAAAATCCAAGAAGATTGAGCTTTTATAATAATAGACTGGTTGACGAAATCAAAAGCCTTACTGAAATCGGTGTAAATGACATCTGTTTGTGTTTTTGATTGGAACGCTTCAATAAGAATTAATGAAAATTATAATAAGTTAGTGGTATTTGACAAACCAATGGTGTTGGAATGAAATTATAGATTAACAGCAGTGTTGCTTTTGAGAAGTTATTAGTGTCTTAAATGCTTTGGGTAAAGCAGACAACTTGGAGGTTACCTCTGTAGTTTTTACCGTTAGATTTATGTACTTTTTAATAAAGAGGAATAATATAGGACTCTTTTCAAAGATTAGGGAAAGAACACAACTTTACAGACAATTCAAATCATTTTAAAAGTGGTATATGGAGTCCCTATGCACAGAGCCTAAGTTCACAACTAGGAACTTCGTGAGAACCAGGAGAAAAGACTGCTTTACCAGACTTGAGCTCAAGGTTTGACAAAAAATCAGCAAATAGATCGGTAATGCTACCTTCTTATCCAAAAATAATGTTGTTGGGAGTGTTGTAGTCTTCTTCGAATTGCCGAAGTCATAAAAGCGTTTCGGGTCTCACTGAAACGTTAGTCTGCCCTTTCCCAAATTATCATTGTAGCGAAGATTGTTTAGGGTGGAGAAATCGGACCGAGCAACAGAGTAGCGAGAAAAATATAAGAGAGAGCCAGTTTCCTTATATTTTTTTATATAGCTTTGACTATTTATTCCTTAACTTTGTTAGTTCTTTAGCAAACCATAACGGTCTATTAGAGTTGTCAGACTACACTTATAAAACAAAAAGTATAAAAGTGCCAGAATGTTAAATTTGATGCACAAAAAATATACAAATTTGCTTAAGTTGTTTGCTATCCGATTATTCACTTGCAGCGCAGATTTCCTCATACAACAATTTCCAATTATCTTCTAATCAGACAATTAATTTAATTCAGATCCACTGAAATAGAATTTACGCTTTTTATTCTCGTCTACACAAAAAGGAGAAGGTTTGATAACTTTGTGCCAACCGAAAATTTATGTGACAGACAGAAGGAAGAATCTTCGACTCCACAAAGTATATGTATTCTTGATCAGCGTCAACAGCCGAGATGAGATTGCCTTGCCAGGCTGTCCATCTGTCCGGATCAACAGCTTGATTTCAGTGACTATAAAAGCTAGAACAACGAAATTTGCGGGATAGTATGTCTTATTTTTGCACGCAGAT
Organism: Drosophila pruinosa; assembly: GCA_018150935.1. Taxonomy (NCBI): domain Eukaryota; kingdom Metazoa; phylum Arthropoda; class Insecta; order Diptera; family Drosophilidae; genus Drosophila; species Drosophila pruinosa. Next base: position 1,951,631 of record JAECWR010000255.1, on the reverse strand, counting down.
CAAGTTTATTTTAAAATTTGGCAACGCCTCCTTCTGACCCGAAAATCGATAAAAACGGAATTGCTAGTGTAATTTTAAACCCCGAATATACAAGTTCAAAAATACAATTTCGTTTTGCAAATATCAATATCTGTATTGCCAGAAAATTCGACTGGATCTCTTCAGTATTGCAATTATGTGTGTCACGACAATACAATACAATATATGTATGTACATGAAAATTCATATGTTAGCTCTCCTTCGTTCGGTCGGTGGACCCAGGTCCAATCTGCGGGAGATAGTCTTTTTTTTCATGTCATTCTTTTAACGGATGTTTTTCTTTTTCCTCTTATGTTTGCCTTTCTTTGGCCGTTATCAAAACAAATTACAAATTTTTTAATGAAATATTGCAAATGGTATTGCTATTTATATGGCAATTAAACGTTAGAAGAGCAGATGAGATGGCTGTATAGATTTAACTCAATACACAATTTGAAGTGAATACATAAAAGAAATATTAAGCTAGCATGTGTGTCGCGCTAAAGCACACAATATTTACTTACATTTGTATATATTTGCATTGCATGTATGACCACATTTATAATATAAACCTAAAATTGTATTTTAATTGAACACATTTAAAACTATGGGTGGCGGGTATATCACATTGGAGCACACTTGACTTGGTCTTTTATAACTCTGCTCTTGAGGTTCAATTCTATTTCTGTTTGGTTTGTTTAGAGTTGGTGCGAGGTGTTTAAGTCTACAATAAAGATTCTGCTTAGTTAAATGTGTTAACATATTCTGAGACGGCAGAGGGAAGGGGCTAGTTGTGACAATTGTATAACTCGCGCGAGATCGTAGCGCTTCGGCTCCAACACTATCTTTTACATTGGAAGTACTAACGGAAGTATGAATTAGTGGCCCAGCGACAACAAACTCGGGCATGTCAACGCGTGGACCCTGACAGACGCAACCACCCGCCCCTCCGACCGAAAGGAGGTCGCGAACAATTTACACAGAAGATACAGACAAAACAATAATAACTATACTTAACTTTGAGATAAATTTTGTAATAGTAATGTTTTCATTAGAAAGATAGCGTTAGTATTGCAAATCACCTTAGAAAAAGTATTGCAATTTACAAACAATATCCGGAAAGGATTATAACTGGCATAGTTAGGACTATAACAGAAAAGAGTCGTTCTGACCAGAACGGCAAAGTTAATCTGACTTGTCAACTGCAAGGAGGCGATTTCAACAATAATTATTCTATGTAGAAACATCACACCTAGCATAATTCTACGGTCACAAATAGAAGGAAGATTTAATAATAAAAGTCTACTACGAAACGAAGCAAATCTAAGAGAAAGATTCCAGATTCTACAAAAAGCAAAGAGACGAATTTGTTTCTGCACTGAACAATATACTGGGGGAACCAGTGAGATATAAAGCTGATTTGTTATATAGGGACTGTTAAACTCCCTTGACCAACTTTTAATAAATTCAAGGACACAGATGACCCTATTAGAAGTAGGCAAAATATGCTTATCAAACTTTTATTTTGAATCACGAAGAATACCTAAATCAGTTACTGACTCTATTCGCTTAAGTTGTATTTAATTAAGATGATAATTGTTCATATGGGCAATGCTCCGCTCACTTTAGTATACGAGAATATGATATAACGAACGGTAGATCATTTATGAATAATGAATATAGAAATAAATGACTTCCTTGGGGTACGCCGGAAGTGACTTGGATGGTATTAGACTCAGAGCCCTTGTAAAATACCCTTTGAATTCTACATGAAAAATATGAGGATATCCACAAAATTAAGTTTTGTGGAAAATCCAAGAAGATTGAGCTTTTATAATAATAGACTGGTTGACGAAATCAAAAGCCTTACTGAAATCGGTGTAAATGACATCTGTTTGTGTTTTTGATTGGAACGCTTCAATAAGAATTAATGAAAATTATAATAAGTTAGTGGTATTTGACAAACCAATGGTGTTGGAATGAAATTATAGATTAACAGCAGTGTTGCTTTTGAGAAGTTATTAGTGTCTTAAATGCTTTGGGTAAAGCAGACAACTTGGAGGTTACCTCTGTAGTTTTTACCGTTAGATTTATGTACTTTTTAATAAAGAGGAATAATATAGGACTCTTTTCAAAGATTAGGGAAAGAACACAACTTTACAGACAATTCAAATCATTTTAAAAGTGGTATATGGAGTCCCTATGCACAGAGCCTAAGTTCACAACTAGGAACTTCGTGAGAACCAGGAGAAAAGACTGCTTTACCAGACTTGAGCTCAAGGTTTGACAAAAAATCAGCAAATAGATCGGTAATGCTACCTTCTTATCCAAAAATAATGTTGTTGGGAGTGTTGTAGTCTTCTTCGAATTGCCGAAGTCATAAAAGCGTTTCGGGTCTCACTGAAACGTTAGTCTGCCCTTTCCCAAATTATCATTGTAGCGAAGATTGTTTAGGGTGGAGAAATCGGACCGAGCAACAGAGTAGCGAGAAAAATATAAGAGAGAGCCAGTTTCCTTATATTTTTTTATATAGCTTTGACTATTTATTCCTTAACTTTGTTAGTTCTTTAGCAAACCATAACGGTCTATTAGAGTTGTCAGACTACACTTATAAAACAAAAAGTATAAAAGTGCCAGAATGTTAAATTTGATGCACAAAAAATATACAAATTTGCTTAAGTTGTTTGCTATCCGATTATTCACTTGCAGCGCAGATTTCCTCATACAACAATTTCCAATTATCTTCTAATCAGACAATTAATTTAATTCAGATCCACTGAAATAGAATTTACGCTTTTTATTCTCGTCTACACAAAAAGGAGAAGGTTTGATAACTTTGTGCCAACCGAAAATTTATGTGACAGACAGAAGGAAGAATCTTCGACTCCACAAAGTATATGTATTCTTGATCAGCGTCAACAGCCGAGATGAGATTGCCTTGCCAGGCTGTCCATCTGTCCGGATCAACAGCTTGATTTCAGTGACTATAAAAGCTAGAACAACGAAATTTGCGGGATAGTATGTCTTATTTTTGCACGCAGATCAAGTTTATTTTAAAATTTGGCAACGCCTCCTTCTGACCCGAAAATCGATAAAAACGGAATTGCTAGTGTAATTTTAAACCCCGAATATACAAGTTCAAAAATACAATTTCGTTTTGCAAATATCAATATCTGTATTGCCAGAAAATTCGACTGGATCTCTTCAGTATTGCAATTATGTGTGTCACGACAATACAATACAATATATGTATGTACATGAAAATTCATATGTTAGCTCTCCTTCGTTCGGTCGGTGGACCCAGGTCCAATCTGCGGGAGATAGTCTTTTTTTCATGTCATTCTTTTAACGGATGTTTTTCTTTTTCCTCTTATGTTTGCCTTTCTTTGGCCGTTATCAAAACAAATTACAAATTTTTTAATGAAATATTGCAAATGGTATTGCTATTTATATGGCAATTAAACGTTAGAAGAGCAGATGAGATGGCTGTATAGATTTAACTCAATACACAATTTGAAGTGAATACATAAAAGAAATATTAAGCTAGCATGTGTGTCGCGCTAAAGCACACAATATTTACTTACATTTGTATATATTTGCATTGCATGTATGACCACATTTATAATATAAACCTAAAATTGTATTTTAATTGAACACATTTAAAACTATGGGTGGCGGGTATATCACATTGGAGCACACTTGACTTGGTCTTTTATAACTCTGCTCTTGAGGTTCAATTCTATTTCTGTTTGGTTTGTTTAGAGTTGGTGCGAGGTGTTTAAGTCTACAATAAAGATTCTGCTTAGTTAAATGTGTTAACATATTCTGAGACGGCAGAGGGAAGGGGCTAGTTGTGACAATTGTATAACTCGCGCGAGATCGTAGCGCTTCGGCTCCAACACTATCTTTTACATTGGAAGTACTAACGGAAGTATGAATTAGTGGCCCAGCGACAACAAACTCGGGCATGTCAACGCGTGGACCCTGACAGACGCAACCACCCGCCCCTCCGACCGAAAGGAGGTCGCGAACAATTTACACAGAAGATACAGACAAAACAATAATAACTATACTTAACTTTGAGATAAATTTTGTAATAGTAATGTTTTCATTAGAAAGATAGCGTTAGTATTGCAAATCACCTTAGAAAAAGTATTGCAATTTACAAACAATATCCGGAAAGGATTATAACTGGCATAGTTAGGACTATAACAGAAAAGAGTCGTTCTGACCAGAACGGCAAAGTTAATCTGACTTGTCAACTGCAAGGAGGCGATTTCAACAATAATTATTCTATGTAGAAACATCACACCTAGCATAATTCTACGGTCACAAATAGAAGGAAGATTTAATAATAAAAGTCTACTACGAAACGAAGCAAATCTAAGAGAAAGATTCCAGATTCTACAAAAAGCAAAGAGACGAATTTGTTTCTGCACTGAACAATATACTGGGGGAACCAGTGAGATATAAAGCTGATTTGTTATATAGGGACTGTTAAACTCCCTTGACCAACTTTTAATAAATTCAAGGACACAGATGACCCTATTAGAAGTAGGCAAAATATGCTTATCAAACTTTTATTTTGAATCACGAAGAATACCTAAATCAGTTACTGACTCTATTCGCTTAAGTTGTATTTAATTAAGATGATAATTGTTCATATGGGCAATGCTCCGCTCACTTTAGTATACGAGAATATGATATAACGAACGGTAGATCATTTATGAATAATGAATATAGAAATAAATGACTTCCTTGGGGTACGCCGGAAGTGACTTGGATGGTATTAGACTCAGAGCCCTTGTAAAATACCCTTTGAATTCTACATGAAAAATATGAGGATATCCACAAAATTAAGTTTTGTGGAAAATCCAAGAAGATTGAGCTTTTATAATAATAGACTGGTTGACGAAATCAAAAGCCTTACTGAAATCGGTGTAAATGACATCTGTTTGTGTTTTTGATTGGAACGCTTCAATAAGAATTAATGAAAATTATAATAAGTTAGTGGTATTTGACAAACCAATGGTGTTGGAATGAAATTATAGATTAACAGCAGTGTTGCTTTTGAGAAGTTATTAGTGTCTTAAATGCTTTGGGTAAAGCAGACAACTTGGAGGTTACCTCTGTAGTTTTTACCGTTAGATTTATGTACTTTTTAATAAAGAGGAATAATATAGGACTCTTTTCAAAGATTAGGGAAAGAACACAACTTTACAGACAATTCAAATCATTTTAAAAGTGGTATATGGAGTCCCTATGCACAGAGCCTAAGTTCACAACTAGGAACTTCGTGAGAACCAGGAGAAAAGACTGCTTTACCAGACTTGAGCTCAAGGTTTGACAAAAAATCAGCAAATAGATCGGTAATGCTACCTTCTTATCCAAAAATAATGTTGTTGGGAGTGTTGTAGTCTTCTTCGAATTGCCGAAGTCATAAAAGCGTTTCGGGTCTCACTGAAACGTTAGTCTGCCCTTTCCCAAATTATCATTGTAGCGAAGATTGTTTAGGGTGGAGAAATCGGACCGAGCAACAGAGTAGCGAGAAAAATATAAGAGAGAGCCAGTTTCCTTATATTTTTTTATATAGCTTTGACTATTTATTCCTTAACTTTGTTAGTTCTTTAGCAAACCATAACGGTCTATTAGAGTTGTCAGACTACACTTATAAAACAAAAAGTATAAAAGTGCCAGAATGTTAAATTTGATGCACAAAAAATATACAAATTTGCTTAAGTTGTTTGCTATCCGATTATTCACTTGCAGCGCAGATTTCCTCATACAACAATTTCCAATTATCTTCTAATCAGACAATTAATTTAATTCAGATCCACTGAAATAGAATTTACGCTTTTTATTCTCGTCTACACAAAAAGGAGAAGGTTTGATAACTTTGTGCCAACCGAAAATTTATGTGACAGACAGAAGGAAGAATCTTCGACTCCACAAAGTATATGTATTCTTGATCAGCGTCAACAGCCGAGATGAGATTGCCTTGCCAGGCTGTCCATCTGTCCGGATCAACAGCTTGATTTCAGTGACTATAAAAGCTAGAACAACGAAATTTGCGGGATAGTATGTCTTATTTTTGCACGCAGATCAAGTTTATTTTAAAATTTGGCAACGCCTCCTTCTGACCCGAAAATCGATAAAAACGGAATTGCTAGTGTAATTTTAAACCCCGAATATACAAGTTCAAAAATACAATTTCGTTTTGCAAATATCAATATCTGTATTGCCAGAAAATTCGACTGGATCTCTTCAGTATTGCAATTATGTGTGTCACGACAATACAATACAATATATGTATGTACATGAAAATTCATATGTTAGCTCTCCTTCGTTCGGTCGGTGGACCCAGGTCCAATCTGCGGGAGATAGTCTTTTTTTTCATGTCATTCTTTTAACGGATGTTTTTCTTTTTCCTCTTATGTTTGCCTTTCTTTGGCCGTTATCAAAACAAATTACAAATTTTTTAATGAAATATTGCAAATGGTATTGCTATTTATATGGCAATTAAACGTTAGAAGAGCAGATGAGATGGCTGTATAGATTTAACTCAATACACAATTTGAAGTGAATACATAAAAGAAATATTAAGCTAGCATGTGTGTCGCGCTAAAGCACACAATATTTACTTACATTTGTATATATTTGCATTGCATGTATGACCACATTTATAATATAAACCTAAAATTGTATTTTAATTGAACACATTTAAAACTATGGGTGGCGGGTATATCACATTGGAGCACACTTGACTTGGTCTTTTATAACTCTGCTCTTGAGGTTCAATTCTATTTCTGTTTGGTTTGTTTAGAGTTGGTGCGAGGTGTTTAAGTCTACAATAAAGATTCTGCTTAGTTAAATGTGTTAACATATTCTGAGACGGCAGAGGGAAGGGGCTAGTTGTGACAATTGTATAACTCGCGCGAGATCGTAGCGCTTCGGCTCCAACACTATCTTTTACATTGGAAGTACTAACGGAAGTATGAATTAGTGGCCCAGCGACAACAAACTCGGGCATGTCAACGCGTGGACCCTGACAGACGCAACCACCCGCCCCTCCGACCGAAAGGAGGTCGCGAACAATTTACACAGAAGATACAGACAAAACAATAATAACTATACTTAACTTTGAGATAAATTTTGTAATAGTAATGTTTTCATTAGAAAGATAGCGTTAGTATTGCAAATCACCTTAGAAAAAGTATTGCAATTTACAAACAATATCCGGAAAGGATTATAACTGGCATAGTTAGGACTATAACAGAAAAGAGTCGTTCTGACCAGAACGGCAAAGTTAATCTGACTTGTCAACTGCAAGGAGGCGATTTCAACAATAATTATTCTATGTAGAAACACCACACCTAGCATAATTCTACGGTCACAAATAGAAGGAAGATTTAATAATAAAAGTCTACTACGAAACGAAGCAAATCTAAGAGAAAGATTCCAGATTCTACAAAAAGCAAAGAGACGAATTTGTTTCTGCACTGAACAATATACTGGGGGAACCAGTGAGATATAAAGCTGATTTGTTATATAGGGACTGTTAAACTCCCTTGACCAACTTTTAATAAATTCAAGGACACAGATGACCCTATTAGAAGTAGGCAAAATATGCTTATCAAACTTTTATTTTGAATCACGAAGAATACCTAAATCAGTTACTGACTCTATTCGCTTAAGTTGTATTTAATTAAGATGATAATTGTTCATATGGGCAATGCTCCGCTCACTTTAGTATACGAGAATATGATATAACGAACGGTAGATCATTTATGAATAATGAATATAGAAATAAATGACTTCCTTGGGGTACGCCGGAAGTGACTTGGATGGTATTAGACTCAGAGCCCTTGTAAAATACCCTTTGAATTCTACATGAAAAATATGAGGATATCCACAAAATTAAGTTTTGTGGAAAATCCAAGAAGATTGAGCTTTTATAATAATAGACTGGTTGACGAAATCAAAAGCCTTACTGAAATCGGTGTAAATGACATCTGTTTGTGTTTTTGATTGGAACGCTTCAATAAGAATTAATGAAAATTATAATAAGTTAGTGGTATTTGACAAACCAATGGTGTTGGAATGAAATTATAGATTAACAGCAGTGTTGCATTTGAGAAGTTATTAGTGTCTTAAATGCTTTGGGTAAAGCAGACAACTTGGAGGTTACCTCTGTAGTTTTTACCGTTAGATTTATGTACTTTTTAATAAAGAGGAATAATATAGGACTCTTTTCAAAGATTAGGGAAAGAACACAACTTTACAGACAATTCAAATCATTTTAAAAGTGGTATATGGAGTCCCTATGCACAGAGCCTAAGTTCACAACTAGGAACTTCGTGAGAACCAGGAGAAAAGACTGCTTTACCAGACTTGAGCTCAAGGTTTGACAAAAAATCAGCAAATAGATCGGTAATGCTACCTTCTTATCCAAAAATAATGTTGTTGGGAGTGTTGTAGTCTTCTTCGAATTGCCGAAGTCATAAAAGCGTTTCGGGTCTCACTGAAACGTTAGTCTGCCCTTTCCCAAATTATCATTGTAGCGAAGATTGTTTAGGGTGGAGAAATCGGACCGAGCAACAGAGTAGCGAGAAAAATATAAGAGAGAGCCAGTTTCCTTATATTTTTTTATATAGCTTTGACTATTTATTCCTTAACTTTGTTAGTTCTTTAGCAAACCATAACGGTCTATTAGACAACTGTGGAGTACCAAGGGGAACACAAGCATCAAACGCAGCTCTGCGCTCAATCAAAGATCCTGCGAACTATCACTAGGGCACCATGGTATATTCGAAACCAAAACATCCACATGGACCTCGCCATTCTCGCAGTAAAAGATGAAATAGACAATCAAAAAGCGTCCTACAATGAAAAACTCTCTGCCCACCCAAATCTCCTCGCAAGGGTCTTGACTCGGGTTTCCAACCGATCCCGCCTGCAACGTACCGACCTTCCAACCCAGCCATAATTTGTCAGGGTAATTTCTACTGTTCCAGTCTACATGACTGCTAGTTAGGTTATAGTATAAGATTTGATACACTTATTGTTAGTCGCAAAAATGAGAAGATTCAATAAATAAAAGCAATGTATAAAAAAGATTTTATTTTGAATAAAGAAGGATACCTAAATTAGTTACTAAATTGTAAAATTTAGGTTACTCAACGAAGAATGTTGGTACCAGTCAGCTTGCGAAGCCGAGAAAGTTTTGTAAGGTCTTCCGAAAGCGACGAACTCGCTTATCCGGTAAAACGTCTGAGCTCGAAACTCTTCTTACTGTGAAACAATTGGGATCCAAAACAAAAATCACATCAACCATTTAATCTAGACAACTTGGTATAGCATTGGTTTGAGACAATGCTACTTCAAAAAGGCTATCAACAAAGACATGAGTTGATGAATGAATCCAATACATTGGATTCACATGACGACAACCAAGAATATCCAGAAATTCTAAAGTCTCCAAGAACTATTAAAAAATCATGATCATGAAGCATTTCAGAAATGCGATTATTTAAAGAAGAGTGAGATAAATAAAGACAGTTATCTGAGGCACGAGGTATATAAGAACAGATAATAAAGGTGGTAAAACTACAATAAATTAGTTATACAGGTATAAATTCGATATCTATATCATTAAATAAATCTATTAGTTCAGACGACATAACAGCATCAACAGCGATAAGTACACCACCACCATTACTACGCGTGCGATCACATTTATAGACTGAACATTTAGTCAAGATATCAGTATTAAGATTATCATGCCTTATAAAAGTTTCAGTAAAGGCAATGTCATGAAAAGAAAATTTAAGCCATCTAAATAAAAGTTATTGAGTTTACTAAAAAGGCATATTTCATTTGATAGGCAAGCAGGAGAGAAGATGTTAGTTTTTTGAACTATCAGATGTAGTTTGAAGCTTAGAAGTATTAGTGGTAACAGTTGGAAGTAAAATCGGTGGCCGACTTTTCTTTTTATTTACAATCCCTTTAAGTGTTCTGACCAAAAGTCTTTATAGCAAATTTTTCCCGTTCAAATAAGAAAATAAACTTTGTTTTTGGTAGAACATTAGGTCCATCAGGAGGTTGATCACGTTGAGTTTCTTCAATAGTAACAACTTCTGCGGGTACCGAGACTGAAACGGGATCAGAACAAATGACTTTAATGGGAACCGTTTCATTGTAAGCAATCATTGATGCTGAGGAGTGTCGAGGTGTGGAAGATATAAATGGAATTAGATTATTTGGAACGGACGAGTTGGTGACCGGGATACGAAGATCGTTTGGGTTAGTGGGCAAACGGTAGTTGGGTTTTTTACGCTTTGGAGACTCAATCAATAGTTTCTTGCTCTTAAATCCAGAACCTGAAACTGAGAAACTATTCCGAAGTTTATTAAAATCTGCGAATAGGTCACCATAACCTTTCTTCGTCTGCCGTATGAATCCCTCAACATCCCTGCATGACTCACATGTCCTTCTTAAGCCAGACTTGGAGACAATTAGGTTGACAATACGGTGGGTGAAGCCAGCACATTTTTCATGTGAAACATTGTCACAAAGCCAGCAGCAAACGAAACCTATTGCATTTGCTGGTACACGCCATTTCTGATTAAAGCAAACAAACATACTGTAAGTTTATGATGCAAATAAAAATTTAAGTGAAATCAAAAATTAAAATAAGTAGAAAAATTAGTACAGGGTATTAAGATCCTTATATCTTACTTACAGAAAAAACAGCAAGCATGAAATCAGAAATGCGGACACTACGAAACAACAAAACAATACACAAGACAGCAATATCGTGGGAGCACAAGATAATACGGCGGAAAGAGAGCGATATATGTATAATGATACACAAACAATGTACTATAGCAGTTCAAAGCAAAACAGAAATTTACTGTATGATCGCGCAAACATAAAATCAAGCCTCGCTTATTGTTGCTGTACCAAAACACCAAAATGAAGTAAAATATTAAATATTATAACTCTGTGACAAAATACAGCGATGTTTAGCACAGGTATTGTTAGTTTGCAGTACAAAATGTTGTTATTAAAAGGCGTAGAAAGGGTGAAAAAACAAATGTTAGTTTGAAAGCAATAAAAACACGCCCGAATGCGAATACGAATAAGAACAGATAAAACGAAGTATGTGTCATTTCGGCTACATACAATTTTTACAATATTCAGTGCTTGTGCTCTAATCCTCTTTGAAATCCAGACCTTCGTACTGACAGACATGTCTCTAATGCTAACGCTTATTTAGAATATATATCGTAAGACATACCCTTCTATCGTTTGCGCAGGTGTCTACAATAAAAATATGATAACAGGATCAAATGCAAGTCAAGAAATACCGCTCAACTCCCTACTAGATCATTAAAACTCTTTGATTAATATCCTCAAAAATGTATAATAAATAAAAAATTTCTAATTATCTTGACTGCGTGCAACAATAAGACATACTGTCCCGGAAAATTTGTTGCTCTATCTCTTATAGTCTCTGAGATCTAGGTGTTTATACGGACAGACAGATGGACAAACGGACATGGCTATATCGTCTCGGCTGTTGACGCTGATCAAGAATATATATACTTTATGGGGTGGGGCTACTTGTCATGAAGCTTTAAATTGATTATAATGGCTGTATAATCTCTTTAAATATATTTATAGAAGCATGCACTTCAAAGCCAAAAAATTTCGTAAATATATGTATATTTGTAGTTTCAGCAAAATTGTGTAATGGATTTTGTGAAATTTTCTTTTTTAGGAAATCAAAGCAAATATTACATCAACTACTCCAAGGTTTACTGTTTCGGGACTTCATCCTGGAAATGTGTATATATTATCAATTTTTGCATTCAATTCCAAAGGACGATCGGATCCTACAATAGTCAATGCTGTTATGTTAAGAATGCCAGAAAAGCAACTGACTTTTGAACAAAGTAAGTATAAATGAAAAAAATCAGGCTGAAATATGTAAAGTGAATGAGGAGTTATGAATTTATATGATAATTAATTAATATGATACACATGTCTTATTTATGTGTATCATCAAAAGTTGACCTGCAATTATATCTCGCAAGTGCGTATAACAAACACAATTAAAACTAGAAGCTGTACTAAACGATATATCGTTACTAATTTCCTTTAAAAGTTGTAATAATCACGATGGTTGATCAATGTTAATGTGCTAGTGCACGGACCTTAAGTATCCTGTATTAAGAGACATAAGAAATATATTTTTTTTTATATTAAATTGGTTGATCGTTTTATTTTTTGGTCTAACTTTACTTCACGTGTGGAAAATTCTTTTGGACTATTTTCGGATTAGAAAGCTAATATATTGATCATTGAAAAGAAATATCTTAAACATAGTTTTTATCATAATTAGGAATGGATTTCGAGGGAATATTAAATATGCATAAATGTTTCATAAAATCCGTCTTTTTTTTCATTTATATGATTAGACGTATAGGACATATGTATGTATAGCATTTTATATTAAATAAAAAGAAATTCATTAATTTTAAAAATATTGGTATATAGTTTCTAGATCTTGCACATTTATGAATGACCAACAACATGTAGGATTTTCGAAACGGGGGACATATGTATGTGTGATGTATCTTTTTGAAATATAATTATAATTAAGAAACTTGTCAACAAATTTTAATTGCAGCTAATAAGCCTCGAGCAGAGCTTCTATTTTCTCCAATGGTATCATTAACTATTGGATTAACTTTAGCTGTATTTGTTGCAAGTTTAGCTATAGTACTTGCACTTCGAATTCCTTGCGCAGCTACATCACGAAGAAGACAAAAAGAATTATCCAACGATCATGAATCTAGAGATCTGTCTCCAGGGCCAAGCGACCACAGCGTTAGTAAGGATATGGAGGAAAACGATGATAGAAATCCAGATGTAGTTCCCGAACTTATTGATTATGATGAACAAGTAAGATTACATATAAATTAAGCGTAAATACAAATCTTCACACAAATTACACCTTTTGAAAACTTTTACCGCTGTGATATGCGAAACCTGTAAGGTACTTACGTATTGAATTTAATTCTAAAACAAATTTGATTATGTTTGAGTCCATGACCTAAAAAAACGAGAAGTATAAGTTTTTCTAATTAGAAAAACAAAAAAAAAAAGTTGACACCGCCTGAGATTTGAACCATGGCCTACCCTACGACAAACCGTACAGCTCCCCACTCAAACACTGATACACCTTGATATACCATCGCCAAATTGTATTATTAAGTCAAAATTTCATTTTCCGTCTATCCGTTTATTTTGGCCACGCCCCCTTCCATCCCCGCAAACCTAAAAAAACCGAATTGCAAGCTACATTTTAAACCTAGAATACTTAATTTTGGTCCACGTAACATTAATCTCTGCCTTAAAGATGACTGAACACTTACTTACACACGGTAAAAAAACACAGGAGTTATTAAAGAATTACTTTCATGATATGAAATCAGGTGCATCTGCACCTGTTCAGTTGCAATGTCAATAAGTGACATAATAGTGTTCAATAAACTTATTTTTGAGGTATATTTTTAGTAAATATATATTTTTGTATATATTTATTCCGGCATATTTAAAAAAAACATAATATTTCCATCCAGGAAAATTGGCTTGCGAGAATCTCACAGTCGAGTCAATTCGACAGTAGCTTTCTTACTTGTTACTAATTAAATGCTATTTATAAGAATCAGACAAATTAGCTGACTTTTAATATTCCTTATAAGATAGTTTTGAATGGTTTTGCATTTTGAATTTTTTCGAAGAACGAGTGTAATTAAATTCACATGTGTTACTAAAAATAATTAATGTCAACCTATTCCATTTTTAAGAACAGTTAATTTAGATGTCACCTAATAATCGAATCTTAAAATCAAATGATTTGCAAAAATTTTTTCTATGGAGCTAAAAATACAAATTTTGATTTAACACTGCTGGACTCATTAATTTATTAATTATGATTAATATTTACCACACAGTAAACTCAATACCAAAGTATAAATGTAGGAATCATTAAAATTTCTTGACCAATGCATTAGTACTTCAAGCATATCCAATGCTCTATTAGAAGCAGAGAAAATATATGCTTTTTATATTTTAGTCTGAATTAAGAAGGTAATAACGCCGCTACTGATCGTATTCGTTCAAGTAGCATGTTCTGATGATAGTTGTTCTGATGATAGTTGTTTAAATGAGGAAAAAACATATAAAATTACATACATTTACATTTGCTACTTTTTAGATTTTACAAATATATTCCACTGAAATAAAGCAGACTAATATTGCGATCTGATCCTATCGAGTGGATCAATAAAATTCAGACACAGCTTAACATCATCCGCTTACATTAAAATCTTAAAGTAATATAGAACCATATAAACAATTGGGAATCGACTATTTTGCTGAAGTAGGACAGGTGCAAATAGCCGCTGTCAAGAAGAGACAAAATAGTCTGCGCGGCCTACTGCCTATGTTAAGTATAGTCTACTCGTATATCTAAGCAATTATGGGATGGGCAATCGCCTGCACTTCGAAGCTGAGGAGATTGAAGCGTAGTCAGTGTTATCGAAACCATTTTCAACATCAACACATGAGCACAAAACAATACTTTTGTTACTTTTGGTTAGGTGAATTGTGTGTGGTTCAGGGGATGTGTGATCAGGCAGGTGTTAGGTTGGTCAGGTAAGGAACAAGGAACTCCAGAGTTGAATGAAAGAGTATTCCGTTCTAAGCTCTCCTCGAATGACGAGATTAGCAAATCGTGAAGCACATTGGCCTTAGGTTAGCACTACTGACCAATTGGTTTGCGCGGAAAGCCATAGAGACTACAATTTTCTGACGGATATCAACTTGGCCTGGGAAATCCAATTACCCGCTAGTTAGCATGTGAATTTGCTAAGAAGTGGCTAAAAAGTTATCCAATACCTATTCTCTTGACAAAGGTGGGCTTTCACCTTATATTAACTACATCTAATTGACATACATAACATAATAGATAATCTAAAAGTGACTTACCGCACCTTACTGCTCCTACAGATATTGTGATGGGCATTGACATCATAACCTATCACAAGCGACTTGTTGTTGCAGCTGTAAAACTCACCGAGCCGTTGGACCTCTATTTGTGGAGCATCGTCCTGATCTCCTTAAAAATTGGCAGAGGCCACCACTATTTTCCTTACTCTATCAACAGGGACTACCGACCTTCATAGCTATTCCATACAAGTCCCTAGGTATAAGATTACGAGTAGTTAGTAGGAAGTACCTAACACTTTTATCTACCAAAATAGCAGTGCAGGGGGCACCTCCCATTCGGTCATAATGATCCGCAAGATAGTCCACGGATTTGGCCACCAACCAAAACGACACTACTCAATAAGATCGATGTTTATTAGCCGTCAAGCCACCTATGGTGTGCTCGACTACCCGTCACTGCGATGTGCAGAGTCTATTTTGGTGGAGTACGCCAAAATCGTCATTGGCTGTGTTTGAACAGCACTATTGTTTATTCATACAGTCCTTTAGCATGGTCAATTGCTCTGCTATGATGGTTGGCGGGGTCAGCCGAAGAGTGAAGTCGTACTCTTCTTATTTTAAACTCTGTGCAAGTAGATTTTATTGTCGCCCGTTTTCGTTTTTCGGCGTTGTATTTATGTCTTGCACTTTCTCGGCTTTGTAAGTTAAATATTGTGTCTAATTTTGGTTTTCGCGTCCGCATTTATGTTTTTCTGTAAGTAAGATAGCTGAAAAGTACGATATTATAAATACTGAAATCTTTAGTAACTAAATTTCCATGTATTGATGTGATTATATGCGGCGTCGTGGTGGTGGTGTTCCTATCGCTGTCGATACTTATATCTCGTCCTAGCTTATAGATTTATGTAGTATTATAGATATCGAATTTGTGGCTGTACAACTGAAACTTTTGTAGTTTTACCATCTTAATCACCTGTTCATATACATATAACTCCTGATTTAAATAACTCTCTGTATTTATCCCAATCTTCTTTAATTAATCGCACTTCTGAAATGCTTCATGATCATGATTTTTTAATAGTTCTTGGAGACTTTAGAATTTCTAGATATTCTTGGTTGTCGTCATGTGAATCCAATGTATTGAATCATTCATCAACTCATGTCTTTGTTGATAGCCTTTTTGAAGTAGCATTGTCTCAAACCAATGCTATACCAAATTGTCTATATTAAATGGTTGATGTGATTTTTGTTTTGGATCCCAATTGCTTCATAGTATCTAAGTGTTCAATAACCTCCCAAGAAGAGTTTCGAGCTCAGACGTTTTACCGGATAAGCGAGTTCGTCGCTTTCGCAAGCTGACTGGTACCAACATTCTTCGTTGAGTAACCTAAATTTTACAATTTAGTAACTAATTTAGGTATCCTTCTTTATTAAAAAAAAAATCTTTTTTATACTTTGCTTTTATTTATTGAATCTTCTCATTTTTGCGACTAACAATAAGTGTATCAAATCTTATACTATAACCTAACTAGCAGTCATGTAGACTGGAACAGTAGAAATGACCCTGACAAATTATGGCTGGGTTGGAAGGTCGGTACGTTGCAGGCGGGATCGGTTGGAAACCCGAGTCAAGACCCTTGCGAGGAGATTTGGGTGGGCAGAGAGTTTTTCATTGTAGGACGCTTTTTGATTGTCTATTTCATCTTTTACTGCGAGAATGGCGAGGTCCATGTGGATGTTTTGGTTTCGAATATACCATGGTGCCTCAGTGATAGTTCGCAGAATTTTTGATTGAGCGCGCTGTATGATGTCTATGTTGGTTCTGCTCGCGTTTCCCCAAAGCTGGAAGCCATACATCCAGATTGGCTTAAGAGTGGAGTTGTAGAGCTGGACCTTGTAGACCAAACACAAGGGCGATCGGGCGCTTATAATCCAGTGGAGGCTGCTGGCTTTCAGTTTTATGTGTAGTTTCTTGCATTCGATATGTCTACGCCATGTTAGACGTCTGTCGAGGTGGATGCCGAGATAAGTTACTTCATTAACTTGGGGAATTTGCGTGCTATTCAGGCAGAGCGGAGGGCAAGTATGTCTGTTAAGAGTAAACGTTATGTGTTTACACATTTGTTCGTTTATTTTGATATGTCAGTCAGATAGCCACTTCTCGACTACAATGAGATGTTTGGCAAGTTGGGTTGTTGCACGGACTGGGCATCTGGAGCGGCTAAAGATCGCAGTGTCGTCGGCAAAGGTGGATGTTATTAGTCGGTCACTTGTGGGAATATCCGCTGTGTAGAGGACGAATAGAGTTGGCCCAAGTGCGCTGCCCGCTGCCTTGTGGGACTCCAGCTTCGATAGTGTAGTTGTCGGATATTGTTGTGTTGCACCTCACTGCGAAGGAACTGTTGTAGAGGTAAGATTCAAGGAGTTTGTGAGTGTATCCAGGCAAGTGTGTTTTAATTTTATGTACAAGACCTTCGAGACAGACGCTAGTTGGCGAGAGTTTTTCTGTATATTTTAGTTGTTTAGTTAGCGAGTGACTTCAGAAAGACGTTGCTTTGAGCATGACGATCTGCTGGTTTCCCACGTCCATTGCAGACAGCTCTTTTCCAGAACCAGCTGTTCAATTTGCAGGCTGGTTTTGAACGTCTTAATTACGATATCCTTCTATTTGGGTGTTGAGTTCCTGGCTGTTGTGACGAGTACCTCTTCCAGAGCGGCGGTTGAGTAGTCGATATCCGTTTCGATATTTAGTTGAGGAGTTAGCTTACATACTTTCTGTATTTCATCCAATTAGTGTTGTGCGTGTGGTGGTCCGTAATTTCTGGCCTTTGAAGAAGGGTTAACAACAAAGACGAGTGGTCAGATGAGAGATCCGGTAGGGCCATGGCGCTTATTAGATCGGGTGGGATGTTTTTTTGTCACCGCGAAATCAATAAGATCTGGGATCTTTCTGGGGTCTGCAGGCCAATATGTGGGGGTACCAGGAGAAACGTAGTCCAATTTATTGCTCACTTTTATAAGTGCGTTATACAGTTGCCTTCCCTTGGAGTTCACGAGGCGTGATCCCCAGTGCGTGTGTTTCGCATTGTAGTCTCCTGCAGCTATGAAGCGATCCCCCAGTGTGTTGTAGAAGTCCATGAATTGACCTTTAGAGATAGTAAATAGAGGTGGGCAGTAGACAGCGGCAATGCAAAGGTTACCGTTTCCTGACTGCACATTTATGGACGTTGCTTGCAAGTAATTTGTTGCAAACCTTTGGTGAAAGTGGTTCTCTGATTAAGATGCCAGTTCCGCCGTGGTCTTTGCAATGATCTGTGCGGTAGAAGGTGTAACCTCTTATATGGAAGTTATATCTCCCTGTGAGGTGCGTTTCAACCAGCAGCGTCGCGTAGATGTGATTTACATTTAGAATTTGCGTTATTTCCAGTTTATGCGGTAACTTAATCACCATGTTCTGGTTCTGAACATGGGTTTGCATAGTTCTTTTCATAAATGACATGAATTCCATCATACTCGTACTTTGTTGCATGGTAAACATCATAGTTTCCAAATTGCTTTGCGGCTGCATAGGGACCTGCTGAGTGTTTTCTGAGTTTGGAGTGGATTTTCCATGCCTGTTCGTAGTGCTTCGTCGTAGGAGAAGCCCTTAGTGGTATTTAGTGGACCGAATGATGATCTGGCTACCTTGGCGAAATAGTTATAATACGCGTTTTGCGTATATGGTTTCCTTCACAGTTGTCACATTTTTATACCCGCCTACCCAAAGGGTAGAAGGGTATTATAACTTTGTGAGACGATATAGCCATGTCCGTCTGTCTGCCCGTATGAACACCAAGATCTGAGAGGCTATGAGAGATAGAGCAACAAATTTTTAGGGACAGAGTGTCTTATTGTTGCACGCAGATCAAGTTTGTTTTAGATTTTTGCCACGCCCCCTACCGCCCCCGTAAATCGAAAA
Organism: Drosophila pruinosa; assembly: GCA_018150935.1. NCBI lineage: Eukaryota > Metazoa > Arthropoda > Insecta > Diptera > Drosophilidae > Drosophila > Drosophila pruinosa. The sequence goes on along the minus strand of JAECWR010000255.1, from coordinate 1,932,634 downwards.
AAAGAATTACAAGCGTCATTTTAAACCTAGAGCATTCAATACTATTCATCATCTTAATGATCTCAGAAAATTTGGTTACAATCGGATAAAAAACACAGAAGTTATAAAAAAATTACTTTTATAAGGCGTAATCAGGTGCAGCTGCACCTAGTTACATGCTATGTCAGTCCGTGCTATAATAATGGTGTTCAATAAACCTACTAATAATGCCGCCAAGCTAATAATTTGGTATATTTTTAGTATATTTTTTAAGTATATTTTCCAGTATATTTTTCATAAACATAATATTTCGATGATAAAATTAGGTGGCGGGTATCTCACAGCGAGCAAGCTCGACAGTAGCATTCTTACTTGTTTCTTTATGGGGCCTTCTTTGTTTGCGGGGCAGTTTACGGAGTTGTTGAAGTCTGGGTAGACTATGCAGAGTGCCCGAAGTGTGCAGCATGGCTTGGTCTATACCCCTGGCAGTTTGTGCAATGTAAAGGGCCGTTGAGTTTGTGTGGTTCTTCCACGGTGATCCTTCGATGCAGTACGAGCTGCAGCTTGTAGATCGGGTGCACTTCCTTTTTCTTTAGAGCTTAGCTGTCTGGTTTAAGCTCGACTTTGAAAAGTGGCTGCGGCTTTTTATTTCTGTTGATAATGTTGCTAACATTTTTGGCACAGAAGCCCTGGGCTCTAAGGGCTTTTTGAACTTCAGAGGAGGCGACGTCAGGTTCGATTCCTTTTAGAACAACTTGCAGTCCCTTGCTGCTTTTTAGTTGGTACGTGAAGAAGTTTTTTTTTGTTTCCTCCAGGTACTTAGACACAGATCGAAAGTGTTCTTCGGACTTCGTTTGAACTTTGGTTTCGTGAATGTTCCCTTTAATAAGCGGAACAACATGGAAATTTTCGTACCCGACCAGCACAACAATTTTGTTGACCAGGGCGTTTGAGCATCGCTCAAACGCGAGAGCTCGCTCTCTTGCTGTCGACGGTCAGTAAAGCCGGGTTGCTCTTTGCTGACTTGCTCTCTTCGTCGATATCGCGTGTTGAGAAGTAAAAGTAACAAGCGTTTCTTGGATTTACGGAGCTTCTACGCTCATTCTTTGGATCGCTGCTCATTTTTCGAGCTTATTACGCTTGGACTTATTAATTTTAGTCAAATATTCACTTGAACTATCATAATACAAGTTATAAATATATTTTTCTTTGGCGTTACTTCGCGCAAGCTGCCTGTCAATTGTTATTCATGTAGTTTAGACTACTGATTTCAAATTCATTAATTTATTTCCACTTTAAATTTGTTGTTAATTCTTATTTTTCACCGACAAGAGACAGAGAACACTGACCGATGAAGCCTCGCACTAAAAAACGGGTTCCACGCTCGTTCTACGCCCTGTTTTGAGTGAAAAAGAAAAATCGATTTTACCGATTTTACTTTTAAATGTTACCACTAGTTCCTCTAAGCCTCAACTAACTAACTTCTCTCCTGCTTGGCTATCAATAATGTTTATTTAGATAGCCTAAATTTTCCTTTTTATGTCATTGCCTTCACTGAAACTTTGATAAGGCATTATATTCTGAATACTGAAATCTTTACTAACAAATTTTCTGTCTATAGAGGTGATCGCATGCGGCGTCATGGTGGTGGTGTTTCGCTGTCGATGCTGATATCTCGTCTGAGCACGTAGATTTATGCAGTGATTTAGATATCGAAGTTGTAGCTGTAAAACTAATTTATTGTAGTTTTAGTATGTTTATCACCTGATCTTATATACTTCCTGCCTCAGATAACCTCAGATAGTATTTCTGAAATGCTTCCTGATCGTGATTTTTTAATAGTTCTTGGAGATTTTAATATTTCTGGGATTTCGTGGTTTTCTTCATGTGAGTCCAATGTATTGAATCCTTCGTCAACTCATGTCGTTGTTGATAACCTTTTTGATATAGCTTTGTCTCAAACCAATTCTATACCAAATTGTCTAGATAAAATGATTGATCTGATTTTTGTTTTGGATCCCAATACCTGCACGGTGTCTAGATTAAATCCTATTTCCTCACCTGAGGAGGTGTTGATTGACTTACCAACAAGTGGTTCGAATGCAGGTGCAGAAGCGAGTTCGTTGTTTTCAGAAGACCGATTTTAAAAAACTTTCTGTGCTTTTTTCGCATACTGACAGGACCCTACATTCTTCGTGTATTGACCTGGATAAGGCAATTGTGCCAGCCTTATCCGTATCAAGTAAAACAAGCGAATTACATTTTTGGTCCTTAATTTCTGAAAGTTTACTCTTACGTGAACTTATGTCATGTAAGCCAGTTTTTATACCCGCCTAAACAAAGGGTAGAAGGGTATTATGGCTTTGTGCCGACCGAAAATGTATGTAACAGGCAGAAGGAAGCATCTCCGACCCCATAAAGTATATATATTCTTGATCAGCTTCAACAGCCTAGACGATATAGCCATGTCCGTCTGTCCGTTTGTCCGTCCGTATGAACACCTAGATCTCAGAGACTATAAGAGATAGAGCAACAAATTTTTCGCGACAGTATGTCTCATTGTTGCCACGCCCCCTTCCGCCCATGCAAATTGAAAAAAACTGAATTGCAAGCGTTGTTTTAAGCCTAGAACGTTCAATTTTGCTACGCACAATACTAATCACCATCTAAATTATCTCTGCGAATTTGGTTACAATCGGATAAAACACACAGAAGTTATTAAGAGGTTACTTTTATAAGGCGTTACCACGTGCAGCTGCACCTAGTTAGTTGCTATGACACTCCGCGACATAATAATGGTGTTCAATAAACCAACTAAAGTGCCGCAAAGCTAATAATTTCGAACAAAGAAAATTTTGATATGTTATTTTGTTATTTTTTTTTATTTTATTTTTTTTTTTTTTTAGTATTTTTCCAGTATATTTTTGAAAAATATAATATTTTGATGATAAAATTGGGTTGCGGGTATCTCACAATTGAGCAAACTCGACTGTAGCTTTCTTACTGGTTATAACTTAGTACCGATCGAAAATGTATGTAACAGACAGAAGGTAGCATCTCCGATTCCATAAAGTGTATATATTCTTGGTCAGAGTCAACAGCCGAGACGATATAGCCAAGTCCGTCTGTCCGTGTAAACATCTAAAGCTCAGAGACTATAAGTGATAGAGCAACAAATTTATCGGGATGAAGTTAGTTTCAGATTTTGGTCACGTCCCCTTCCGCTCCGTTAATCATAAAAAATCGAGTTCCAAGCGTCTTTAAAGTTAGAAAAATAAAAATATAAAAATATACTAAAAAATATACTAAAAATATACCAAAATAATATACCAAAATTTTCTTTGTTCGAAATTAATAGCTTTATTTAGTAGGTTTATTGAACACCATTATTATGTTACGAAGTGACATAGCAACTAGCTTGGTGCAGTTGCTCCTGATTACGCCCTATAAAAGTATTTCTTTTCTTCTGTGTTTTTTATTGAAACCAAATTTTCAGAGATTATTAAGATAGTTATTAGTATTGTGCATACCAAAATAATAAGTTCTTGGTTTAAAATGACGCTTGAAATTCTTTTTTTTTCGATTTACGGGGGAGGAAGGGGGCGTGGCAAAAATCTAAAACAAACTTGATCTGCGTGCAACAAAAAGACATACTGTCCCAAAAAGTTTATTGCTCCATCTCTTGCAGTCCCTGAGATCTAGGTGTTCATACGGACTCACAGACAGACAGCGTCTCGGCTGTTGACGCTAATCAAGAATATATATACTTAATGGGGTCGAAGATGCTTCCTTCTGCCTGTTACATACATTTTCGGTCGGCACAAAGTTTTAATACCCTTCTACCCTTTGGGTAGGCGGGTATAATTATTTGAATTATCTGTTGAATTGTGCTCTTTCCCTAATTTTTGGAAAGAGTCTTATATTATTCCTCTCTTGAAAAAAGGAAATAAGTCCAACGTTCAAAACTATAGAGGTATCTCTAAGTTTTCTGATATTCCCAAAGCATTTGAGAAACTAATAACTTCTCAACTGCAACACTACTGTAAATAATTAATTTCACCCTACCAGCATGGGTTTGTGAAATGAAGGACTACCACTAACTTATTAGAATTCTCATCAATTGTTATTGAAGGGTTCCAAACAAAAATGTCATTTACACTGATTTTAGTATGGCTTTTGAATCTGTCAACCATAGTCTATTATTATATAAGCTCAATCTTCTTGGATTTCCACAAAACTTAATTTTGTGGATATCTTCATATCTTTCATTTAGAATTCAAAGAGTATTTTACAAGGGCTCTGTGTCCAAGACTGTCCAAGTCACTTCTGGTGTACCCCAAGGAAGTCATTTAGGCCCTTTGCTGTTTACATTATTTATAAATAATCTACCGTCCGTTATATCATACTCTCGCATACTTTTGTATGCAAATGATGTTAAGATTTCTCTGATTTTTAATGATCCCATATATAACCTTAGATTGCAATCTGACCTTGATTATTTTCAATCGTGGTGTGCTATAAATTTATTAAATCTTAATTGCAATAAATGTAAAATTATGACATTTTTTAGGGGTTTCTCCATGTTTGGTCATACAGCCCTCCGCTAACAACAGCTCATCATAAATTTTTTTTATTTCATTATTGTCATTTTTTGTACATTGCTCTGTGCAGCAATAGATTTTTGCATTCTACTCTGTGCTGTGGTAATAATGGTGTTTAATAAACCTACTTAAGTGCAACCAAGCTAATAATTTCGAACAAATAAAATTGGGTGGCGGGTACCTCGCAGTCGAGAAAACTCGACAGTAGCTTTCGTACATGTAATTGATTATCATTGTTTTCATTTTTCAACTTTGCTTTTTTTTATTGCGTAGTGACCTAATAACCAATAACCAGTGTCCATGTACATATATACATATGTTGTCGTTCTCTATTGTTTTGATTGTCTTCATCGATTATTATTGGCAGCAGAGTATCTAGAGTTTAATTCAGCACTCTGACAGTTTGTTTTTAATATAAATAAATCATGACCTTTTGCGTTTGTCCGAATGTGCGTAACAGGTAGAAGGAGGCGTCTGCGACACCATAAACTATATATTTTATTGATCAACATCAAGAGCCGATTCGATATAGCCCTGTCTGTCTGTCCGTCTGTCTGTATGAACATCGAGATCTCAGAGAATATAAAAGATAGAGCTACCAAATTTGGAGACAACATGTAAAAACTCAGGGGGCAGATGAAGTTTATTTTAGATATTGATAGAAAGTTCAGTTTTGGCACACACAATACTAATCATCATCTTAATGGTTACAATCGGACAAAAAACACAGAAGTTATTAACGGATTACTTTTATACGGCGAAATCGGGTGCAGATGCACCTGTTCAGCTAGTGTCTCTCAGTGACATAATAATGGTGTTCAATAAACATAATGAAGTGCTTAGCTTCGTAGCATTTTGAACAAAATTTATTTCGGTATATTTTTTGGTATACTTTTTAGTATATATTCAGGATATTTTTGAAAATATAAAATTTCAATGGTCGCTCTTTATTATTCTTCCATTCCGTAAAATTAGGTGACGGGTATGTTTTACCCAATAATTATTATATTTTTCATATTTTTATAACATTATTAAATGCTGCATTTCAAGAATATCTTCTTTTATACTCTAGCTTCCGCATGAACACCTAAAATCCATGATCTCGTATAGTCAAAGCTTAACTTTAACCGTTCCTACTTGTTTTGTTTGTATATCATGAATTTTAATAAAATCATGACCTATTGTGTTTGTCCGAACGTGGCTAAGAGGCAGAAGGAGTCATCTACGAAGCCATAAAGAATATATATTCATGATTAGCATCAACAACCATGGCGATATTGCCATGTCCCTCTGTCTGTCTATCCGTTCATCTGAATGAACACCTAAATCTCAGAGTCTTTAGGGAAATATGCTGACATCATTTCTTATTTTTGCACTTAGATCAATTTTGCTTTGAATTTTTTTTTTCGAAACATGCTTATGAACCTACAATGTTAATTTTTGCTACATAAAACTCCAATAACCATCTTAATGATTTCTGGGATGGTCGGTCAATAAACACGAGTTATTCAAGAATATCTTTTATAGGGTAATCAAGAGCAGCTGCATCTTTTCAGTTGTTTTATCACTCAGTAATAAACTAATAGTATTCAATAAACTTAATAAAGTTCAACCAAGCAAACAACGTGATACATTTATTTATTTATTATAGTTATTTGGTATACTTTTGGTATTATATATATACGAGGTGTCCTCTACTTCGCTCCGCTACGCGGAGACACAATATTTTTCATAACTTTCTTTCAATTCAATTTTAATGCCTCCTCCATCTCCTCCTCCTCCTCCATCTCCTCCTCCATCTCCTCCTCCATCTCCTCCTCCTACTCCATCTCCTTCTCCTCCTCCATCTCCTCCTCCTCCTCCTCCTCCATCTCCTATCTCCTCCTCCATCTTCTACTCCTCCTCCATCTCCTCCTCTTCCATTTCCTCTTCCATTTCCTCTTGTATTTCCTCTTCCATTTCCTCCTCGTCCTCCATCTCCTCTTCCATTTCCTCATCCATCTCCATCACCTATTCTTCCTCCTCTTCCTCCTCTTCCTCCTCCATCTCCTCCTCCTCCTCCATCTCCTTCTCCTCCTCCATCTCCTCCTCCTCCATCTTTTACTCCTCCTCCATCTTCTACTCCTCCTCCATCTCCTCCTCTTCCATTTCCTCTTCCATTTCATCTTCCATTTCCTCTTCCATTTCCTCTTGTATTTCCTCTTCCATTTCCTCTTGTATTTCCTCTTCCATTTCCTCCTCGTCCTCCATCTCCTTCTCCATCTCCACATCCTCCTCCTGCTCCATCTCCTCCTCCATCTCCTTCATCTCCTTCTCCTCCTCCATCTCCTCTTCCATTTCCTCTTCCATCTCCTTCTCCTACTCTTCCTCCTCTTCCTCCTCTTCCTCCTCTTCCTCCTCTTCCTCCATTTCCTCCTCCTCCATCTCCTCCTCTTCCTCTATCTCCTCCTTTTCCTTCATCTCCTCCTCCTACTCCATTTCCTCCTCCTCCATCTCCCCCATTTCCTCCAGTTCCTCCTCCTCCTCCATTTCCCCCGTTTCCTCAATTTCCTCTTTTTCTGCTCCTCCTCCTCCGGCAATCATTTTAAAATACTTTCGCCTACCTCGGAGGAGCAGAAGACATGATTCCCGGAGGAGAAGGATTATATATAATAGAGAGGTTAAAGGTCAAAGGTCAACGGTTAAAGGTTAAAGGTCAAAGGTCAAAGGTCAAAGGTCAAAGGTCAAAGGTCAAAGGTCAAAGGTCAAAGGTTAAAGGTTAAAGGTTAAAGATCAAAGGTCAAAGGTTAAAGATCAAAAGTCAAAGGTCACATGTCAAAATGATTCCAGGAGGAGGAGGAGGAGCAGAAAATTAATATATATAATAGAGAGATTTATTGGTATTAAATATTTATTTATTTTATATATTTCACATATATATATATCTCACCGTCTTCCAAGCTCGACTGTAGTTTTCTACTAGTTTTTTATATTTACATATTCTTGAATAATTAAGTGTACCGGCCAGAAGACTTTGCAACAAACTTAAGTAAAATACTCGGCAGTAACACTCACTTTTAACGATGCGATCACCAGCGTGGTTTAGTTTTAATATCTGCAACCTCCAATCTTCGTGCGAAATGATGTGCTTTTCGGATAATATTGAAATCATTGCAGTAAATTTATTAGCCGTTATATTTAGATACTTACGTTAAGATTTAAAAATATCTGGTGTTGAGTCGAAATAATGGTCCTAAGACCAACACTGATATATTCCACACCGTAAACCGGCTAAAAAAACCTATAAACTTGAGTGATTTTATTGTCTTCCAGTTGTCGGGTATTTAGATTGACATTCAGATTACGATTGCAAATTCATTATAAGAATATTTCGCTGGGAGCATTAAACTGTAAATATATTTTTTAAATAATGTATGTATGTTCTAGGTTTGTTGTTTGCATTCACCTTAATTTTAAATACAATAAAGTAATTGGATTAAATATTGTAATATTTATATGTATATTTAAGATGAAGAAAAAATAAGATTATTACAAGAATAATTAATGCAATGATAAAATAAAATGTGTAATACATTTTTTATATTAGTTGTACGGTAAATAAAAAGGAGTCAACTTTTTTTTCTGGTGTTTAATAATCTATATATATATAAAATAAAGTCGGGTTTTGGTACTTCACTTATAACTCAAGAACGGCTGCACTGATTTAGCTGAAAATTGGCAGGGAGGTAGTTTAGAGCCAGGAGAAGGATATAAGATACTTCTTTATATCATGAAAATCTTTGCAAAAACTGGAAAATAGAAAAAATCGTTTTTAGCAAACGCCAGCACCAAAGAAGGCTCTGAAGGCCGAAATAGATATTTTGTGTTATTATATGTACGTGTGTGTTTTTTCATTCGCTGTGCATTGTGCATTGATTGATTGTTAGAATTTTTCCAGACTTTGCTTTTTTACAGACATATTTTAACGTTTTTGTTTTAGTGAAATATTAAAATAAAAAAATAAATAAATAAATAATAAATCTCTGTTATACATATTAATTTTCTTTGACCTTTAATCTTTCACCTTTGACCTTTGACCTTTAACCTTTAACCTTTGATCTTTGACCTGTGACCTTTGACCTTTGACCTTTAGCCTTTGACCTTTAACCTTTAACCTTTTACCTTTAACCTTTAACCTTTAACCTTTAACCTTTAACCTTTAACCTTTAACCTTTAACCTTTAACCTTTAACCTTCAACCTTTAACCTTTAACCTTTAACCTTTAACCTTTAACCTTTAACCTTTAACCTTTAACCTTTAACCTTTAACCTTTAACCTTCAACCTTTAACCTTTAACCTTTAACCTTTAACCTTTGACCTTTGACCTTTGACCTTTGACCTTTGACCTTTGACCTTTGACCTTTGACCTTTAACCTTTAACCTTTAACCTCTCTATTATATATAATCTCCTCCTCATCTCCTCCTCTGCCTCTTCCATTTCCTCCTCCTCCTCCTCCTCCTCTATCTCCTCCTCCTTCTCCATCTCCTCCTCCTCCGACTTCTCTCTCCATCTCCATCTCCTCCTCCTCCTCCATTTCCTCCTCCTCTTCCTCCATCTTATCCATCTCCCCCATTTCCTCCTCCCCATTTCCCTGAGGAGGAGGAGATGGAGGAGGAGAAGGAGATGGAGGAGGAGATGGAGGAGGAGACGGAGGAGGAGGAGGAGATGGAGGAGGAGGAGGAGATGGAGGTGGAGGAGATGGGGGAGGAGAAGGAGATGGAGGAGGAGGAGATGGAGAAGGCATTAAAATTTAATTGAAAGAAAGTTTTATAAAATATTGTGTTTGAGGAAGCTTTACACTAAACATTGAGTTTTTATGTAAGCGCAAGTGGCGTGGAGGGAGTGGGAATACGGGTGCGCGGGCAGAATATAAATAAATAAATATATACATAAATAAATAAATAAATATATAAATAAATATATAAATAAATAAATAAATAAATAAATATATATAAAAAAAAAGAAATATATAAATAAATATAAAAAGAAAGAAATAAATCAATAAATGAGTATATAAATGAATATATAAATAAATAAATAAATAAATAAATAAATAATTAAATAAATTAATTAATAAATAAATGAATATAAGAAGAAATAAATAAATAAATAAGAAATTAAATAAATAAATATATAAATAAATAGTTACTCCACTTATAACTAAAGAACGGCTGAACCGATTTAGCTGAAAATTGGCAGGGAGGTAGTTTAGAGCCAGGAGAAGGACAACATTCCCGTGTGACTTGACATGAAACGTCAGTCACTATAAAACGTGGAATAACAAAAAAAATTGTTATTGTTATGTATTTAATTTTTTTTGTATTTTTCCCAATTTAAAAAAAAACTGCTTATTTATTGCCATTAAGGCGGAACAAAGTTCGCCAGGTCACTAGTTTTGTATAATCTAATTTCCCTTTAATTTGTAAATCAGTATTTGAGTTTTGACAATTCTTTATCAGTGTAGTTTCACTTAGATGTAATGACACAATTATATTTGGTACAATGTATTTAATTATTTATTTTGATTGAATGGGTACGTAATTACAAATAGGTTTATTTAGTTAAATTTTATTTATGATGCATTGTTCTTTGTTTTCCATGTTTTCGGAATAATATACTTTTCCGTCTTTTTCAGAATAGGGTAGTGTGTTAATTAACTCTTGATTAGTGGGTGTGTGAGATAAAATGAGCAGAATATTGTCTTTGTTAATTAATGTTGATCTTTTAATTGATAATATGTTTTTTGCATGTACGGTTTCTAGTCTGTCATAGTTCGACAGGTTTGGGTTAAACAATTCGAGTCGAGAGACCTGCATCTCTATGTCTTCTATATATTTTGTAAATTTAATAATTTCCTATACTAATGTTTCAATGATTATTCGCTGATTTTCTGATTCTTTAATTTTCTTCATTTCCTTATTTATTAACTGTATTACTTCATTAAGGTTATGTAGTCTTACTGAGTTTGTTCCTAGTTCTCCTAAGTGTTTCTGAATTTATACGCGATCATTGTTATCTAAGGTGCCAAAAAGGTATTTATATGCTGAACCTATCATATAAAACAGTCCTCGTTTCTGTCTATTTTCTTGGTGGAAATTGATTCCGTTCATTTCCCTAAGCATTTTCAGACCCGCCTACCCAAAGGATAGAAGGGTATTATAACTTTGTGCCAACCGAAAATGTATCTAGCAGGCAGACGGAAGTATCTCCGATATCATAAAATATATATATTCTTGGTCATCGTTGACAGCCGAGACAGTGTCATTGTAAAATTTTGATGCGCGCTAGTAATAAGTATTGCACGCATCTTAATGATATCTGAAACTTTGGTTACAATCGGACAAAATACACAGAAGTTATTAAAGAATTAATTTTATTATCATAATTCGCTCGTTTTCGCATTCGCATTCGGACGTGTTTTTTTTGCTGTCAAACTAACATTTGTGATTTCACCTTTCATGCGCTTTTATATTAAAAACTTTTTATTGCAAACTAACAATACCTGTTCTAGACGTCGGTGAGTTTTGTCACAGTGTAATAATATTTAATATTTTACATAATATTATTATATATCGCGCTCTTTCCACTCTCTTTCCTTTATTTTCGTCGCGTCTGCGATTGTGATCTTGTGCTTGGTGTTTTTTCTGTAAGCTAGATATCAGCGCCCTAATACCCCGTATTAACACTAATTTTATACTTATTTTATTTTTTGGTTTCATTAAATTTTTATTTGCATCAAAAACCTACCTAATAAAAAAATTCCGAGTACCAGCAAGTGCAAAAATGCTGTTGACTCCAGACCCTCAACAAGCTTTCCAATTGTGTTTTCTCCAAAAATTCCAGTAAGGAGACGCAACCGCTCCGTCTTGGTCGTGATTCAAACTTTTTTTTCTGAGTCGGTCAAAATGATCCGGACACAATCGCAATATGATTTGGATAACAATTCTTAATTTCTCTTATCGATACAATACTTCAATTAGTGTTGGAAAATACAAAAATGCGACCCCTTGGCGCGAATTTATAAATGTGGCGCGAACATTCCCCGCCTTGGAAGCTCCTTCCAAATTCAATCAATCTTCTTTTCCAGTGGCAACGGGCAAAGTATGTGAACATTTCGTTTGAACAGGTCCGTCTTCGTTTTGAGAGTGACGACTCGCACAATGCCGTCTGATCCGGGATGTACCTCTGTAACTCGTCCAAGAAGCCATTGTCCAGGCGAAGCGTTGTCCTCTGCAATTAGAACCAACGTCCCAAGCGATACATTCGGGTTGCATTTTCTCCATTTTCCTCACTCTTGAAGAAGAGTCAAATATGCAGTGGACCACCTCTTCTAAAACATGTTGTTTACAACCAAGATTCGTTTCCAGTGGTTAGTCATTGAAACCTTCAGCAGCTCGTCATCACATGGTTCCACCAGTGAGTTTAACGGTCGGCCAATCAGAAAGTCACCAGGCGTCAAGACGTCCAAGTCGTTAGGATCTGGCGATAACGGATATAATGGTCGGGAATTCATCACAAATTCCACTTGTGCCATGGCAGTGACTAGATCCTCGTAGTCTAAAGAGGTGCTGTTGGCGCACTTGACAAACAGCTGCTTTGCTATATTTACTGCGCTTTCGCAGATGCCTCCGAAATGGGGTGAACGAGGGGGAATGAAGTGAAATTTTACTCCTCATCGGCTGCATTCATCTTGCACCAGTGTTTTACTTTGGTCATCAAATATTTTGCTCAGCTCGCGAGCCGCACCTATAAAGTTCGTAACGTTATCGCAGGATAAGTCCGTGCTTAGTCCACGTTTAGCAAAGAAACGCTTAAGTGCTGCGATGAAGGCGTTAGCTCTCAGATCGGACACAATCTCTAGATGACATGCCTTGGTAATCAATCACACGAATACGCAGAGGTAGACCTTGATAGGGCGCTTCCCACGAATAATGAAGTGCATCCATATGGGTCCAGCGAAGTCGAGACCCGATCGCTCAAAGGGATACACATTGGCTCGGACTCGTCCTTCAGGTAGAAATCCCATTAACTGGTCTCCTAATATTGGTCGCTGCCGAAAACATAAGATGCAACTTCGCACCGTTTTGCGCGCCAGTTTCCTGCAATTAATGATCCAATATTTCTGCCGCAAAAAGGCACATAGTGATTGTACCCCGGCATGTAAACTTATTCGGTGTGTGTACTCAATCAATGTATTAATTAATTTGTGATCGCTAGGCATTCAAACAGGATGTTTTGAATTTATTAGACGTCCGACCAACCGAATAATTAAAATACCCATCTCATTTTGATTGAACGGATTCAAACTTTGAATTTTGGCCAATTTCATCGCTCTTTTATTTTGCAGGCTGATAAATTCCTCACGCAACTTAAGCTGTTGTACATTAAAAACAACATAGCGCAGCCCTCCAGCTAATTCTAATACTGACAAAGCACCCTGAATCTTACAACCCTTCGAGCCAAACCTACATCGCTATCGCTAAATATAACTAAATACTCGCTGTAGCTTGAAGAAGTCTTGAGAGAACTTGCAGTTGCCCACAAGATTCTGAAGATCAAGTGGCGCACAATTGCTTGTTGCCAATGAGAATGTGTCCTTTTTTTGCTCGGGCATGCCTTCATAATTGCCTTGCCAAGACCGCGATTTCCACACATCTTCTGGCTCTGTTAAGAATTTAGGACCATGCCACCACAATCTGGAATCTCTTAATTCTGTAGGGTACAACCCTATTGATACAATATCCGCCGGATTTTATTTTGTGTCTACCTTGTATCAATCATTAATTTCTGAAATGTCTTGTATTTTGGCTACTCTGTTAGCCATCTACTGGCATGACCAGAAAGCCAGTTCAAAACAATAGTTGAGTCAGTAAAATAACTCACGTGCGTGACCTTTAAGTGTATGCACAACCGAACTCTTGTCATTAGTTTGACCATAACCAATGCCCCTTGCAATTCTAATCGCGGTAGGGAAGGTACTCTTACAGGGGCTACCTTGGCTTTTGCAGTTACCAAATTAACGCACGCTATGCGTAAAGCATCCCTGATGCGAGCATAGATAACTCCACCATGGGCTCGAGAAGACGCGTCGGAAAATTAAAAAAGCTCAAGAGTATCTTACTTAGCTGATACCGAAATTACTGACCTAAGTGTAGAACACTTATCTATCAACAAAAGCTCGTTTCGATATCGCTGCCATTGAAGTGCACAGCTTGGAGATAACTCCTCGTCCCAATCGAGTTTACGCAGCCATAGCTCTTGAACAAATATTTTCCCTAAAAGCAATACCGGACTTAAAAATCCTAAAGGGTCAAATACTTGAGCTAATTCAGAGAGCACAGTTCATTTAGTAATTGGTAAATCCAATTTTCCTTTGTACAAAAATTTAAAGACATTCATTCTAGAGGACCAATACATACCTAAGGTCTTAGCAACGTCTTCAGTTTTGAACATTTAATGCTCCACATCTGCATCCTTTTCAAAAATTTCAATGCAATTACTTCGCCATTTACGTGATTTAAAGCCGCCAGCCTTCATCGGCTCCGCGGATTCATCTTTTAACTGTTGCAGCTTCTCAATCGAGTATGCGCAGCACAGCATGTCATCCATGTAGAAACTTTTTTGCACTGCGGCCTTCGGTACGGGAAACTGCTCATCATATTTATCTGGCAATTGAAACAAACAGAGAACTGCAAGATATGGGGCAGAACTAGTTCCATAAGTTTTCAGACGTAAAATTTGGATCGGATGGCTAGCATTCGACCGCTATGAAATGCATTGAAAATTATGGTCCGCCTCATGAACCTAGATTTGTCTATACATTTTGGCAATATATGCGGTTAGCGCAAATTTATAAAAACGAAACCTAGTCAACGTGGCAAAAAGATCTGGATGCAACTTTGGACCAACCAACATTAAGTCATTCAAAGATACACCATTGGAAGACTTGCAGGAGGCGTCAAATACTACCCGTAATTTGGTCATGGTACTATCGGGACGCAGAACTGGGTGATGGGGCATATAGTATTTCACATTATTCGCATTTTTGTTCTCAACTTTCTCTAAGTGACCCAGACTTCTATATTCTTCAATAAATTCGGTGTACTGTTCCTTGAGATCAGGGGTCACCCTCACATAACTTCCTTTCTAAATTTATGAACCTCGATAATGCAATTTTATAGGTTTTGCCTAATTCTGATCGATCACTTTTAAAAGGAAGTGCCACGCTAAAACGACCTGACTCTGTCTGCTTAACATTAGGTAAATTTGGTCCAAGTTTTATTTGCCCTGCAACCATCAACTTGAAAAATAGAGACACACCAATCAAAATGTCTATAATCTGAGCGGAATCGAATGTAAGATCGGCAAGCTTAACATTGTTTGGCAGATTCAAAATTGAGCTCAGAGACATTCTCGTTGGACAGTATTTGGTAATCTCTTCCAATTCCGAGAAGTTGTCCGAAGCTATAAACCTTTTAAGTCCAGACTTAAATGTTGCGTTGACTTCCCCTAATACTTGCGATGTTGAGTTGCCTATTTCACTGAGGTGCACGTTGGCCTTTTTCATTTGCAGTTGAAGAACTGAGACTAGCCGTGAAGTAACAAAATTAAGCTGACTGCCTGAGTCTAGAACGCATCTACAGCTCTGAAAGGTTCCAAAATTATCGTTTACTAGCACCACTGCGGTTGCAAAAAAAACTAGCAGACGTCCTAGACAAAAGTGAACTTTGAAGCGTACCGGAACCCTTGTGTTGAGCGCGACTTCTTTCGAAACCTTAACTGAATCTCTGTGAAGTAAAAGATGGTGTGGTCTGTTGCATACAGAGCAATGCTGCCCAGAACAGTCTTTAGTTAAATGCCGCTTGCTAAACACAACAAGCAAAGTCCGTGCTTCTTCACTTCATGATAACATTACAGTGGAGACAAATTCTTAAAACTTGTACACACCCTGATAACATGAGCTCCTGAACAGCAATAGCAAATTATATTAATGGGATTGCCTTCTGATGCAACCAAGCTCGTCCTTAACGTGTGTTAACACGATTAATTTCTCGATTACCCAGACTTATTCCTCTGCTAACGACAAATTGAGCCAGCAACAGCTACGACGGCAAAGTTGAACATTTCCAATCTCCGTCCCATTTGTCTATGGTGTCATCATCAAGTTTGCTACGAATCAGGTGAAAAATAACTTCTTCTAGAATTTCCTTTTCACTACACAACGACTTAAGTGATGCGAGCTGAGAATTCACATGATCTAGCAGCACATGCAGTCCTTCAGAATCAACTTGCTTCACCCGCTTGACATTAAACAGCTAGTTTATATGAGACTGCACGATTATTGGTTTGTTCTCAAAATGCTCCTTTAATAACCGCACAGATCTCAATTTCGCACCACTTAATTCCAAACAGTCGATTGTACTCAAAGGAACCAAACCTGAAGAAGATCGTAAATGAATTAATTTGGACAGGTCATCAAGGCCGGAATCCGATCCTATCAGCATTACGAAAGTATTATTCCAATTAGTCTACTCTGTAAACTTCCCGGTGAATACTGGCAACTTTAGATTTGGCAGATTTGCTGTTCGCGTCAGCTGCGTACTATTTAATATATTCGATAAGCTAGCTCTGCGACCAGTTTGTCAAAGACAGCTCAATAACTTTGCCTTGTTTTTACAATATAGATCTTCAACATCCTGCCGAACTTCATATTCGCTGGCATCCTCACACTCTTCCTTAATACGCGGTTGAATTTTAGAAAACTAGTTATAATTTAACTCAATCAAACTTAATCTTGCTTCTAAATCTGCTGATGACATAGAGGAACATTTACTGGCTATGCAATATTTGTTGCGAGTGAAAGAATTCATCAGCCCAAGCCGCGATGCCATTAATTCCGCTTCTTTGTTTCTTTTTGGGGCCATGGTTAATTTTATTTAATTAATAAAGTTTGTTTTGTTTTAATATGTTTGAATTCGAACAATTCAATATGAGATATTTACATATGAAATTGCAAAGTACTTAAAAAGTGTATCACACAACTTAAATATGTACATATGTTGTCTCTTTTTCTTTTCAAATACCTATGCACATACATATGTATTTACTATAATAAATATTCAGAAAATAATTTCTGAAAAACTATACAAGCTGCTGCTTTAGAAAAATGCTGCCAAAAGAGAATGAACGTTAAGGGCAAGTCAAAGTCAGTCAGTGCACAAAATTTTGCTTATACATACAAGCATACATATGTATATAGATCACCGTTTGCAAATACAAAATTTAGAGTAGCGGTAAATCTTGTGTGTATGTATGTGTTGCATGAGATGAATTTTATTTTACATGCAATTGCATACCACTTGACACTTTTATAACTTTTAAGATTTTTTTTATATTTTAATCACACAAACCGAATATAATTTACACGCCTGCAAGAAATATGAAATGCACTAAAGCAGTGTTAGACTCACAATTCGATACAAAGTGCCTCCGCTGTCCACGGGCGGCCAAACTTTGGTGATTCTTGAATTCCAGTAATGAACTCCAATCCGCGTTGAACCTTATCCAAAAGGTCCCTGCTCGGGCGCCAAATGTTGATTCCAGACCTTCAATAAGCTTTCCAATTGTGTTTTCTCGAAAAATTCCAGTAAGGAGACGCTTTCGCTCTGTCTTGGTCTTAAAATCAAACTTTTTATACCCGCTTACCCCAAGGGTAGAAGAGTATTATAACTTTGTGCCGACCGAAAATGTATGTAACAGGCAGAAGGAGGCATCTCTTCTTGGCCCACCCGACCTGTCGGTATACTAATATATATTTGTAAGAGTCAAGAAAGTAGTTTTCATCCACTCAGTCTTTTAAGCTTAAAAGACGTATTCAAAATTTGGCACCAATAAAAAGTTGTTTGGTCTTAAAATCGGACCTTATGTAATGATCTCTAAGCTTGGAATTTCTTTGATAAAACTGTCGTGACCAGAGTCAACTGCCAGAAGCCTATATTGAAGCTGAATTCAAAGCAGGCTTGGTGCAGCGACTTCTTGTAATTTGTCCGAATAGCCCCAAATGTTACGATTAAACCCTCTAAACCTCAAACTCTAAATTCAATATCACTGTTAATAAATAATTCGTACCTACTCTTTAAAGCGCTATAAGAAGACACAAGCAGTCAATGCTCGTTTTCCATCTCCGAGCTAACACACAAAACACAAACAACTATTTTCCTTTGTTCCTGTATTTCTTATATCTTTTTGCACCGTTTTAATCCTACGTACGAGATAAATCTGCTCAAGGGTGCGGCAGTTGGATCCCGAGACTCACGCTAACACTCAAAACAAAAATAACGTTCCCATTCCACTTTCGATCTCGGGCGACATTTGCCGCTCCGTCGTTTTGCGTATTTGTTATCCTTATTAGGCTGGCTACCCTGTCTCGGGTTTACTCACAAGACCGTCATCTCCTCGTTCAATAGCTCGTCAGTATCACATCTCGACTTTCGTGCAAAATTTTATTGCACTTGTTGATGGAAATTTTGTCGTGTGCGCTGGTCTTGATAGAACGCTTGATTTATTCTTATTTTTCTAGTTCTTTTCTATACTGCATTGGAAGTGTTGCGTGAACTCCTAACAAGAGTTTATGGTCCGGAAATTTTACATGAGAAGAAATCTTTTATAATAGACATGGCTACAAGGGTAATTTAAGAAGGTTTAAGCTTAAGTTGCATCTATATTGGATATGGGTCTTTGTGCTTGTCTACTCGAAGCGAACGACGCCCCTGCATTATCCATATCAATTTAACCAATCTAATAACAGTTTTAGTTCCTTAATTACTGAAAACATATTTTTGCTCGACCTTATGCTTTGTAAAGCAGTATTTTCTTGTGGTCTTGATGATGTACCGATGGACTTTGTAAACAACACGATATACTAAAATGATATATCTTATTCGATATATCTATAGAGTGTTTGACTTTTAAAGATCGCTTATATACAAAGTCTCAGATTGCAATAATTAAACAAACCTATGTAATCTTTTATGGGCCATGGATATCACTTATTTTTTTAGCGTTGGCCAAAGAATATAACAAACACCTAGATAAGGTGACTTTATTATACACTGGTTTGCCTAATACTTAAGTATGGATCTAATAACTAAGACTTAAATTGCAGAAACAGTTTATTTTCTTTGGTCTTCGTAGTCTCATTACTAAATCTTCCTTCTTGTTCTATCCGTTGAACACAGACCAATTATTGGTTAAATTAACTTTTTGTAGTTGACAATCGTAATATCTGTTGACAATCCTCTAAGATCAACTAGAAATTCTATTCCTCTATCTCTTTTTTGCTGTACTACTTTATATACTAGTGAAAATAATTATATCCGCCTATCCAAAGGGTAGAAGGGTATTATATCTTTGTGCCAACAGAAAATGTGTGCAACTAGCAGAAGAAGACAACACCGGCCCTATAAATTATATATATTCTTGATCAAAGTCAACAGCCGAGAAAATATATTCATGTCCGTCTGTCTTGACGAAAATCTGGATTTCATGACAATAAGAGTTAGAACAACTAAATTTGTAGACAACATGTGTAGGTCACTAAATGAAGTCTATTTTAGAATTGGGGCACGCCCCCTTCGAAAAAAACCAATTGTATGAGTATTTTTCATTTTGCGTACACAAAATTGTGCCAAAAAATTTTAAGAATAACACGACTCTGTTGATATAGAATGAATATATGTATATAAACAGATCTTTTACAATTTTTTTTTTGGTTCAGATCGTTTCAAAATGTCAAATAAAATGCTTGACATTTCAAAGATCCATCCCTCCAATGAAGCATTTTAACTATTTCCTGGGTTCTGTCCCTCTTTTAATCAAGCACGACACTTGGCATTTAAGACCACCTTTTCGACGAAAGTTCACCAGCGACTAAAACTCAAAAAGTTTCAACTTATTGTATGGCATTGTCGACAATATTGCATTATAAGTAAATTCATAGCATGGTAATTTATTGCCAATTTGCTCTACGTCAGCAAGTGTTACTAATTGTTAAGCCTGTTGCGTTTCATGTCTGCATGTTTCTATTTGTTTCCAAAAATTGATGTTACATATTAATTTATTTGATGTCTGCTCAGCAAGTAATGTTGACTATTTGCGCGTCTTTCACCGTGTTCAAAAATAATACATACTATTCTGAAAGTTTGGTTGCTCTAGCTTTTATAGTATTTGAGACTTAGGTATTCATACGGATGGACGGACAGATGGGCATGGCTATATCATCTCGTTGTTGTTGTTGACGCTGACCAAGAATATATATACTTTATGGGGTCGAAGATGCTTGCTTCTGCCTCTTACATACGTTTTCGGTTTGAACAAAATTATAATACCCTTCTAACTTTTGGGTAGACGGGTATAATTATATTTGCAAATTCTTACAAGTGTAATATTATACCAGGTCATTAGGTCCCAATAAAATAAAAATTCCCACAATTCTACCATATACTATTTTTGTTAGTTCAAATGTTTAATGAGAATAAAAATATATTCGCAATATATTATATAATAAAATACAAAAATACAATAAAAAGTTTTTCGAATATTAATTAATGTCTTGAATAACAATCAGATTGAATATCCGCGAAAGAGGCAACATATATCTACAATCGATACGACGACTTGTAATCCTCGCAAAAATATAATGGCAACGACGGAGCAACAAATGGAGATTTCAGAAAGGACTTTGCGCACGGCTCATAGCATTGGCTATTATACTTTAAGCAACGGAAAAAATACTCAAAATGCAAGATCTTTTGGACCATTATCAATGGTGAGTATCAATTAAAAATGATATTCACTATTTAGACTAGCAGTAAGCACGTCTTTCTCAGGCTGCTCACAGTACTCTTTATGACGGCTGAAAAGTAATAAAGAGCAGATATTCACTCTTAATAGCGGTAAAAGAAGAAGAAGACAAACACAATCAGTCACTGCTCAATTTTGAGATAACATAAAAATTGGCTTTTGTCCCTGTCTTTGTTATATCTTTTGGCACCTTTTCAGTCTTACGCACAAGATCACCATTAATCTGCTCCGAGACTTATGCTAACACTCAAAACAAGAACAACGTTCCCGTTTTCGTTTTGTGTCGTTATCGTCCTTATGACCGGTTTACTCACATAACTATCATCCGTCGCTACTTCGTCCACTGATTTGGCCGCGAGCCTCGGACCTCGGACGATAAAGTTTTATTGCAGTTGTTGATGTAAAATTTGTTGTTTAGTCTCAAGATCAAATTTCGTGCCCACCGCTGACTTAGATCTTTGGGAGATTTGGGTGGGTCATAGTCAAAGAAATCACTACAAAATTTACAATAAAAATAACAAGAAACTGGCGGGGCAACGTGAGTCGTAAGGAAGACAAAGGCAAAAAAACAGCATTATAAAAATGTTATTTTATTGCGTGTATTTGCTCGCGACCAAAAAATTCGAGAGCCTGAAAAAGACCAAAAGGAACGGCAAGCTAATGTTGTGGTAGTAGTCATCCCGCTTGAAGAAGTCCAACAAATTTAAGATAACCAAATAAGTTTCAACGTCTGTTAGTCTGTTTTTGGTATATTTTATAATATATGCCAAATAATTTTCTTTTTGAATTTTCTCGAAATGGGTACCGGTTATCTCACAGTTCAGCAGAGTCGACTGTAGGTATTTTACTTCTTTATATATTTATATTTCTTATTAAAGTACACCAAAATACAAGATTTTGAAATTTTTCTCTTATTCTCAGACCATAAATAACATAAAAGTAATATTTTTCAAATTGGCTTTATATATCAAGCGCTTTAAAGCGTCTGGCTTTTCGTTGAAATTTCTAGTTTAGGCCTCAACATAAATGACTTTGGCCTGGCAGTATCTCAAAGACTTTAAAATCCTGTAAATGAAACTTCTTAATTTCTTTAACTTAATATAAATAAAACAAAGTTCGTAAATGTTTAAAAGCATACAACCCGACTTCCAGACGTCTGATTTGGATGGGTTTTTTTTTTCTTGGATTCGTATTTTCTGGAAGTAAAGTATAGGATATGAGAAAATTCCGCAAAATCTTTGCAAAAACCGGAAAATAGAAAAAATCGTTTTTGGCAACAAACGCCAACACCAAAGGAGGCTCTGAATTTAAATAGAAAAAATCGTTTTTAGCAACAAACGCCAACACCACAGTAGGCTCTGAAGGCCGAAATCGATATTTTGTGTTATTATACGTGTATGTTTTTTCATTCGCTGTGCATCGTGCATTGAGTGATTGTCAGAATTTTTAACGACATATTTTATCGATTTTGTTGTAGTGAAATATTAGAATTTTTCAGACTTTGCTTCTTTTCTGAAATATTTTAACGTTTTTGTTTTTGTGAAATATTGCCACGACGACGTTCAAATCTTGCAACTGAAGTATAACAGCGCGGCGGTTGGTAAATCTTCGTCAAAATATGACAGATGAGCACCATGAATTGCGTCGAGAAGATATGCGTTCAAGGATGGCGAATTTACGAGCTGCACGCATGTGATGATCAAGAAAAGGAAATCTGACGTGTGCGGCGCAGAATCAGTGAGACGGACTTAAATCGAGCAGCATATCGCTATGATGCTACAAGGGATGGCACAATGCAATGCATTGATATCGGTGCTATGGATATTTTATGTCAGCATTGTAACGCACGCATTATATCCTCCACCAGAGCCATTGCAATCTCTTCTGTCTGGTGATGGTCCATTTTCAAAACATTTCTTAGCTATCATTCAGCGGTATAATAATTGCTTCCAAATGACTTCTTTCGGTGCTACCAATATTATTGAAGACGATTTCATGCCAATTTCTATTTCGACTTTTACTTTTTTACGATTGTTACACAAAAACATATATTACATATATATTATATATTAATTATTATTATTATTATTATTATATATTATTATTATTATATATTATATATATTACATTTTCATCACGATAAAACCACATTTTCATCACGACAAAGCATATAATTTTTTTATTCATAATTTGTTTATGGATCATATCGGTTTTTCAACTTTGAGAAAAAGTATTGGTGAACAGCAGCACAATGTTCATTTGTTCAAAACCGCAATTAAACGTATGCCTTCTGATGAACACTAAATTGTTGATCAACATCGTGGACGTTTCAATGCAAACACATCGATCGTATGACGCGTTACAATATCCGATCATATTTTGGCAAGGTGAAGACGAATACCAATTTCAAATAAAACAGGAAAAGTAATGAATTTTTCAAAATATTTAGGAGGAGTGGAAACCAATAAGAAAGTTAGTTCAATGAACTATTCATACCGAATTATGGTACGTGAAAACCATATTTTGAAATGTCGTCGCCTGTTTCACGAATACATTGAGACAGAGCGACTGACTTGTATTCTGTCGAACCAAGTCAAATTACGATCGGAAGAGTACATCCATTTGCGAGATGCAACTCAGTCGGATAGGAATGTGGATAATGTTGGTCGAATGACAATACTACCATCAACATACACTGGAAGTCCACGACATATGCATGAGTAAGCCCAAGATGCCATGTCGTATGTTCGCAAATATGGACGACCTGATTTGTTCATCACATTCACCTGCAATCCCAAATGGACTGAGATTAAGGAACATCTTTTTTATGGTCAAACACCGGTTGATCGCCATGACATTACCGCCCGAGTTTTCAAACAAAAATTGAACGCAATAATGGATTTCATCACGAAATACAATGTTTTTGGCAAAACTCGGTGCCATATGTATTCAGTGGAATGGCAAAAACGTGGTCTTCCGCACGCACATATCTTGAATTGGTTGGAAGATAAGATTCGACCAAATGAAATTGATAACGTCATCAGTGCTGAGATTCCTGATCCAGAGGTTGATACCGAATTGTATGATGTAGTAGTGAGAAAGATGATACACGGTCCATGTGGCAATATCAATCCAAATTCTCCATGTATGGTCGACGGCAAATGTTCAAAGCGATATCCACGAGATTTAGTAGCAGAAACCGTTACTGGAAATGATGGATATCCGTCTTATCAACGTTTCACCTGCAGACAACGGAAGAAGATAACCGGTGGGTCGTACCATATTGTCCATTGCTGAGCAGACTCTTCAAGGCGTATCAAGTACATTTGCAAGTATGTGAATAAAGGAAGTGATATGGCTGTCTGTGGAGTTACGAATGAAAATTCATTGGATAAAGTAACACAGTTCCAAATGGGACGCTATGTGAGTAGCTTGGAGGATTTTTTCATTCCCAATCCATGAGAGATATCCCACGGTTACACATTTGGCAGTTCATTTAGAAAATGGAGAGCGGGTGTATTTCACACCTCAAAATGTGGAACAAAGAATTGCGAACCTCCTCATACGACATTGATTTTGCGAGAACGTTGCTGTATGCTGAAGTTCCATCATATTATACTTGGAATAAAACGGGAAAAATATTTCATCCTGATCCTTTACACTGATGCATTGGGTCGCATATACACAGTACATCCAAGTAATGCAGAGTGCTTTTACTTGCGATTGTTGCTAATCAACGTTCGTAGACCGATTTCATTCCAAGATTTAAAAACAATTGATGGTTATATGTGTGCAACGTTTCGAGAATATAAGATACTTTTTATCCCGTGAAAATCTTTGCAAAAACCGGAAAATAGAAAAAATCGTTTTTAGCAAACGCCAACACCAAAGGAGGCTCTGAATGTAAATAGAAAAAATCGTTTTTAGCAACAAACGCCAACACCACAGGAGGCTCTGAAGGCCGAAATCGATATTTTGTGTTATTATATGTACGTGTGTTTTTTCATTCGCTGTGCATCGTGCATTGATTGATAGAATTTTTCCAGACTTTATTTTTTTTACAGACAAATTTTAACGTTTTTGTTTTAGTGAAATATTAGAATAAAAAAAAAAAAATAAATAATAAATATATAAATAAATAAAATAAATGAATATAAGAAGAAAGAAATAAATAAATAAATATATATAAAAAGAAAGAAATATATAAATAAAAATAAAAAGAAAGAAATGAATATAAATAAATAAATAAGTATATAAATATAAAAAGAAAGAAATAAATAAATAAATAAATCAATAAATGAATATATAAATGAATATATAAATAAATATAAAAAAAATAATTAAAGAAAATAAATAAATAAATAAATAAATAAATAAATAAATAAATAAATTAATAAATAAATTAATATAAGAAATAAATAATTAAATAAGGAATTAAATAAATAAATATATAAATAGTTACTCCACTTATAACTAAAGAACGGCTGAACCGATTTAGCTGAAAATTGGCAGGGAGGTAGTTTAGAGCCAGGAGAAGGACAGCATTCCCGTGTGACTTGACATGAAACTTGGCTATAAAAAGTGGAATCGGACTTGGAATAACAAAACGCAAATGACAGCTATGTATTTAATTTTTTTGTATTTTTTCCAATTTAAAAAAAAAACTACTTATTTATTGCCATTAGGGCGGAACAAAGTTCGCCAGGTCACTAGTTTTGTATAATCTAATTTCCCTTTAATTTGTAAATCAGTATTTGACTTTTGACAATTCTGTATCAGTGCAGTTTCACTTAGATGTAATGACACAATTATATTTGGTACAATGTATTTAATTATTTCTTTTGATTGAATGGGTATGTAATTACAAATTGGTTTATTTAGTTAAATTTTATTTATGATGCATTGTTCTTTATTTTCCATGTTTTCGGAATAATATACTTTTCCGTCTTTTTCAGAATAGGGTAGTGTGTTAATTAACTCTTGATTAGTGGGTGTGTGGGATATAATAAGCAGAATATTGTCTTTGTTAATTAATGTTGATCTTTTAATTAATGTTTTTTGCATGTACGTTTTCTAGTCTGTCATAGTTCGACAGGTTTGGGTTAAACAATTCGAGTCGAGAGAGCTGCATCTCTATGTCTTCTATATATTTTGTAAATTGAATAATTTCCTATACTAATGTTTCAATGATTATTCGCTGATTTTCTGATTCTTTAATTTTCTTCATTTCCTTATTTATTAACTGTATTACTTCATTAAGGTTATGTAGTCTTACTGAGTTTGTTCCTAGTTCTCCTAAGTGTTTCTGAATTTATACGCGATCATTGTTATCTAAGGTGCCAAAAAGGTATTTATATGCTGAACCTATCATATTAAACAGTCCTCGTTTCTGTCTATTTTCTTGGTGGAAATTGATTCCGTTCATTTCCCTAAGCATTTTCAGACCCGCCTACCCAAAGGATAGAAGGGTATTATAACTTTGTGCCAACCGAAAATGTATCTAGCAGGCAGACAGAAGTATCTCCGATACCATAAAATATATATATTCTTGGTCATCGTTGAAGCCGAGACAGCGTCATTTACAATACTTATGACTATCTTAATGATATCTGAAAACTTGGTTACAGTCGCACAAAATACACAGAAGTTATTAAAGAATTAATTTTATTGCCATTATTGGCTCGTTTTCGCATTCGCATTTGTGACGTGTTTTATTGTTCTCAAACTAACATTTGTGATTTCACCTTTCATTCGCCTTTATATAAAACAAGTAAGAAAGCTACAGTCGAGTTTGCTCGACTCTGAGATACCCGCCACCCAATTTTACCATCAAAATATTTATTATATCTTTCAAAAATATACTGAAACAATACTAAAAAAATATACTTAAAAATACCAAAATAATATATACAAATTTTCATTGTTCGAAATGATTAGCTTGGCGGCACTTTAGTTGGTTTATTGAACACCATTATTATGTCGCGGAGTGTCATAGCAACTAACTAGGTGCAGCTGCACGTGGTAACGCCTTATAAAAGTAATATCTTAATAACTTCTGTGTTTTTTATCCGATTGTAACCAAATTCGCAGAGATCATTAAGATGGTGATTAGTATTCTGCGTACCAAACATTCTAGGATTAAAATGACGCCTGTAATTCGGTTTTATTAGATTTACGGGACCGGAAAGGGGCGGGGCAAAAATCAAAAACAAACTTGATCTGCGTGCAATAATTACACACACTATTCCGAAATTTTGGTTGCTCTATCTCTTATAATCTCTGAGATCTAGGTGTTCATACGGACGGACGGACAGACGGACATGGCTATATCGTCTCGGCTGTTGACGCTGATCAAGAATATATATACTTTATGGGGTCGGAGATGCTTCCTTCTGCCTGTTACATACATTTTCGGTCGGCACAAAGCCATAATACCCTTCTACCCTTTGGGTAGGCGGGTATAAAAATGTTTATTGCAAACTAACAATACCTGTGCTAGACGTCGGTGTATTTTGCAAGAGTGTAATAATACTTAAAACTTTACATAATTTTGGTGTTTTAATATATCAACAATTAGTGAGGCTTAATTTTCTTTGTGTTGTGTTTTGAACTGCTACAGCACACTGTAGGTGTATTAGTACATATCGTGCTTTTTCTAGTCTCGCGCTCTTTGTGCTCTCGTCAGGATCTGTCTTGTGCTGTGCTTTGTTGTTTTCCGTTTTGGTTATTCTTTCCTCTATTTTCATCGCGCCCGCGATTGTGATCTCGTTCTTGCTGTTTTTATTGTAAGTTCTACCCCGTACCCCGTATAACACAAATTTTGTACTTATTTTAATTTTTGGTTTCATTAAATTTTTATTTGCATCAAAAACCTGCAGTATGTTTGTCTGCTAAAATAAAAAATGCCGTGTACCAGTGAAAGTGGTTTCGTTTGCTGCTTGCTCTGTGACAATGTTTAACATGAAAAATGTGCTAGCTTCACCAGCCGCATAGTCGACCTAATTGGTTCAAAACCTGGATTAAGATGGACATGTGAGTCATGCAGGGATGTTGGAAGGGATGTTGCGGGATTCATACATCAAACGAAGCAAGGCTTTGGTGATCTATTCGCAGGTTTCAAAAAACTTGCGGATATTTTTGCAACTTTAAACTCTGAGTTTAAGGGCATGAAGCTTTTAAACGAGTCCCCAAAGCATGAAAAAGCTAATACCCGTTTGTCCATTGGCCCAAATCTTATGTCATTTACGTCCCCCACCTCTCGACACTTCTCAGCGTCAATGATTGCCGATAATGACCTTGTTGCCATGAATATGATTTGTTCTGATCCCGTTTTAGTCTCGGTACCCTCAACATGATCCACCTTCTGATGTACCTAATGTTTGCTCAGAACACTTTAGTAGGTGTCCCACCTACTAACAAATTTTTGTTTCTAGGCTTGCCCCTAAAACGTCATCTGATGACATTAGGACCTTTATTTGATCCAAAATTCAACCATCATTAAAGGTGAAAAAATTTAATATCTCATATGGACCGGAAATCTTTTAAAATAATTGTTGCTGCCGAGTATTTTAGTAAAGTTTGTTGCAAAAACCGGAAAATTTAATTATTAAAGAGTATGTAAATAAAAAGAATAAGTAAGAAAGCTACCTTCGAGATTGCTCGACTGTGAGATACCCGTCAGACAATTTTACTGAATGGAAGAATAATAAAGAGCGACCATTGAAATATTATATTTTCAAAAATATACATATACTAAAAAACATACTAAAAATATACCAAAAAATTAATTTTGTCTTAAATGGTTAGATTGGTAGCACTTCATTATGTTTATTGAACACCATTATTATGTCACGGAGTGACAGCTAGCTGAACAGGTGCAGCTGCACCCGATTTCGCCTTATAAAAGTAATTCGTTAATAACTTCTGTGTTTTTTTGTCCAATTGTAACCAAAAGAGATCATTAAGATGATGATTAGTATTGTGTGTGCCAAAACTGATTGTTCTAACATTAACTTGATGCTTGGAAATTGTTTTTTTTGGTTTACGGGGGCGAAAGGGGACGTAGCCAACATCTAAAACAAGTAAGAAAGCTACAGTCGAGTTTGCTCGACTGTGAGATACCCGCCACCCAATTTTACCATCAAAATATTATATTTTTCAAAAATATACTGAAAAAGTACTTAAAATAATATACTTAAAAATACCAAAATAATATATCAAAATTTTCATTGGTCGAAATTATTAGCTTGCCGGCACTTTAGTTGGTTTATTGAACACCATTATTATGTCGCGGAGTGTCATAGCAACTAGCTAGGCAGCACTAGCAATTGCACGTGGTAACGCCTTATAAAAGTAATTTCTTAAAAACTTCTGTGTTTTTTATCCGATTGTAACCAAATTCGCAGAGATCATTAAGATGGTGATTAGTATTGTGCGTACCAAAATTTAACGTTCTAGGTTTAAAATTACGCTTGAAATTTGTTTTTTTTTATTTAGGTGGGCGGAAGGGGGCGTGGCAAAAATCTAAAACAAACTTGATCTGCGTGCAACAATAAGACATACTGTCGCTCTATCTCTTATAGTCTCTGAGATCTAGGTGTTCATACGGACGGACAGACGGACAGACGGACGGACGGACAGACGGACATGGCTATATCGTCTCGGCTGCTGACGCTGATCAAAAATATATATACTTTATGGGGATCTAGGTGTTCATACGGACGGACAGACGGACAGACGGACATGGCTATATCGTCTCGGCTGTTGACGCTGATCAAGAATATATATACTTTATGGGGTCGGAGATGCTTCCTTCTGCCTGTTACATACATTTTCGGTCGGCACAAAGCCATAATACCCTTCTACCCTTTGGGTAGGCGGGTATAAACATAAAACAAGTGGCCCAGCGACACCAATCTTGGGCTTGTTAACGTGCGGACCCAGAGAGATGCAACCACCCGCCCATAAGACCGAGGAGCAACCGCATAATGTGCGGGAATGGAGGTCGCGAACAATTAACACAAACAATACAGACAAAACAACAAAATAATAATAATAATAATAATAAAATACTAATACTAACAATAATAATAAGAACTATACTTTGTAAAAGTAATGTTTTTATTTGAAAGGAAGTGTCAGTATTGTTAATAAGATTAGAGAATTTGTTATAATTAACACATAAAATACGAAAAGAATTATGACTGGCATAGTTAGTACAACATCGGAAAAGAGAGAGGGGAAAAACATTTCTAGTCGTTCTGACCGGATCGGCAAAGCTAATCTGGCTTGTCAACTGCAAGGAGTAATTTTCACCAATAACTAGTCTATGTAGAAACACTACACCTAGTATAGTTCTACGGTCATAAAGAGAAGGAAGGTTTAGTAATAAGAGTCTACTACGATATGAAGGCAATCTAATAGTGGGATTCCAGCTAAGACTACGAAGAGCAAAAAGAAGAAATTGTTTCTGCACTGATTCAAGCCTATCTTGATGAACCCTATACTGGAGAAACTAGATATTAGATCCATAATCAAGAATAATCCAAGGACACCCATGGCTCTATTAGAAGCAGACAAAATATGCTTATCAAACTTTAATTTTGAATCAATAAGGATACCTAATTCAGTTACTGACTCTATTCGCTCAAGTTGTGTATCATTAACAAGATAATTATTTAAATGGGGAATGCCCGTGAGAAATGCCATAATTTTACATTTATTGCAATTAAGATTTAATAAATTTATAACACACCACGATTGAAAATAATCAAGGTCAGATTGCAATCTAAGGTTATATATGGGATCATTAAAAGCCAGAGAAATCTTAACATCATTCGCATACATAAGTATGCGAAAGTATGATATAACGGACGGTAGATCATTTATAAATAATGTAAACAGCAATGGGCCTAAATGACTTCCTTGGGGTACGCCGGAAGTGACTTGGACAGTCTTGGACACAGAGCCCTTGTAAAATACTCTTTGAATTCTACATGTAAGATATGAAGATATCCACAAAATTAAGTTTTGTGGAAATTCAAGAAGATTGAGCTTATATAATAAGAGACTATGGTTGACAAATTCAAAAGCCTTACTAAAATCAGTGTAAATGACATCCGTTGGCATTTTTGATTGGAACCCTTCAATAACAATTGATGAGAATTCTAACAAGTAAGTGGTAGTACCCCACATTTTACAAACCCATGCTGGTAGGGTGAAATTATAGGTTTACAGCAGTGTTGCAGTTGAGAAGTTATTAGATTCTCAAATGCTTTGGGAATAGCAGACAACTTAGAGATACCTCTAAAGTTTTGAATGTTGGATTTATTTCCTTTTTTCAAGAGAGGAATAATGTAAGACTCTCTCCAAAAATTAGGGAAAGAGCACAACTCCACAGAAAATTGAAATAATTTTAAAAGTGGTTTACAGAGTCCCTCTGCACAGAACCTAAGCATGTAACTAGGAACCCCGTCAGGACAAGGAGAAAAAACTGGTTTACATGATTTAAGTTCACGTAAGAGTATAGAGAAAGAGTAAAAGAGTAACCTTTCAGAAATTAAGGGACCAAAAATGCAATTCGCTTGGTTTATTTAATACTAATAAAACTGCGCTCTATGGAAAGATAATGTAGAATAGGTCGTTCGAAAAAAATCAGCAAACAGATCGGCAATGCCACGATCATTAAAAGCAATCTTTTTTTCAAAAAATTATGTTGTTGGAAATATTGACGTCTCCCGCTTCGAATTGACGAAGTCATAGAAGCGTTTCGGATCGCGCTGAAACGTTAGTCTGCACATTTTCAAACAATCCTTGTAGCAAAGATTATTTAGTGTGGAGAAATCGGACCGAGCAACAGAGTAGCGAGAAAAATACAAGAGAGAGCCAGTTTCCTTACATTTTTTATATAGCTTTGACTATTTATTCCTTAACTTTGTTAGTTCTTTAGTAAACTATAACGGTCTATTAGACAATTGTGGAGTAACAAGGGGAATATAATTTGAGAGAGTTTAATGTAGAATTAAAAATTTCAATTGCCTTATCCAGGTCAATACACGAAAATAGTTGGGACCAGTCAGTACGCGAAAGAGGCAAAGAATGTTTTTTAAAATCGGTCTTCCAAAAACAACGAACTCGCTTCTCCCGTAAAACACCTGCATCCGAAACCCTTGTTGGTAAGTCAGTCAACACCTCCAGAGTAGGGCGGTAGGGATCCTCAGGTGAGCAAATAGGATTTGATCTGGACACCATGCAAGTATTGGGATCCAAAACAAGAATCAGATCAAGAATTAGATCTAGACAATTTGGTGTAGAATTTGATTGAGACAAAGCTATATCAAAAAGGCTATCAACAAACACATGAGTTGACGAAGGATTCAATACTTTGGACTCACAGGACGAAAGCCACGAAATTTCAGAAATATTAAAATCTCCAAAAACTACTAAGAAATCACGATCAGAAAGTATTTCATAAATACTACTGATTACAGAAAAATGGGATAAATACAGAGAGTTATCTGATTTAGGAGGTATATATGAGCAGGTGATAAAGATACTAAAACTACAATAAATTAGTTTTACACCTATAAATTCAATATCAAAATCACTGCATAAATGAATGTGCTCAGACAAGAGATCAGCATCCACAGCGATAAGTACACCACCACCACGATGCCGCTTGCGATCACCTCTATAGTCTGAGAATTTGTTAGTAAAGATTTCAGTATTAAGAATATCATGTCTTAACCAAGTTTCAGTAAAGGCAATGACATGAGAATGAAAATTTAAGCTATCTAAATAAACATTATTGAGTTTACTACAAAGGCTTCTTACATTTGGATAGTCAAGCAGGAGAGAAGATATTAGTTTTTTGAGCTATCAGATGGAGTTTGAGGCTTAGAGGAATTAGTGGTAACATTTGGAAGTAAAATCGGTGGCCGATTTTTCTTCTTATTTATATACTCTTTAATAATTAAGTATTCCGGCCAAAAGTCTTTGCAACAAACTTTACTAAAATACTCGGCAGGAACACTTATTTCGAAAGATGCGATTTCCTGTTCATATGAGAAATTAAGGTTGTCCACCTTTAATGATGCTTGAATTTTGGACCAAATAAAGGTCCTAATGTCGTTAGATGACGTATTAGGGGCAAGCCTAGAAACAAAAATTTGTTTTATAGGTGGGACACCTACTATAGTGTTCTGAGCAACTGTTACAGAAATCAAGATAGGAGCATCTGTACTAGCTGGTAGAACATTAGGTACATCAGAAGGTTGATCATGTTGAGTTTCTGCAACATTAACAACTACTGCGAGTATTGAGGCTAATAAATAAATAGGTCGGTGAAGCTAGCACATTTTTCATATTAAATATTGTCACAGAGCAAGCAGCAAACGAAACACATTTTTGCACTTTCTGGTACACGGCATTTTTTATTATAGCAGACAAACATACTGCAGGTTTTTGATTCAAATAAAAATTTAATGAAACCAAAAATTAAAATAAGTACAAAATTTGTGTTATACGGGGTACGGGGTAGAACTTACAGTAAAAACAGCAAGCACGAGATCACAATCGCGGGCGCGACGAAAATAGAGGAAAAAATAACCAAAACGGCCAACAACAAAACACAGCACAAGACAGATCGTGACGAGAGCACAAAGAGCGCTAGAGTAGAAAAACCACGATATGTAGTAATACACCTACAATGTGCTGTAGCAGTTCAAAACACAACACAGACTTACTGTAAGCTTGCGCAAACAGAAAATTAAGCCTCACTAATTATTGATATATGAGAACATCAAAATTATTGTAAAATATTAAATATTATTACACTCTTGCAAAATACACCGACGTCCAGCACAGGTATTGTTAGTTTACAAAAAATATTTCTTAATAAAAAGGCGCAGTAAGGGCGAAATCACAAATGTTAGTTTGACAGCAAAAAAAACACGTCCAAATGCGAATTTGAAAGCGAGCCATTTATTATGTCTGTATGAACATCGAGATCTCAGAGAGTACAAAAAAGGTAGAGCTACCAAATTTGGAGACAACATGTAAAAACTCGGTGGGCAGATTAAGTTTATTTTAGATGTTGGCCACGTCCCCTTCCGCCCCCGAAGACCGAAAAAAACAATTTCCAAGCATCATGTTAAAGTTAGAACAATCAGTTTTGGCACACACAATACTAATCATCATCTTAATGATCTCTGAAAATTTGGTTACAATTGGATAAAAACCACAGAAGTTATTAACGAATTACTTTTATAAGGCGAAATCGGGTGCAGCTGCACCTGTTCAGCTGGTTGTCACTCCGTGACATAATAATGGTGTTCAAAAAACATAATGAAGTACTACCATGAAGTGCTGATCATTTAGAACAAAATTCATTTCGGTATATTATTTTGGTATATTTTTAGTATATTTTTTTTAGTATATTATCCAGTATATTTTAAAAAAATATAATATTTCGATGGTCGATTTTTATTCTTCTTCCATTCAGTAAAATTGAGTGACGGGTATCTCACAGTCCAGTAAGCTCGACAGTAGCTTTCTTACTTGTTTTACCCAATAATTATTATAATTTTCATAATTTTATAACATTATTAAACGCTGCGCATGTACTCTAAAAATCCATGACCTCGTACAGTCAAAGTTATATAGTTAAACATCCATTAACTGCAAAAGTAACCAACAAGGGCTCTTAAAGAGCACATTTATCCCCCTTTGATCAAAAGTTTTGCAAGCGCTTTGGCTTGCTCTATCCCTGAGGAGTTAATAGAGATTTGCCACACTCTTGCGCAAGCTATCACTAGGGCTCTAACCTCTCTCTGAAGAGCTGTAGGGCCGTTTGTCTATCCGCGAAGATATTGATTTTAACCAACTTTTTTACTTTCTTTAAGATAAAGCGAAAACAATTTGGACCTCCAAGTCAAAATTACTAGGTCAGTTGCCAAGTTGTCGAGGTATTAGAGTAATATTCACATATTCTTCCCCCACCATCTGCTTGGTCTAGAGGAGATCAGAAAAGGGTTTGCAACCATTCAGCTTAGCGGTCTATTAGTAAAACCTAGTAAAAATTCCTCTATATTAAAATTTGATTTGGAATTTCTGTGATAAGACACTCATGACCAGAGTCAACTGTCATAAGCCCAAATTGAAGCTTTTTTCTAAGGAGGCGCAGACGTTTTCCCCTAATCTATATATGCAATAGAGTCAAGTTGAGAATCGACTCCGTCCGCGCAGATAGAAAGGTGTGAATAGTCCCTATCAAGGAGAGACAAACTAGTCTCTACGTCTCACTACATTTGTTGATTGTCGTGATCTGCGTCACTTTCGGTCACCACCCCAGGTTATTTATTATTATTAATGTTAAAAGGAGTCTCCCAGCAGAGAAGGGGCGAGGCACTGCGACCATGGTGGTCTTTTGTGCCCATAAGGCTCTCCCTAGCTAGACAAAAGCTGATCTTCTTCCTTAATGAAGCAGAGCAGATCTTTCGTCGAGGAACGCACAATATGCTCGGGACCTGCGGTATCCACGTACAGATCTTTCCCCCTAGTCCATACCAAGGCTGGACAGTCGCGCAGAATGTGTCTGGTTGTCTCATCGTCTTCTTTGAGGTGACAGTTCACCGTGTGATGGCCACTAAGATAGCCAACGAGGAGGTCAAGATCCCTCCTGGAAAGTAAGCTAGTTTTTCGGTCGACCACGGGATTGATAAGCTCCTTAGCTTGCCGCATCCCTGGTTGGACAAACAGATTTTCACAGTAGCTGAGATGGTTGACCAACCCACGCCACAGATGGGCTCAGGGCCGGAAAAAGTTCGTCCGCCAGCTCATTGCCCTGGATACAAGAGTGACCAGATATCCATAGAAGTGCAACGTTATTAGTTAGAGACAGTCTCTGGAGGCAGTTCCAGCAATCGGCCACCAGTCGAGAGCTTAATCTTTTGGAAGAAAGAGCTAAGATGGCCGCTTGACTGTCAGAGAAGATGTAGATGTTCTCTACTCTAATCGCCTCCTCTAGGATCAGACGGCAGCAAAACTCGATGGCATGAACCTCAGATTAAAAGTCTGTGGGTCGTTTGCCCATAGCAATTGAGGTTTTGAAATTGGGTCCAAAGATCCTAGCTCCAACCCCCTGATCAGTTTTGGCCCGTCGGTATACCATGGATATGCAGCGGAGTCAGATTCAGTATCGATTCCATTGCTGCGGTGGGACAGGTACGAAATGCACCTGTCAGTGCGAGGCACAGCAGCATGTGCATCTTATTGCATTTGCTGATGACTGTGACCTGCCTAACCTTTGGCCGCCACACAATAGCAGTATAGGTGACGATGGGTCGACCCCAGATTCTACCAAAGAATCTTCTGCAGGCCCACATGGTATGGGTCGCCATTATGAGGGTGTTGCTGATGTGGGAGTTCCAGTTTAGTCTTTTATCGAGGGTTACCCCTAGATATTTGACATCGTTGGATAGCCCCACAGGGGAGCTGCTGATATAATGTTGACTAATGTCAACGAAATAGCGCCTAGTGAAGGGAACTATAATATCTTTTTGTGGATTGATGCTAAGACCAACATCTGCGCACCATCTACTTACCGTGTTCAGAGCTGATTACATCAAGGCCACTTGCCTTGCCAAACCCAAATCAGCTTGACCCTGTCAAAGCAGAATTTCACCCTTCCTTTGGCACTCTGTCAGAGTCCTGTTCGACTCCTCGTCAACCAACATTGCGAGGTGAGTCGTTGTGCCGTTTAGGCTGTGCTGCACCACCCGCCACAGCTTCGTGGAGAAGCTGCTGGCGTTCTGGAGCCCAATAAATTCCAGGATGGTTGCAGGAGTATACTTAGCACTACTGGGAAAGTAGCAATTTTACGTCAAGGTCGCTGATTGATCTGATGTGTCCAACAGCTCCCCTAACCCAATTGGCAGTGCTGTTATAATCAGGTGTGGAGTGCAACAACACCGCTTTTAAAATGCTGGACTTCAACGTAGCCAACTGCTTCGCTGAGAGGGGTTTGGAAGAATCAGCCGAAGTGAAGCTCATTTTCACGCTGCTAACCACTTGACTGAAGAGTGGCTTCGTGGACTCCTTATGAGTCTTTTTGGGCCTCTTTGAAGAGCTAGTGGGCTCGACGATGGTATTGTCAGCTTCTTCTCGCGGCTCTTCAGTTTTACATAGGCGTCTTTAGATTCCAGCCGCAGCAACTGGATCTGAGAGCCTGCTTCCGTGAGGCCTGACCTCTGAGAGGCCACGGAAGCGTCGTCAGCAAAGCTGATTCGGTCGCAGTCAGCTTCCTCGTCGGAGGACAATACATCGACGGGTTGCTACCGGACTGAACCGCTACTGGACGGAAGTTCAGCACTAGCGAGCCCTGTGTCCAAGGAAGTTCGTGGCCTATCTGGGTTCCCTAGAATACTAGAGTCGAGACCCGTAGCATTGGGGGTGGAAGCCAGCAGCCCACTGGCTGCAGTGCTGGTATAGCGGTCAGCCGTGAAGGCATCGCCCATGGATGATGCTATCGAAGCCGTATCAGACTTTTCTGTTTTTAAATTTTGATCCATGAATTAAAGATCCCACGAGTTGGCGGGAAGGGAAGGTCATCCACGGCATAGCCCGCATACCGTGGAAAGTCTATATTAAACTGGAGGGCGACAGGTATTCAGAGTCCGCATGCTAGAGCCCGGGCTACCCCCCGGCATACATCAGCGTATGCTGTTCCACCTTGGATTGGGATGATTTATAGATTCACGATCTTCGCCCGAATACAATTAGTCAGCACTTCTATTAGAGACGTGACCGTGCTAAGGCCCTGCTACCAGCCGCCCTCGCGTGAAGATTATAGTCGCAGTTCCGACAGTAGGAGCCGTCGCACGTGCCCCAGCCATTTCTGGGATTAAATGTTGATCCCCTTGCAAACAAATTCCTTCAAACATCCATATTGCGTCAGGTGTTTTAGTAACGGTGCTTTTTATATAAGTATTCCAATTTAGTTTTTTTTTCAGATTGACTAAAAGAACCAGAATATACTATTAGAATATGGAAATTCATTTGGAGCAGAAGCTTAAGGAATTAATTGTAAAATAGTCTTTTTCAGTTCTCAGATATCCTATGATATTAGACGACGCTTTGGATAATATCCTAGATTTAGCAAATATTAGCAACAAGGAATCTAACTTTGCTTTGTCGGACAGCTAGTTCTTCCACTAAGGAACTTTTGTTTAAAGCTGTCTATGGTGGACGAATTGAGCACATATTTGCCGCAAGTTGTATCTCACTATCAGAGTTAAGATTTCTGACTATCGACCTATTCGAAAAACACAGAGACACTAAACTTCCTCCAGATGTGTTCTTTGGGACAGAAAGAGTTCTAACAAATATTAACTTATCCTGGAAAATAAAACCTGACATACTTAATTCGCTTATGATCCACAGCTAAGCTATCAAAAGAAATAGCATTACAAAAGTCTATGTCAAATTGAATAAACAATAGATAATCCTACTCACCACGTGTGTTGATTTTGCTATTCCTCCAGGTGGTGTGATGGCCGTTGACATCACATCAAGCATCGTTCTGATCGCCTTGGAAATAGGCATTTGCCATTACCATTTTGCTAACTCCGCTGTGACTACCCCATTTGCAACAAGATCCTTGAGGATAATGGAGTACCTGGTACTATTGTCTACTCAAATAGCAGAGTGAGGTACTTCCCATTTGGTCATAATATTTTACATGATCCGACATCACTGAAAGGAAGTATAATCTTACCCTCCCGCTTCATTACACAAGCGACTTATACTACACTTCATCCACCAACATGACGAGGTGAGTCTTTGAGCTCTCCATTGAAGGTTGTGGCGGATTCTTCCATTCTTCATTGTCAAGACCTTACCATTTTGGGGAAGAGGCTAGACCTCACAACTGTTATGCTAATAGAGGGGTAAAGCCTTGAGGTTTCCATCTTAGATCCTTTCAGAGGCTGCACCAGACTCATTAATACTAACAAAAAAAAAAAAGGTTCAATGCCACGAGGCCCTTGACTCGCCGTTTGCCTGTCAGAGAAGATGTAAATGTTCACTCCTCTAATCCCGTTCCTAAGGATTAGACGGCAGCAGAACTCGATGGTATGAACCTCAGATTGGAAGACTGTGGGCCATTTGCCAATAGCAATTGAAGTTTTGACCATAGATCCCAGCTCCAACCCCCTGAACAGTCTGTAACCCGTCGATATACCAGTGGGCCCCCGTAGGCGTCACTGATGGGGCTGCCAGTGTCCTAGTCCTTCCAGACCGAGATGAGGGCTCTGAATTTAGCACCAATGAAAAGTTCTAAGTAGACTTATCAACTCTTGCTCTTCTCTTCTTCTGGAGTACTCTACACTTCAGACATTCAGAAAGACTTGAATATCTTACGTGGGTATGGAGCCGATCTTTGCCGCACTTATAAAAACCAACGTTAAATACAAAAACCACGTCAGTACGATACAGTCCAAACAAATAGAAACAGCTACAGTCAAGTTTTCACTGTGCACGGTCATGGATTTTAAGTGTACATGCGTAATTTAGAATATAAACACACCATTATTATGTCACTGAGTTACATATTAACTAAACAGGTGCAGCTACACCTGATTACGCCTTATAAAAGTAATTCGTTAATAACTTCTGTGTTTTTTAATTCGATTGTAACCACATTTTTAGAGGTCATTAAGATGGTAATTAGTATTGTGTGTCAACGTTCTAGGTTAAATATGACGCTTGAATTTCGTTTTTTTCGATTTACGGGGCGGAAGGGGCGTGCAAAAATCTAATACCAACTGGATATGCGTGCAACAATAAGACACACTGTAGTAAAAAAGCTACTGTTGCTTTTGCATGATTGTGAGATACCCGCCACCCAATTACCCAGAAAGTATATTTATTTTTGATCAGCGTCAATAGCCGTTTTAAACCAATAACGTTCAATTTTGATACGCACAATACTAATGACCACCCAAATGATATCTGGGAATTTTATTTTAATCGGACAATAAACACACGGTTTCAAATTAAATAGCTAGATTTTACTTTATTTAGTTTATTGAATAGTATAATTATGTCACTGAGTGATAAAGCAACTGAACAGGTGCAGCTGCAGTTGAGTTTTGCTATGAGTTAACGCTTGAGCTGTGGCGTGTTAGGTCTGTCTCATAAAATAACTTTATATATAGATTTCAATTATAACATATTTTCTGCATATAAAATAAATTTAAAGATACAAGTTAGAGTGCTATAGTCTTCTGAACTGTGATATCTCACAGTTCAGAAGACTATAGCACTCTGTCCATTCTATAGCTATCCATTTTTAGAAAATGAAATATAAATTAAGAGTGTTTTGGCTCAATCCAGCCTAGAGGGCACGTGCCAGATGTAAGTAACAATCGGTGAACTAATAACTTACGTATCTGTCTGTGTAATCCTAAGTTGCATGCTGTAAAACTTTATTTAAGAATAAAAAATAAAACTAATTATAAACTTATTAAGTCAAACTTTTAGTATGCATATATGTAAATGTTTCTGTAACATTTAGTTTTAATACTGATCGCGTATATAACTTCTGTACCTCAAGGGTATGCACAATCTGATCTCTAAATATATTCGCACAAAACTAAAATACAATAAATTTTCTGCCCTTTTTCAATGACCATACTGATTGGTATGTATTTTTTGTGTAATAAAAATATCTCATTTCAGAATATTACTCCACACATTTATTCGAATGCCATTGCTCAATGTACTCTTCCTCGCCAGTCGTGTCAAAACGAATGGCCTCGATATGTAAATAAAACAAATGAACTGAAGCATGATGCACCCATTTCAACGTTTCATCAACTAACGATTTCTGCGGATAAGCCTAATTCACAAAAATCTCGAGACTCAATGGAGGAATATGCTGGCTCATCATCAACTACATCTAACAGTTCTATGATTTCAGTATCTAACACATATGCTCAATCTCATTGTCGAACTATAGCGTTACATCATATGAACCAATCCCAACTGAGCAGGGCTTATATAGGACCTCCAAGCAACATCATTAACACTATTGAGCTAAATCAATCCGAGGATGAAGCTACCGTCCAAACTCCGCTAATGATAAAACGCGATAGCTCCGTATGACTATAGATTTGCCATAGGGTGATCTAGTCAACCCTGTGACAATGAAACAAATTAGGCTATTTTTAGAAAAATGGCACACATAGAAATACATTACATTTTATACAATTAATCTTCAACATATAATATTTAAGAATATTGCATACCCAAAAAATATCCCCAACAAATTTATTTAAAAGTTTACTTTAGTTTTTGTAAGAAAATGGAGCCCTTCGGTCCGTTTTATGATAACAGTTTGGTTCCTTGTCTGTTTTTTAACAGAAAACACTATGCCAAATTTATATGATTGTAGTTAATACTAATAATAACTCTCAATTTACCAGAACGATTAATAAATATATGTAAAATAAATTTAAAAAAAACAAAGAATTATGACTTTATTTCTGAAATCGCCGATATACATTTTATCAGATCATTAATGTATGCATGTTTGCTATATAAGTTCTAAAACTAAGTAGTTAGTAAAGATACATCTGTAAGCCAGTTCAAAGCGCTACAGGAACGGCTACAGTCAAGCTTTGTATGTACGAGGTCATGGATTTTAAGTGTACATGCGTAAGTTAGAGCATAGAAAAAGATATTAAATGAACAAAATTATAATAATTATTGGTAAAAAAAATTGTTTTTTGACATCGAATCACCCGGGAATCGAACTTGTGGTCTACCGAATAGCGGGTGGCACAAATACTCTCTGAACCACTCAAACATCTTGAACGCCCAAGTTGTGTTATTAGTTCAAATTTTCATATTCGTATTAAAAAAAATAAAACCTTTAAGTGTTATGTTATTATGTGTTGTACAACAACACACTTTTAATAATGTATATGCATGTATATTATAAATATTTGGAGCAATTAAAAAAAGTTCTAGTCTTAAATTTGCCAACATTCGATCAACTCTCCGCTACTCAACCACCATCTCATTTTGATGAACGTGGGTAAAAGTGCATTATGACACAATTCTAATTACGAGAAATAATATACATTAAAAATAATATACATTACTAAAAACACTTTCTAAGTCCCACTGTAACCACAATAATAAACTTACAGCATTTATTTTACGACGTGAAGAACTTTATTAGGTCGGAAAATATGGAAGATATTCAAGAAATAGTAATACACTAGCCAAGTAGCCCAAAGGTTCCGAGTTCAAATACCGAACTGTTCAGCTCAGACAGTTTTTTCCTTTTTGTTTTCGCAATTATTATTTTAATATAACAATTATTATTTTAATTAGAATTGTCTTATAATGAGAAGCGTGGGTGTCTCAAAATGCGATGGTGGTTCAAATGACAATTTGACTTAATAATATGATTTGACGTCCATCGGCCGAAATGTTTTAGTGGTTCAGAGGAGAGGTGTTATGTCCGTCGTACGGTCGACTATGGTTCAATTCACGGTCGATGCCAAGAGTGGATTTGTTTTTTCTTTTGTTTAATTAGAATAAACTTAAACTTCTCTTTTTTTTAGATCATGGATTTTAAAAATATCAAGTTTGTTTTAGAATTTGACGAGCGGCGACTTTTTTTCATAAAAAATTATTATTTATATTCGAGAATATATAATTTATATTCGAATTACGCAAGTCCCTTTGTCGCGACTTTTGTGCTTATGGCTACCCTCCCACTGCTGGTTGCGACTCGAAAGTCTCGGACCGTAACGGTAAAATTTTATTGTGTATTAAGAAAATTGTGTTGTGTGTTCCGAAGGTCACATGTTGTGCTCACTGCTGTCTTAAACAACAAGTTTTTTCTTTGATTTTCTTTTGCTTTCATATTCACTGACCGTTTGGTTGCGAGCAAATGAAATACAAGTCTTTTGAATGTAAGTTAACAAAAATAATATTGCGCAAGAGTTTCAATATGCAAGCTGATCGTCTGTCGATTTCCTGTTCGCGACAACTTCGACGAACTCTAGCAACAAGTGTTCTTAGAAGTAGCCAATTTGGCCAACACTTTTGTTAAAATCAAAGCAGTGTTTTGAAGAGGATCACTAAGTCCATTTAATTTATGCAATGCACCAATCAACAATCCCTCAGCAGGAGGTTTATCAGAAAATTTGCCAACCAGAAGCACCTGAAAGCTCTACCTATGTTAAGCTTTCGATTAGGTAAACTTTTATGTCATAATAATCTAGGGATTTGCTCAAAACTTAAGCTTAACTTAAAATCTTGTATTTTTAAGATAATTGAGCGAGCTAACGGCCAAACAAGGCCGGCGTCCCGTTGGATACTGGTGCCTTAGATCCTTTTGAAGAGTGAGCTGTACAAGACTAGTAAAGCATTGTAGTGAAGTGGTCTTAAAATATAAAATATCAAAGTGGTCAAATTATCCCACGTGGATATTTATTTATTAAAGGCAACAAGTTTCTATTCATATACGCCGAATTTTATTGAATTTAATTGCGTCCAAGATATGTTGTATGTATATACATATAGCTATACCTATATAAATTAAAACAAGTAGGAACGGCTATAGTCAGCTTTGATTGTACGAGGTCATGGATTTTAAGTTATTTAGAGTATAAAAGAAGATATTACATGAACACAAATTATAATAATTATTGGACAAAAACATTTGTTCTTTGACATCGCACCGCCCGGAAATCCACCCTGTAGTCTACCGAAGAGCGGATGGCAAAACTCC
Source organism: Drosophila pruinosa (assembly GCA_018150935.1). Lineage (NCBI taxonomy): Eukaryota > Metazoa > Arthropoda > Insecta > Diptera > Drosophilidae > Drosophila > Drosophila pruinosa. Next base: position 1,889,346 of record JAECWR010000255.1, on the reverse strand, counting down.
TCTCTGAACCACTCAAACATCTTGATAAATGACCACACAAATTGTGTTATTAATTAAAATTGTCATAATCGTATGAAATCGTAAGAAAGCTACTGTCGAGTTTGCTCGATACCCAATTTTTTTTGAATGGAAGAATAAATAAGAGCGACCATCAAAATATTATATTTTTCAAAAATATACTGGCAAATATACCAAAAAATTTACTACACAATATACCAAAAAATATACTGAAATAAATTTAATTCGAAATTATTAGCTTGGCGGCACTTTATAAGGTCTATTGAACACCATTATTATGTCGCTGACTGACATAGCAACCAATCAAGTGCAGCTGCACCTGATTACACCTTATACAAGTAATTGGTTAATAACTTCTCTGTTTATATCCGCCTACCCAAAGGGTAGAAGGGTATTATAGCTTTGCGCCGATCGAAAATTTGTGTAACAGGCAAAAGGAAGCATCTCCGCCCACATAATTATTCATTGGTATACATTGTAGTATATTTTTTGGTATACTTTCCAGTATATTTTTGAAAAATATAATATTTCGATGGTCGCTCTTATTTATTCATCCATTCAGAATAATTGGGTGGTCGAGCAAACGCGACAGTAGCTTTCTTACTTGTTTCATACGATTATGACAATTTGAATTAATAACACAATTTGTGCGGTCATTGATCAAGATGTTTGAGTGGTTCAAAAAGGAGTTATGCCATCCGCTCTTCAGTAGACCACAGGGTGGATTCCAGGGCGTTGCGATGTCAAAGAACAAATTTTTTTTACTGAATATATATTATAATTTGTGTTTATTTAATATTTTCTATTATGCTCTAACTAACTTAAAATCCATGACCTCGTACAGTCAAAGCTTCACTGTCCTCAAATGATTCATTCTCAATTGCCCTTTTCATTGATGAAGCTTTTTGGGGACTGTTATGAAATCTATAAAGGTATTATATTAAATAGTGGAATAACAGATTTTTATTTTATATTGTAAATTGTTGTGAAGCATTTTCATTTTAATATTCTTTAAAATAATATAATTTCATTATCTTTGAGTCCATTAATAAAAATTGACGCTAAATAATAATATAAATAAATAAATAAAAAGATATTCACTAAAACAGTTATAATGAAATCCAATAAAAATAGCACAAGATTACAAATAATATTAAAACATATTTTTAATTTATTTATTATATCAATGAGAACTGATACATTTAAGTTTTTTTTTTCATTTTAGTTTGAAATTTATTCATAATCAAATGGTTTGCTCAGCATCTGAGATCAATTCAAGATAATAAGTGAAAAGTGAAAAATTTAAAATTAATCATTTTTGTATCTGGCTCGAAGACAAAGTTATAAAATAAAAAAGGGTTTAATGATTTTTCTTTACTTCTGATATAAAGTTGACAAGCAAACAAAATATATCCGAAGAAAAGAAGAGAAATAAAATATAACACCCTTTATTTTACTTTTCGACTGATGAATCAGTCTTGTTACTTTAGCTTGCTCTCCCTGCGTCCAACGAACTCTGAATGTTTTGCCAAATGACAACCAGTAAGTATAAAGATAAAAAAATAATAAATATACAGACATGGGTAAAAAATTGATTTATTACCTGTGACCACACCGCTTTTTTCCTGGGAAAAACATTTCTTTTCAGGATAATCATGTTATGTTCCATTCTTATCAGCATCATCAAAAGATTGTTTCCACTCAGCATCCCCACCATTTGAAAAATCTTCCGATTCTACGGAAGATTCGATTATATCTATAAAAAGTAAGTACAAATTAAAGCTTTTTCCTGATTATTTTTTTAATTATCCACAGTAGTTTCATCGTCTGATGACTCATCTATAAATATATGTAAAAAATGTGAATAATTAAAAAATATGAATGTAATTAAAAATTGAAACACTTATTATATGTTTATATATTAATTTGCAATACTAATTATTTTATCATAATAACATAATATTGATAGTCGATCAACTGGTGCGTCTCCGCATGCAAACAAAGGTTACAAATACACAAATCATAAACGGAAGCAGCAAAGGCGACAACATGAGACAAACGAGCGAAACAGAAGATTACGAAAATAAGTTCACAGGCAGCAACGAAAAACGCAATTCGTGATATCCTCACCGCACCTACGAGGGCGGTCCAAGAATTAGTCGGCCTAACAGGCATAAGAGTTGTAAAATGTTCACAAAAAATATTAAAAATGGGAAGTACCGAATATTAGAAGCTTAGCTGTGAAGTTTGGTCTCATTACCTTGTACAGCTTATTTTTGATAGCTTTTAATAGAGAACGCTCTCGATGAATTTTAAAGCATGGACGAAAATGGTAATCGTTATGTGATTCAATACTTTTATTTAAAAAGTCTTAGCCCAAACAATATTAAAGCCGAGTTGGATTCCACTTAAAAGGATTCCTCTCCGTCGCTTTCAACAATAAAATATTGGGTGGCAGAGTTTAAACGAGGTCGACGAAGCTGTCAAGATGAACATCGCAGTGGTAGACCAATTGAGGTGACCACTCAACAGATGGTCCATCACTTCACACCTGAGATAAAGGAACAATCAAAACAGTGGACTGTAAGAGGAGAATCGGCACCAAAGAAAGCAAAGACAGTTCCATCTGCTGGCAAGGTCATGTCGTCGGTTTTCTGGGACGCACGTGGTATTATTCTAATTGATTATCTTAAAAAAGGGAAAACAATCAACGGTGAATATTATGCGAACCTATTGCAGTGTTTAAGTGACAAAATCCAGGAAAAACGACCTCATTTGGCGAAAAAGAAAGTGTTGTTTCATCACGATAACGCGTCAGTTCACACCTCTGTCATCGCAATAGCCAAAATTAAGGTATTAAAATTTGAATTGCTTCCTCACGCCCCATATTCACCAGATTTAGACCCATCTGATTATTTCTTATTCCCAAATTTGAATAAATGGCTTGGAGGAAAAAGATTTGTTAACAATGAAGAAGTAGAGTCAGAGGTAAATGCCTATTTTGAGGAGTTTCATCAATCCTTTTTTAAAAACGGTATAGGCTATTGAGCATCGCTGGGAAGAGTGTATTGAGCTAAAAGGGGGCTATGTAGAAAAAAAAAAAAAATTAAAAATGTTTGTGTTTTAGTGGTTGGGCCGACTACTTCTGGGACCGCCCTCGTACTACTATGTAAACCTACCTTCTTATGCATACATATTAATGTTTGTAAGTTACAGTATTATTACTTTGTGCCAACCGAAAATGTATGTAATAGGCAGAAGGAAGCATCTCCGACCCCATAAAGTATATATATTCTTGATCAGCGTCAACAGCCGACACGATATAGCCATGTCCGTCTGTCCGTCTGTCCGTATAAACACCTAGATCTCAGAGACTATAAGAGATAGAGCAACAAATTTTTTGCGACAGTATGTCTTATTGTTGCACGCAGATCAAGTTTGTTTTTGATTTTGGCCACGCCCCCTCCCGCCCCCGTAAATCGAATAAAACCGAATTGCAAGCGTCGTTTTAAACCTAGAACGTTCAATTTTGGTACGCACAATACTAATCATCATCCTAATGACCCTAAAACACAGAAGTTATTAAGATATTACTTTTATAAGGCATTACCACGTGCAACTGCTAGTGCTGCCTAGCTAGTTGCTATGACACTCCGCGACATAAGAATGGTGTTCAATAAACCAACTAAAGTGCCGCTAAGGTAATAATTTCGAACAAAGAAAATTTTCATATATTATTTTGGTATTTTTAGTATATTTTTTTAAAGTATTTTTTCAGTATTTTTATGCTATTATATAAATATAATATTTTGATGGTAAAATTGGGTGGCGGGTATCTCACAGTCGAGCAAACTCGACTGTAGCTTTCTTTCTTGTTTTTATTATATTTTTATTATACCCGCCTACCCAAAGGGTAGAAGGGTATTATGGCTTTGTGCCGACGAAAATGTATGTAACAGGCAGAAGGAAGCATCTCCGACCCCATAAAGTATATATATTCTTGATCAGCGTCAACAGCCGAGACGATATAGCCATGTCCGTCTGTCCGTCTGTCCGTCCGTATGAACACCTAGATCTCAGAAACTATAAGAGATAGAGCAACAAATTTTTCGCGACAGTATGTCTTATTGTTGCACGCAGATCAAGTTTGTTTTTGATTTTGGCCACGCCCCCTCCCGCCCCCGTAAATCGAATAAAACCAAATTGCAAGCGTCGTTTTAAACCTAGAACGTTCAATTTTGGTACGCACAATACTAATCACCATCCTAATGATCTCTGCGAATTTGGTTACAATCGGATAAAAAACACAGAAGTTATTAAGATATGACTTTTATAAGGCGTTACCACGTGCAACTGCTAGTGCTGCCTAGCTAGTTGCTATGACACTCCGCGACATAATAATGGTGTTCAATAAACCAACTAAAGTGCCGCCAAGCTAATAACTTCGAACAAAGAAAATTTTGATATATTATTTTGGTATTTTTAGTATATTTTTTTTAGTATATTTTTATACTATTATATAAATATAATATTTTGATGGTAAAATTGGGTGGCGGGTATCTCACAGTCGAGCAAACTCGACTGTAGCTTTCTTACTTGTTTTAAGTATATTTTTGAAAAATATAATATTTCGATGGTAAAGTTGGGTGGCGGGTATCTCACAGTCGAGCAAACTCGATAGTAGCTTTCTTACTTGTTTTTATTTTTTCGGAGAATACTATCTTAAGAATTATTCCATATATATACGAGGTGACCTCCACTCCGATCCGCTACGCGGTGCTGCGTGGAGGAACGCTCGCTTCGCTCGCTCACCTCTTCCGCCCCCACTGAGCTGCGTCCTTGTATCCCCACCCCCTCCACGCTACTTGTGCTCACACAAAAACTCAATGTTAAGTGTAAAAAAAATTTCATACTCTTAATATAACGTTCAGTTCGTCGAGAGAGAGAGAGATAGTACGCTTCGCTCGCTCACCTCTTTGGTATTTTTTAGTATATTTTAAAATGATTCCCGGAGGAGGAGGAGGAGCAGAAAACATTTATATATAATAGAGATTTACATGCATGAAGAAGCAAAGCCGGAGCAGTGTGCGATGGCCGTTAGGTAATGCTTTACAAGGACGTATCATCACTTACTCCAAAACACCTCTCCTGGATCTCTCCGCCCTTCTCTGATCGGACATAATGTCAGTAGCGAAGGTACAGACATGGACATGGCTCTAGTGGGAAACCGAAGACAGCTTCAATGGGACTAGAGCTGAAGTCGATTTATCACAGCCCAGTAAGGACACCTTCTACCCGCATATTTTCCGCATACGAACGTGGCCGCGGAGGACACGTGGCCGAAGCGGTTTAGCTAGCTTCGAAATATCGGTGGCTAAGTATCTGCGTCAGGTGAAAGTTGACCTGAAAGTGTTTCCTATTTACCCATGTGTCGATGTAGGGGATCGGTTTGTGCGTCCATCGCCCTTTACTTGACGTAAAGCGACGTTGCCAGTTCGAAGTGGTGGGCCGCTTAGCAGTGTCCCGTGAGTCGGCGGATACGGAATCTTCGCTTTGGTCCCTGGACTGCCGGAACACTGTGGCTCAAATCATTTATTGGAGCAACTCCCGCGATTACCAGCGCTGTATCGATGGCGATGGTTCGGAATCCACTGATTATTCTAATAGCACTCAGACGATGCGTAGCCGTGAGCTCCTTGACGTAGCTCGCGGTCTGCAGGGCACTTAATGCTGCGCTACGTAGTGAATTACATACCTTATTAAGCTGGACAGTAACATTCGATGGTTTTGCTTAGGGCCTCTCGTGTTCGGCATTATTGTTCACAGCGGCTAGGTGTTCTTTAAAGCATTCTATGGTGTCAATCATGACCACAAAATACTTCAGCGCCCGCATGGAGATGACGATCGCACTTCCCAAGATGACCTGGACATATTGTACATTCTTACGATTGCTGATTAGAACAGCTTCCGTCTGGTGAGAAGCAAAAGATAGAGCTGTTACAGTTCGCCTCTGAATGGCTAATTTCTTTGGCGACCGTGGGGATCGCTATGTCGTCCACCATGTCCACGATGTGCATCTCAGATGGCAACGCTAGTCGTAGAATCTCGTTCTTCATTGCATTCCATAGCAGTGGACCCAGCACGGACCCTTGTGGGAAACCTTCAGATATATTGGTCGTGAAATAGCTCTTCGTGATACTCAACGGATAATCCGCCACTCTAAACGCTGCGAGAGCCTGGAGAATGCTGTTCTACCGCATAGTGCTGACATCCAGGGTGACCATGAGGCAATACTCATTTCCGCCGCCTTCCCATCGACTCCCGACAATGGCCTTGAATGTCCACTAGTTTGTCGATTGCGTTGATGGTGCATTTTACCTTAAGGAACCCGTACTAAGAACAAGAAAGACAGCCACCATCAGCGTTCGACCGATCCAGGCGCGAGCACATGATTTTTCCGAGTATCTTGCCTGCGACGTCATGGAGACAGATGGGTCGGTAACCTGCAGCTTCAACGTGAGACTTGCTCGCCTTGGTTAGGAGGACTTTCCACATTGAGGGTAAAGCTCCTGCAGTTAGGAACTGGTTAAAAACATTCGTTCTAGCATTTGGGCGTGCGGCTGAGCGGATATTTTGGTGCTTGCTCCGCTTTTCCACCAGACTCCACTCAGCCTGCTTATTATGGTTCACCTTTGGTCTTTTCTTGGGAGTTTGTTTTTGTCCCGCCTCGTTGTTCATTGTCTCTTTGCTGTGGCCTCGAGATGGGGTATGGCGTTGCTTCCTGCCGCGACCGAATCGTTTCTTGAAGAGGAGTAGGGGCCTCAACAACTCTAGGAGCCTTGTCCGTCCCGTTGCTCCTGGCTGCAGAGATGTGCCAATTTAGGGTGCAATTTCACCAGCTTAAAAAACTTTACTTTGACTATCAAATAATTCTTTGAGTCCCTGACTTCCAATAGCTAAGATATTCAACAACAACGATTTCCAACGCAATGGCAGGTGGCGCCCGGCCCCCATGACCTCCACAATAAAGCGACTCGGCGGAATTTTGCCAAGCAAGACAGCTTTCGCGTCCGCGGTGCAGCACCTACAGAAAAAAAGCGATAATGCTGGTTCCCGAATTTTAGAAAACAGCGATTTGACGGAACCGGTCAAAAACACGCCCGCGTGGTGAACTTCTTCTTTCTCCAATTTTGTGCAAAAGACAAAAACTAATTTGCTTAAGCATTTAAGTACATAAAAATGTCGTTACAATAAAATTAAGTCCTCAATTCTGTGCAAAATACAAAAACTAATTTGCTTAAGCATTTATGTACATAAAAATGCCGTTACAATAAAATTAAGTCCTCCCTGGAATTGTCTTGTTGTCTACAGCCCTGAAAAATAAATATTAGCGAAACACATGTTTTAAAAAAGAACTACGCGTGTGAAAAAAAGGAAAATGCACAAAAAGAATTGTGAATTGAAAAAAATTGTGCGCGAGGAAAGATAAATGTAAAAAATATTTAATCGAAAAGTTTGCCTTAAGGAGTTTATATCGTGTCACAGAGTCGTAAGAGAATCAAAAGAGTGAAACAGCTATGCAATCGCAAATGAAATACGGCAATTATTTAATTTTAAATAATTGAAGCATGTGTGGCCAAAAAAAAAAAGAAACCCAAACTAAGTGGCTCAAAATATGAAGCTGAATAAATAGAAAACAGCGGTGAGTAGAAATTATTATGTATGAAAATATATGTATATGTACATACACTTGCCAGAAAAAGTCTGCGTAAAAGTTAACTAAAGCTAACGAAAGCAAAGGCATAAAGCAACGTAAGCATTATGCCGGATGTCGTTGCATAGAATATGAAATCGTAACATTATGTTTCGGTTTCATTCTTTACTTGTAAATTCTATGTAGTCAGTTCATTTTGACGATTCAAACCAGCAGCATTAACTCTGCCAATTAAGGGAACAAAAAATTAAAAAATATACCTCCGTCTCTTCATTGCATGCCATCGCTTTGCGTATTGGACGTAAAACATAATTTGTATTAATGTGACGATTCATTAATAACAAATTAAACTTAATTGAAATAAATACTTAATTGGCGCACAACTAGTGGTAATTGACAGTGATTAATAGTCGTTACCAACGTAGTTTTAACAAAAGCAAGTTAAAATTAATTAAACCCAGCCACATCAAAAAGGCTGCAGTGACAAACACCAAGTGCTAAACTTTTAAATAAATGTTGTGCAAAGTGCAACAGTGACTACGCCGAAATAGCGCTTGCTAAAAACAACATTGTACACCGACGCCACTGGAACAGCAGCAACAGTTTAATAGTTATCTCACACAACACCAATAATGTAAGTGGGCACTTTTATTCAAGCTGTTAATTTAAATACAATTAATTAAGTCGATACGTAGTTTTGCAAGAGTCGTCACCAATAAAATATTTAAAAAAAATATAAAAGAGTTTAAACAACAAAGTGATTTGAGAGCGAAGTTGATAAAAAAGTGTTAGTTGTTGACTAATCATTACGAGCCCCACATGAAATGCAGGCGCGCATAAGTTTTTTTCCGCTCGCCTTTGTCTCGTTCGTTTTGGGCCATCGCTCAGTGTAACACGATCCGTTCAATTTTACAACTTTGTTACCTTGGCCCTCAAATGTCGCGCTTTGAATTGCCTTGTCCACGCTAGAAGCCCATGACTTCACCCTTCAGCTGTTATAGGGACCCCCGCCAGCAGCCAAGTGATTCAGACTCTGATTGCGACAGTCGCGTCCCAACCCCAAGACGTATAATTTTATGCCCCCCACACCATCAAGCATTGACGCTGAACAGCTCAAGCTGATTGTACAAACGGCTGTCACCGCTGCCTTGGCTGAACGAGCAAGAGCGTACCAGCCCTTTGTTGACAAGGTCGAATTGTTATCCCAGCAAATAGCGGAAACGCGTCTGGCACCCCCAGTGGTAGAAACTTATGCTGACATAGATATAACAAGCGATGCGTAGTGAGACGAGCCATTAGATGCCGTCAAAAGCCTACCCGAACTAGCCTCATTTAAAACAGCGCTTAACGTTGACGCGATCATAAGTCGCCTTGATTTCGAATATAGCGATAAGCGGCCGATGCACGTTGTCGAGCAGGAGTTGGCTACGCTTAGACAAAATGGCATGCCTCTGATGAAATATTAAGATGTGGTCGGACAAAAACTTACGCTGTTGACTAATAAAGCCAACATGTCGCATGAGCCGGCCTTTGCAAGAGGCCTTTGTGAAAAATATCGCGAAGACGCTCTACGAGTATTCGTGTCAGGCTTAAAGCGCAGTCTTACGGATGTGCTCTTCGCCGCAAAACCGAGAGATTTGCCGTCGGCTCTGGCACTCGCCCAAGAGGTCGAGTCGAACCATGACAGGTATGCTTTCGCGGCCAGCTTCGCGAGAGGCATCGAAGAAAAAGAGCAGAAGGCAAATGCCAATCAGCGAGGTAGGCCATATCAGCAAGCCGAAGTGCAACCAAGCGGTTCAAAGAACCCACATTTTAGTAATCGGCACAACCAGCAGGGCCAGCGCAGCGCTGAGCAGCAAAGTCGCGTTAACGCGCCACAATCGATGGAGGTCGACCCGTCACTTTCAAAGTTTAGGCAACTCACACAAGCATCAGACGATGCCAACAAGCTGCCGGCCACGTCTGATCGCACTAACGCCAGAAACAAGCACCAACCAACGCCAACGGTGTTGCGACTATGAACCCTAGAGCCAAAGACGGTATACCAAGTCAGATCGTTCTTAGGCCTCGCAAGCTACTACAGATGTTTCATTAGAGATTTCTCGGCCATAGCAAGGCCCATCTCGGACATACTAAAGGGCGAAAATGAGACAATCAGCAAGCATAGGTCAAGAAGCATTCAGGTGCACCGAAGCTCAACAACAGGCGTTCCAGAAACTGCGTAACAGAAGACGTCATGCTTAGTTACCCAGATTATAAGAAGCTTTTTGATCTTACGACAGATGCTTCAGCGTACAGTATAGGCGCGGTCTTGGCTCAAGAGGGCCGCCCTATAACAATGATTTCAAGAAAATTAAAGGACAGTGAAGCCAACTACGCTACTAACGAGCGTGAGTTATTGGCCATCGTATGGGCCCTGGCTAAGCTGCGGCATTACTTGTATGGAGTTAAAGATATAAATATCTTTACTGACCATCAGCCCTTAACCTTTTCTGTATCAGAATCAAACCCCAATGCAAAGATTAAGAGATGGAAAGCCCTCATAGACGAGTCTAACGCTCGTTTATTTTACAAGCCTGGTAAGGAAAACCTGGTAGCGGACGCTTTATCCAGACAGTAGCTTAGCGTTGGAAGAACAAGGGTCTAAATCTTGCGCGGTAACAATGCACAGTGAGATGTCCCTCACCCACACGATCGAATCAACTGATAAACCGTTGAACTGTTTCCAGAACCAGATAGTACTGGAGGAAACACGCCTCCCGTCTAAACAGACATTCATTTTTTTTCGGGAATAAGAGGCGGCATGTGGTTAAATTGGTCTGCAGAGAGTCTCTGTTAGACGAACTGGCAGACATGATTATCCCAAGAGGTGTAAACGCCTTTCATTGCGAAAACGCTCGCAATGATACAGGATGAAGTAGTCCGGAGATTCCCAGCCACAAAATTCTGGCACTGCAAGAACCGTGTGGAGGATATATTCAGAATAGAAGAGAGAAGGAAAATCTTGACCGCCGAACACAATACGGCTTACAGAGCAGCACAGGAAAATGTGAAGCAAGTCTTGTCCGAATACTATTTTCCCAAAATGGCTAAATTAGCTGCGAAATCGTTCAAAATTGCAAGACTTGTGCAAGAGCCAAGTACGATAGGCACCCAAGGAAACAAGAGATAGGCGAAACGCCAATACCGTCACACAAAGGAGAAATGTTGCACATAGACATTTTCTCTACCGACAAAAAATTCTTCCTCACTTGCATCGACAAGTTTTCCAAGTTTGCCGTTGTCCAGCCCATTGGCTCGAGAACTATTGAGTATCTGAAGCCAGCCCTGCGTCTACTCATGATATGCGACACGACAGAAGTCATCATGTTGGCCACAGCCCAATACAACAAGTCGATTCTCTCGGTCATTAACAGGAGGCCGGCTGACATCATCCAAGCGCACCCCGATGAGCCACAAGAGGAAATCTACAATACAATCCTAAAGGCTCAAACTGCACTCAGGGCCAGAGAGAATGCCTCTCGGCAAAACAGGTCGTTTGAGGTTGATGAGAAAGTGTTGGTCAAGTCCAACCGAAGACTCGGCAACAAGCTCACGCCTCTGTGCGAGGAAAAAGCTGTTGAAGCGGACATGGGGACCACAGTTCTTATTAAGGGGAGAGTGGTCCATGAAGACAACTTAAGGTAGCTCACCCCAAAGGCAATGCCCGTACATTAAATTTTAATTATTTCTGGCCACTTGGCATAGTTTTCACTAATTATACCCGCCTACCCAAAGGGTAGAAGGGTATTATGGCTTTGTGCCGACCGAAAATGTATGTACATGGCAGAAGGAAGCATCTCCGACCCCATAAAGTATATATATTCTTGATCAGCGTCAACAGCCGAGACGATATAGCCATGTCCGTCTGTAAGAGATAGAGCAACCAAAATTTTCTTTGTTCGAAATTATTGGCTTGGCGTCACTTTAGTTGGTTTATTGAACACCATTATTATGTCACGGAGTGACACAGCAATTAACTATGTCACGGAGTGTCAAGCAAGTAACTAGGTGCAGCTGCACGTGGTAACGCCCTATAAAAGTAATTTCTTAATAACTTCTGTGTTTTTTATCCGATTGTAACCAAATTCGCAGAGATCATTAAGATGGTGATTAGTATTGTGCGTACCAAAATTAAACATTCTAGGATTAAAATGACGCCTGTAATTCGGTTTTATTAGATTTACGGGGGCGGAAGGGGGCGTGGCCAAAATCAAAATCAAACTTGATCTGCGTGCAATAATAACACACACTATTCCACCTTAATATGTCACGGAGTGACATAGCAACCAGGTTTCTTAATAACTTCTGTGTTTTTTATCCGATTGTAACCAAATTTTTAGAGATCATTAGGATGGTGATTAGTACTGTGCGTACCTAAATTAAACGTTCTAGGTTTAAAACGACGCTCTAATTCTACCTTTTGGGTAGGCGGGTATAATAAGTGAAGTATTCAATATTTTCGTTTAAATAAGTTATTTGTGTATTGATAGATTTTGTGTGTTCTATCGTTATAAATATTTGACTTACTTTAATAATTACATAATTAAGTTCATTTGTTTCGATATTATTATTTCTTAATGTATTTAATTGGTTTTGTATTTTTTCCCTGTCCGTATCATTTAAGGTGCCGAATAGGAACTTATATACTGATCTTACAATGTTACGAAAACGTTCATTTCTATTTGGTCCATTTGGTCGTTAAGATTTTTAATTAAAAATAAGGTGCGTTTATCATTAGTTTTCTGTGATTGGGTTAATTAGTTGTTGAAAGTTAATTCAATTTCGGTACAATTTATTACCAATGAATGTGTGACATAATCTGAATATTTTTCTATGTTTTCTGTGTTGAAGAGTATGAATCCTTGGTTTGTGTTTATTGGTGAGATTTCGATTTTGCTTGTATGTGCAACTGATAAAGGATAAGTCCCGCAAAAATTCGGTCTTAGTATATTTTAGATTTCTATATTTGCTGTAATGTTGAGTGAATTTTCTACATTTCCTAACATTTTGAGAATACTTATCGTCTTTTTTCTTAGTATTAGATTCTTCTTCGTTAGGAAGTTGATTTTTCTTATTTTTTGGTTTTATTAGAAAATTTGGATTGGTGTTGAATGAATCTAAGCTAGTTTCATTTATTTTATTTATTCTATCCATTTTGTTGTTCTGAGTGTCTTTTTGAATTTGTTGATTATAAAGATATACATTCATAGGTGTTTTACTGGTTGTATCATGGATTGTTTTATGATTGTAGTTATATGTAATTAATTCAATATAGTTATTGGTGTATAACGTTCTATTAGACGCTATTAAAATTCGCATCTTCCCATCCAATGTCTTATGAACGCTTTCTGTATCGGCAATGCCTGTTTTACATGTTGGAATTTCAATTTGAATATCGAATGTTGTTGACAACGAACTTTGAAGTGATTTATTTATTTGCCATGGGTCTTGGTCAAATTTAATATTTTTAGGTGCCCCTATGGAGTCAAAATTTTGCAATAAATCTCTACTGGATTCAATCCAAGTTCTATCTAAGGTTTTAATAATTTTTATCAGTTTAGAATGAATATCTATACAAGTTAGGTATCATTGTCCAGAAAATTCCCAGAAATCTACAAAATATTTATCTCTAATATTTTTGCATTCAGGAGTAATTTCAAGGGGTCCTTTGATGTTATTTTTAGCGCTATTACATGTAATATATAACATTGATTAATTATATTTCATATTTCAATAGCAAAATTTGGATAGAAATATATTTGTTTTAATGTTAATATTGTGTTATTTATGTCCCTATATATATGGTATTTATAAATATCATGTACTATGTTGCTAAAGTCTGCCCGATTTGGTATATTTAAAAGATTTGTATAAATTTTAGAACTGTAGTGACTGTTTTTGGGGAAATGGATGAAATGCAAAAGTACTCTTTACAATATTAGTTGCTAAATGTTCACATATGGTATTATAATTAATTTTTGTAATTAATTTACAAAAATATTCTTCTGACTTCATTTAATTTTTTTGGTTTTGTTAATAATTATTTGTTTTTTAAATGTATTCAATGGTTTCTCAGTAATTATGTTCGATTGCCATTGTTTTTCTTTTTATACCCGCCTACCCAAAGGGTAGAAGGGTATTATGGCTTTGTGCCGACCGAAAATGTATGTAACAGGCAGAAGGAAGCATCTCCGACCCCATAAAGTATATATATTCTTGATCAGCGTCAACAGCCGAGACGATATAGCCATGTCCGTCTGTCCGTCTGTCCGTATGAACACCTAGATCTCAGAGACTATAAGAGATAGAGCAACAAATTTTTCGCGACAGTATGTCTTATTGTTGCACGCAGATCAAGTTTGTTTTTCATTTTGGCCACGCCCCCTCCCGCCCCCGTAAATCGAATAAAACCGAATTGCAAGCGTCGTTTTAAACCTAGAACGTTCAGTTTTGGTACGCACAATACTAACCACCATCTTAATGATCTTTGCGAATTTGGTTAGAAACGGATAAAAAACACAGAAGTTATTAAGATATTACTTTTATAAGGCATTACTACGTGCAACTGCTAGTGCTGCCTAGCTGGTTGCTATGACACTCAGCGACATAATAATGGTGTTCAATAAACCAACTAAAGTGCCGCCAAGCTAATAACTTCGAACAAAGAAAATTTTGATATATTATTTTGGTATTTTTAGTATATTTTTATACTATTATATAAATATAATATTTTGATGGTAAAATTGGGTGGCGGGTATCTCACAGTCGAGCAAACTCGACTGTAGCTTTCTTACTTGTTTTTGAGCTATAACAAGTTGCCATGGTTACTGTATCTAATACGTTAGCGTCTTCTAGCTTAATGCGGGACAGAGCGTCTGCTACATTATTTTCTTTACCCGCAATATGTATTATGTCAAAATCCTATTCGTTAAGTTTCATTTTATACCTTTGCAATTTCACATTTGAATTTTTTAATGAAGCCACTGTAAGTATTTGTGATCGCTATCTATCTTGAAATGCCACCCGAACAGTTATGGGCTAAAGTATTTAGTTGCCCAAACAATCACCAACAGAGTCCTTAAAATGAGTTTATTTATTTAAGTGTTTTTGGAAGAAGATAATTTTCTATTACCTTAATTTTATCTGGATTAGGCTGAATACCATTTTCAATGATAACATGCCCTAGAAAACTTGTTCTTTTTTTTAATTCGCATTTATTTAATTGTATTAATAAGTTAGCTTCTTTAAGCTTTTCAAAAGCTTTAGGAAGACTCACAAGGTGTCCTTGAAGAGAGGTTGAAAAGGTGATAATGTCATCTCGATACACTAGATAGTGTTGTTCTAAGACATCTTTAAGTACCTCATTCATCAATCATTGAAATGCTGCAGGGGCGTGTTTAGCCCGAATTCGTATAAAAGCAGTTTTTCTGATGGATTCTTAATCTATCTGAATCTGAAGAAAACCTTTGGCTAAGTCCAAAATTGTAAAATATAGACATCCTCCTAATTTATCTACGAGTGCGTCAATATTTGCCGTTGGAAATCTATCAGAAACAGTAACTTGATTCAAGTAACGGTAATCGATAACTATGTTGCTTTTTACCGCTGGCATCAATATTTTTAGGTACTACCTAAATTGGACTGCAATAAGGGGAACTGCATTTTCGGATAATTCCCTGATTAAGCATATCAGTTATTGGTTTATTTACCTCTTCCTCAAATATTTGGGGATAGTCATAGAGCATTTTATATATTGCCACTTAAGTAGTAGTTTTTATTTAGTATTTAATTTTTGAAGTACTGGTTAGCAATTTAGTATCATTGAATTTGAGAAATTTAATAATTTCATATAGACCAGATTTCCCTTATTTATTAAGATGCAAATCCCTGATGTCATTTCCTGAATTATCGTCGCCTATATATTCCTGAATATTTTCATGTATTAGGACTTCGTCATAAGTTATTGGGATCGCTTCTATCATTTTAAAGGAAATTCCATTTAAAAAAGCAGTTTTTGACTGATAGTCAATTTGCGGTTGACCATCTATAAACGTAGGATTTCGTATCAATACCATGTTGGTTGGAAATTAAATAAATTAACAATTTTTCAATTTATATATTCTTCAAGATTCTTTTGCTCATTTATGGTTTTTATATATGTTTTTTTTTATTGTTTTATGACTCAAATTTGACCTTATTAAACTTAACCTGCTTTTTTTATTTTTATTACGACGGTTCCGGTTTTTGCATAGCTTTCTGTGGTATCTATTGGTGTATTGGATTGCAGACTAATATTATCTATAGGTCTATTTTGGTCAAATGTATGTGTGTTTTTATATTGAGACTTTAGGTTCTGACCCTTTACTTACTTGCGATTGTTGATTTATATTATTCTGCACTGCATTTATATTAGTCTGCAACGTTAGTATTAGAAATTACTTTAGGAACGGGATAGTTATTTGTTGATGGTCCTTTTTGAGCTTTTGTATTAGCATTATTTAGTTTTTAATTTATATATAGATAATAAAGACCTTTTTGTTTTGCGGCTTTTTCTAAACCCAATAGTGTACTTATACCAGCATTTTTTAATCTTAATAATAATTCGATAAGTAACTGGTCCATTATAACAGTTTCTAGACTATAAGTCGTTAGTTCCATAGCTAATCTCTAATTTCATATGATATATTTTTTAAATATACGACAAGCTTACGGATCGATCCTCTATGCTGAGCTTTTGTGATACGGTGATTGCGATGGGGTGCATGAATTGTAGTTTTCGATCAATAGTTGGTGAAGAGCACTCCAAGTATTTGGTTGATTTCGATTAACTAGCATCTGGGCTTCTCCTGTTATTAGGTGTCGGATATTTTGAATTATCCTATTTTGCTGCACTATGTCTGTTGTAGGGTAGACTTGCAGGATGCGCTCCACTTGATTCAGGATGGGAGCCAAACCTATGTCTGTCCAGCGAAAGCAGTAAATTCTGTTTCTCGGTTATATTGAAAAAAAACTTGTTTACGCGTAGAGTGTAAAGTTAATGCTTATAGCACTTTTTCGGTTAGTTTTTGCAGTATAGGAATTTCAGCACCCAGTTTGTTACACGAAGTTTGTTCATAAAGTAAGGTGACTTTGCATTTTTAAGAAAAAATATTTATTTATTTATCAACGATCAACCATCTCCTCCTCCTCCTCCATCTCCTCCTCCTCCATCTCCTCCTCCTCCATCTCCTCCTCCTCCATCTCCTCCTCCTCCATCTCCTCCTCCTCCATCTCCTCCTCCTCCATCTCTTCCTTCTCCTCCATCTCCTTCTCTTCCATTTCCTCTTCCATTTCCTCCTCCATTTACTCCTCTTCCTCTATCTCCTCTTCCATTTCCTCCTCCTCCTCTATCTCCTCCTCCATTTCGTCCTCTTCTTCCTCTTCCTCCATCTCCTCCATCTCCACCACTTCCTCCATCTCTTACTCCTCCTCCTCCCCCATTTTTTTTAATTACAAAACAAAATGACCTTTTTAGTGAATTGATGTTATGGTTCCCAGTTTTCTGTTTTATGGAACAGCAATCATATTTGCTCGGACGGATTGATCGACCAGAACACTGCTGGATAACCCAAAATAGCATTAATTTCATAAAATCTTCATTTTTAGAGTTGAATGCTGTGGTTTAGCAAAATGTAACTGCGAAGTTAAGGCTCAGATATAGGAATTGCCAGTTTTTTCGATATTACGGGATCCTCGACCATAATGACCTTTTATCTCGTTCAGTCGTACCTTTTGTTTAAACAGTACGGTCCTATACAAATAGTCCTAATATCAAATTATCTTAAGTCATACTCGGAATTGCAGGCAACTAGAAGACTTTTTGGATGCTTGACCAGTATAGACAGCAGGTAGTTAGAGAAAGGCCAATATAATCCATTAGTTGCAATAGGGAGCTTTAATCAGGTTAACGTCTTTATATATGGTGTACTGCTTGTATTCATTGGTGAGGCGATGAACCAAATTTTTATGCATTTAACTAACAAAATACAACAAAGTTTATTAAAACAATGTCGGTGAGACACAGTAGTGAGAACATGACTCCGCAACAACAGGCTCCACTATGCTGCAGCTGTCATGAAACACTCATTTATTGTAGTTTTAGTATACCTTCTCTTATATACCTCCTGCCTCAGATAACTCTCAGTATTTATCTCATTTTTCTGTAATCAGTAGTATTTATGAAATACTTTCTGATCGTGATTTCTTAGTAGTTTTTGGAGATTTTAATATTTCTGGAATTTCGTGGCTTTTGTCATGTGAGTCCAACGTATTGAATCCTTCGTCAACTCATGTGTTTGTTGATAGCCTTTTTGATATAGCTTTGTCTCAAACCAATTCTATACCAAATTGTCTAGGTAAAATGCTTGATCTGATTTTTGTTTGATCCCAATACCTGCACGGTGTCCAGATCAAATCCTCTTTCCTCACCTGAGGATCCCCACCACCCTACTCTGGAGATGTTGATTGTTTCGGATGCAGGTGTTTTACCGGAGAAGCGAGTTCGTTGTTTCGGAAGACCGATTTTAAAAAACTTTCTTTCGCGTACTGACAGGTCCCAACTTTCTTCGTGTATTGACCTGGACAAAGCACTTGAAATTTTTTATTCTACATTAAACTCTCTGTTTGATGCTTGCGTTCCCCCTTGGTACTCCACAATTGTCTAATGGACCGTTATGGTTAACTAAAGAACTAACAAAGTTAAAGAATAAAAAATCAAAGCTATATGCAAAATATAAGGAAACTGGCTCTCTATTATATTTTTCTCGCTACTCTGTTGCTCGCTCCGATTTCTCCACGATTAATAATCTTTGCTAGAAGGATTATTTGAGAAAGTGCAGACTAACGTTTCATCGTGACCCGAAACGCTTCTATGACTTCGTCAATTCGAAGCAGAAGACGTCAACACTTACAACAACATTATTTTTTTGATAAAAAGACAGCTTTTAATGACCGAGGTATTGCCGATCTGTTTGCTGATTTTTTCAAACGACCTATTCCACAGCAACTTTCCATAAAGCCCAGTCTTATCCATATCAAGTAAACCAAACGAATTGCATTTTTGTTCCCTTTCTTTCTGAAAGTTTACTCTTAAGTCATGTAAACCAGTTTTTTCTCCTGGCCCTGACGGAGTTCCTAGTTGCATGCTTAGGTTCTGTGCAGAGGGACTTTGTAAACCACTTTTAAAATTATGTATTTGAATTGTCTGTAGAGTTGTGCTCTTTCCCTAATTTTTGGAAAGAGTCTTACATTATTCCTCTCTTGAAAAAAGGAAGTAAATCCAACGTTCAAAACTTTAAAGGTATCTCTAAATTGTCTGCTATTCCCAAAAGTATTTGAGAAATTAATAACTTCTCATCTCCAACACTGCTGTAAATCTATAATTTCACCCTACCACTAACTTATTAGAATTCTCATCAATTGTTATTGAAGTTTTCCAATCAAAAATGCAAACGGATGTCATTTACACTGATTTCATTAAGGATTTTGATTCTGTCAACCATAGTTTATTACACAAGCTCAATCTTATTGGATTTACACAGAACTTAATTTTGTAGATATCTTCATATCTTACATGTAGAATTCAAAGAGTATTTTACAAGGGCTCTGTGTCCAACACTGTCCAAGTCACTTCTGGTGTACCGCAAGGAAGTCATTTAGGCCCATTGCTGTTTACATTATTTATAAATGATCTACCGTCCGTTATATCATACTCTCGTATACTTATGTATGCAGATGATGTTAAGATTTGTCTGACTTTTAATGATCCCACATATAGCCGCAGATTGCAATCTGACCTTGATTGCTTTCAATCGTGCAGTGCTATACATTTATTAAATCTTAATTGTAAAAGGAAATTCCATTTAAAAAAGCAGTTTTTGACTGATAGTCAATTTGCGGTTGACCATCTATAAACGTAGGATTTCGTATCAATACCATGTTGGTTGGAAATTAAATAAATTAACAATTTTTCAATTTATATATTCTTCAAGATTCTTTTGCTCATTTATGGTTTTTATATATGTTTTTTTTATTGTTTTATGACTCAAATTTGACCTTATTAAACTTAACCTGCTTTTTTTATTTTTATTACGACGGTTCCGGTTTTTGCATAGCTTTCTGTGGTATCTATTGGTGTATTGGATTGCAGACTAATATTATCTATAGGTCTATTTTGGTCAAATGTATGTGTGTTTTTATATTGAGACTTTAGGTTCTGACCCTTTACTTACTTGCGATTGTTGATTTATATTATTCTGCACTGCATTTATATTAGTCTGCAACGTTAGTATTAGAAATTACTTTAGGAACGGGATAGTTATTTGTTGATGGTCCTTTTTGAGCTTTTGTATTAGCATTATTTAGTTTTTAATTTATATATAGATAATAAAGACCTTTTTGTTTTGCGACTTTTTCTAAACCCAATAGTGTACTTATACCAGCATTTTTTAATCTTAATAATAATTCGATAAGTAACTGGTCCATTATAACAGTTTCTAGACTATAAGTCGTTAGTTCCATAGCTAATCTCTAATTTCATATGATATATTTTTTAAATATACGACAAGCTTACGGATCGATCCTCTATGCTGAGCTTTTGTGATACGGTGATTGCGATGGGGTGCATAAATTGTAGTTTTCGATCAATAGTTGGTGAAGAGCACTCCAAGTATTTGGTTGATTTCGATTAACTAGCATCTGGGCTTCTCCTGTTATTAGGTGTCGGATATTTTGAATTATCCTATTTTGCTGCACTATGTCTGTTGTAGGGTAGACTTGCAGGATGCGCTCCACTTGATTCAGGATGGGAGCCAAACCTATGTCTGTCCAGCGAAAGCAGTAAATTCTGTTTCTCGGTTATATTGAAAAAAAAACTTGTTTACGCGTAGAGTGTAAAGTTAATGCTTATAGCACTTTTTCGGTTAGTTTTTGCAGTATAGGAATTTCAGCACCCAGTTTGTTACACGAAGTTTGTTCATAAAGTAAGGTGACTTTGCATTTTTAAGAAAAAATATTTATTTATTTATCAACGATCAACCATCTCCTCCTCCTCCTCCATCTCCTCCTCCTCCATCTCCTCCTCCTCCATCTCCTCCTCCTCCATCTCCTCCTCCTCCATCTCCTCCTCCTCCATCTCTTCCTTCTCCTCCATCTCCTTCTCTTCCATTTCCTCTTCCATTTCCTCCTCCATTTACTCCTCTTCCTCTATCTCCTCTTCCATTTCCTCCTCCTCCTCTATCTCCTCCTCCATTTCGTCCTCTTCTTCCTCTTCCTCCATCTCCTCCATCTCCACCACTTCCTCCATCTCTTACTCCTCCTCCTCCCCCATTTTTTTTAATTACAAAACAAAATGACCTTTTTAGTGAATTGATGTTATGGTTCCCAGTTTTCTGTTTTATGGAACAGCAATCATATTTGCTCGGACGGATTGATCGACCAGAACACTGCTGGATAACCCAAAATAGCATTAATTTCATAAAATCTTCATTTTTAGAGTTGAATGCTGTGGTTTAGCAAAATGTAACTGCGAAGTTAAGGCTCAGATATAGGAATTGCCAGTTTTTTCGATATTACGGGATCCTCGACCATAATGACCTTTTATCTCGTTCAGTCGTACCTTTTGTTTAAACAGTACGGTCATATACAAATAGTCCTAATATCAAATTATCTTAAGTCATACTCGGAATTGCAGGCAACTAGAAGACTTTTTGGATGCTTGACCAGTATAGACAGCAGGTAGTTAGAGAAAGGCCAATATAATCCATTAGTTGCAATAGGGAGCTTTAATCAGGTTAACGTCTTTATATATGGTGTACTGCTTGTATTCATTGGTGAGGCGATGAACCAAATTTTTATGCATTTAACTAACAAAATACAACAAAGTTTATTAAAACAATGTCGGTGAGACACAGTAGTGAGAACATGACTCCGCAACAACAGGCTCCACTATGCTGCAGCTGTCATGAAACACTCATTTATTGTAGTTTTAGCATACCTTCTCTTATATACCTCCTGCCTCAGATAACTCTCAGTATTTATCTCATTTTTCTGTAATCAGTAGTATTTATGAAATACTTTCTGATCGTGATTTCTTAGTAGTTTTTGGAGATTTTAATATTTCTGGAATTTCGTGGCTTTTGTCATGTGAGTCCAACGTATTGAATCCTTCGTCAACTCATGTGTTTGTTGATAGCCTTTTTGATATAGCTTTGTCTCAAACCAATTCTATACCAAATTGTCTAGGTAAAATGCTTGATCTGATTTTTGTTTGATCCCAATACCTGCACGGTGTCCAGATCAAATCCTCTTTCCTCACCTGAGGATCCCCACCACCCTACTCTGGAGATGTTGATTGTTTCGGATGCAGGTGTTTTACCGGAGAAGCGAGTTCGTTGTTTCGGAAGACCGATTTTAAAAAACTTTCTTTCGCGTACTGACAGGTCCCAACTTTCTTCGTGTATTGACCTGGACAAAGCACTTGAAATTTTTTATTCTACATTAAACTCTCTGTTTGATGCTTGCGTTCCCCTTGGTACTCCACAATTGTCTAATGGACCGTTATGGTTAACTAAAGAACTAACAAAGTTAAAGAATAAAAAATCAAAGCTATATGCAAAATATAAGGAAACTGGCTCTCTATTATATTTTTCTCGCTACTCTGTTGCTCGCTCCGATTTCTCCACGATTAATAATCTTTGCTAGAAGGATTATTTGAGAAAGTACAGACTAACGTTTCATCGTGACCCGAAACGCTTCTATGACTTCGTCAATTCGAAGCAGAAGACGTCAACACTTACAACAACATTATTTTTTTGATAAAAAGACAGCTTTTAATGACCGAGGTATTGCCGATCTGTTTGCTGATTTTTTCAAACGACCTATTCCACAGCAACTTTCCATAAAGCCCAGTCTTATCCATATCAAGTAAACCAAACGAATTGCATTTTTGTTCCCTTTCTTTCTGAAAGTTTACTCTTAAGTCATGTAAACCAGTTTTTTCTCCTGGCCCTGACGGAGTTCCTAGTTGCATGCTTAGGTTCTGTGCAGAGGGACTTTGTAAACCACTTTTAAAATTATGTATTTGAATTGTCTGTAGAGTTGTGCTCTTTCCTAATTTTTGGAAAGAATCTTACATTATTCCTCTCTTGAAAAAAGGAAGTAAATCCAACGTTCAAAACTTTAAAGGTATCTCTAAATGTCTGCTATTCCCAAAAGTATTTGAGAAACTAATAACTTCTCATCTCCAACACTGCTGTAAATCTATAATTTCACCCTACCACTAACTTATTAGAATTCTCATCAATTGTTATTGAAGTTTTCCAATCAAAAATGCAAACGGATGTCATTTACACTGATTTCATTAAGGATTTTGATTCTGTCAACCATAGTTTATTACACAAGCTCAATCTTATTGGATTTACACAGAACTTAATTTTGTAGATATCTTCATATCTTACATGTAGAATTCAAAGAGTATTTTACAAGGGCTCTGTGTCCAACACTGTCCAAGTCACTTCTGGTGTACCGCAAGGAAGTCATTTAGGCCCATTGCTGTTTACATTATTTATAAATGATCTACCGTCCGTTATATCATACTCTCGTATACTTATGTATGCAGATGATGTTAAGATTTGTCTGACTTTTAATGATCCCACATATAGCCGCAGATTGCAATCTGACCTTGATTGCTTTCAATCGTGCAGTGCTATACATTTATTAAATCTTAATTGCAATAAACGTAAACTTATGACATTTTTTAGGGGTATTCTCCATGTTTGGTTATGCAGCCCGCCGCTATCAATAGCTCATCATAAATTTGTTTAATTTCATTATTGTCATTTTTTGTACATTGCTCTGTGCATAAATAGAACACTCCATTTAAATAATTATCATCTTAATGATACTCCACTTGAGCGAATGGAGTCAGTAACTGATTTAGGTATCCTTCTTGATTCAAAATTAAAGTTTGATAAGCATACTTTGGCTGCTTCTAATAGAGCCATGGGTGTCCTTGGATTTATTAAACGTTGGTCAAAAGAATTTAACGATCCCTACATTACTAAACACTTGTACATCTCACTGGTTCGTCCTACTCTTGAGTATGGATCTAATATCTGGTTCCCCCAGTATAGGGTTCATCAAGATAGGCTTGAATCAGTGCAGAAACAATTTCTTCTTTTTGCTCTTCGTAGTCTTAGCTGGAATCCCACAATTAGATTGCCTTCGTAACGTAGTAGATTTTTATTACTAAACCTCCCTTCTCTTTCTGACCGTAGAACTATGCTAGGTGTAGTGTTTCTACATAGATTAATCATTGGCGAAATTGACTCATTGCAGTTGACAAGTCAGATTAGCTTTGCCGTTCCGGTCAGAACGACTAGAAATTTCCTTCCCCTCTCACTTTCCCGTTGTAATACTAACTATGCCAGTCACAATCCTTTCCGTATTTTATGTGTAAATTATCTAGTCTAGTTAATAATACTAACACTGTCTTGGAAATTAAAACATTACTCCTAGATACATTAGCTCGTATTTAAGAATAGTTCTAATTATTATTATTAGTAGTAATAGTATTATTATTATTATTTTATTCTTTTTGTTAATACAATTTGGTTGTTTTGTCTGTGTTAATTGTTCGCGACCTCCGTTCCCGCACGTTATGCGGTTGCCCCTCGGTCGGATGGGCGGGTGGTCGTGTCTGCCTAGGTCCGCGCGTTAACAAGCCCGAGCTTGGTGTCGCTAGGCCACTTGATCGTACTGCCGTTAGTACGTCAACGTCCAAGATAATAAATGATAGACAACTTGAGCGAATAGAGTCAGTAATTGATTAAGGTATTCTTCTTGACTCAAAATAAAAGCTTGATAACCATGTTTTGTCTGCTTCTAATAGAGCCATGGATGTCGATGGATTTAGTAAGCGTTAATCAAAGAAATTTAACGATCCCTACAAAACACAATATTTATATCTGCCTACCCAAAGGGTAGAAGGGTATTATGGGTTTGTGCCGACCGAAAATGTATGTAACAGGCAGAAGAAAGCATCTCCGACCTCGAGTTTGCTCGACTGTGAAATACCCGCCACCTAATTTTACCATCAAAATATTATACTTTTCAAAAATATACTGAAAAAATACTTTAAAAAATATACTAAAAATTACCAAAATAATATATCAAAATTTTCTTTGTTCGAAATTATTAGCTTGCCGGCACTTTAGTTGGTTTATTGAACACCATTATTATATCGCGGAGTGTCATGGCAACTAACTAGGCAACATTAGCAGTTGCACGTGGTATCGCCTTATAAAAGTAAAAGTGGGCGGAAGGGGGCGTGGCCAAAATCAAAAACAAACTTTATCTGCGTGCAATAATTACACACACTATTCCGAAATTTTGGTTGCTCTATCTCTTATAGTCTCTGAGATCTAGGTGTTCATACGGACGGACGGACAGACGGACATGGCTATATCGTCTCGGCTGTTGACGCTGATCAAGAATACATATACTTTATGGGGTCGGAGATGCTTCCTTCTGCCTGTTACATACATTTTCGGCCGTCACAAAGCCATAATACCCTTCTACCCTTTGGGTAGGCGGGTATAAATAACAAAATTTATGAAACAAGTGGAAGGAGACATTCTGATCACATGACATTTATACAGTTTGGGCTTCGGAGCGTGACCCGAAACGCTTCTATGACTCCTATTCCTATTCTTGAGTATGGATCTAATATCTGGCTTCCCCAGTATAGGGTTCATCAAGATAGGCTTGAATCAGTGCAGAAACAATTTCTTCTTTTTGCTCTTCGTAGTCTTAGCTGGAATCCCACAATTAGATTGCCTTCGTAACGTAGTAGATTTTTATTACTAAACCTCTCTTCTCTTTCTGACCGTAGAACTATGCTAGGTGTAGTGTTTCTACATAGATTAATCATTGGCGAAATTGACTCCTTGCAGTTGACAAGCTAGATTACCTTTGCCGTTCCGGTCAGAACGACTAGAAATTTCCTTCCCCTCTCTTTCCCGTTGTAGTACTAACTGTGCCAGTCACAATCCTTTCCGTATTTTATGTGTAAATTATAATAACTTTTCTAGTCTAGTTAATAATACTAACACTATCTTGGAAATTAAAACATTACTCCTAGATACATTAGCTCGTATTTAAGAATAGTTCTAATTATTATTATTAGTAGTAATAGTATTATTATTATTATTTTATTCTTTTTGTTAATACAATTTGGTTGTTTTGTCTGTGTTAAGTGTTCGCGACCTCCGTTCCACTGACCTCTGGGCCACTTGATCGTACTGCCGTTAGTACGTCAACGTCCAAGAATATATCTCCCTGTGAGGTGCGTTTCAACCAACAGCATGGCGTCGATGTGATTTATATTCAGGAATTGCGTTATTTCCAGTTTATGCCGTGAAATGCCGTTGGCATTCCACATAGATATACGTAGGTTAGACATTTATTATTTGGACTGTTGAGCTACAAGCAACTGAATCACCATGTTCTGATTCTGAACAAGGGTTTGCATAGTTGTTTTCATGAATGACATGAGTTCCATCATACTTTGTTGCATAGTATACATGATAGATTCCAAATTGCTTTGCGGCTGCATCGGGACCTGCTGAGTGTTTTCTGAGTGTGGCTGAAGTAAATTTTCAATGCCTGTTCATAGTGCTACGGCGTAAGAGAAGCCCTTAATGGTATTTAGCGAACCGAATGATGATCTGGCTGCTTTAGCGAAAAATACATCTGGTGTACTTTTTGAGTTATAATACGCATTTTGCGTATTTTGTTGACGCGTAGCTGTCGCTCGTTGCATGCGACTCTTCAGCTCCTTGTAGACCGCACAGCCTCTGTAGTTTGCCGTATGGTTTCCTCCACAGTTGCCACATTTTTTCTTTAAGGGGTCTTCTTTGTTTGCGGGGCAGTTTACGGAGTTGTGGAAGTCTCCGCAGACTACGCAGACTGCCCGAAGTGTGCAGTATGACTTTGTGTGTCCATACTCCCGGCAGTTTGTGCATTGTAGAGGGCCGTTGCGTTTGTGTGGTTCTTCCACGGTGATCCTTCGATGCAATAAGAGCTGCAGCTTGTAGATTGGGTGCACTTCGTTTTTCTTTAAGGCTTTGCTATCTGGTTCGAGCTCGACCTTGAAGAGTGGTTGCGGTTTTTTCTTCCTGTTGATAATGTTGCTGACATTTAACTAATGAGGACCTCTTCAGTTTTGTGATAGGCAAAGCTTAAGCCTACGACACTCAGACACTCCTGGACAGTCCTGATTGCGGTGTTCATCATATGCTCAATTTGTCTTACATGTTTGGCGACTTCCATGATGGCAATGTCATCGGCGAATCCTATTATATTCTTCTTGGGAGACTTAACCGCAGGATTCCGTCATACATGAGGTTCCATAATGTTAGGCCAAGAACGGATCCTTGGGAAACCCCTCTGGTGACTTTGTAGCTTTTACTCCCTTTGCTTGTATTGTAGCTCAATCTTCTATCTTCAAAATAGCTTGTTATAACTGGAATTATATACTATATTGAAATTAAATGCTATATCGGAATTATATGGAATTATATTCTATATCGTGGAGACTGTTAAGTATGTTTCCCCATCTAACCGAGTTGAAAGCGCTCCTGATATCTAGCGTTAAAACCAGGCAGTGTTCCTTACTATCCCTGAGCCATTTCTTTTCCTCAATTGCCTTTTCGGCATCCAGGTGGTACTTGGATAGCTTGCGTTGTTGACCTGGATCTTCGGTAAGCGGAGGGGTTGTCAGCAGGCTTATTTGCTTTCGGAATAAGCACGAGTCCTTGATTCTTCCATACCTTCGGGAACACTCCTTCTTGTAGACACTTGTTGAACGTGCTGACGAAGTATTCCGGTTGCAAATCCATAGCTTTTTTAAGAGCTAAATTGGGGATGTCATCCAGACCAGGCGCCTTCTTTGGTTGAATGTTACGTGCTGCTAAAAGCACTTCTTCCGTAGAAACCTCATCGAATGAGAAAGGCGGAGTATTTCGGCCTTCTCTACGGCTCTGACTTTCTCGCTCCCCGTGTTCTAGGAAGAGATGCACAATGTTACTTCCCAGCAGGTTTGGGCAGCTGAGTGGTGGTGATTTAAATGCGCCAAGTTTCTTTATGCTAATTTTGTATGCCAATCCCCAGGGGTCGTGATCGGCTTGGTCGCATAGATCTTGATCTAGTTTCCTTTTTTTTACGCTTAAATGCATTCTCAAAGGTCCTCCTTTTACTGAGACCTCGCTTATTGCGTCTAGATTTTCATAAACGCGTCTAGCAGATCTTTGATAGGTGCGTCTGGCTTGCAGACATTGTCTTCTGGCATCGGAGATTTCGTTGCACCATTAATACACTGGGTTGTGTTGTCACTGCGGAAGCTGACCCATTGAGTTGAAAGCCATGGACCATGGTCTCAAATGCTTCAGAGTCGAAGGAGTCGGGGGTTTCGTAACAGGCCTTTGTTGCTCTCTCTTTCAATTATTGTGACGATTGCCATGTGATCGCTATGTGTGTAAGTATCGCTTACCGATCAGCTCGTTTTTGGGCATAGACTGCTGCTTGGAAATGTCAGGTCAATGATGGAGTTGGCCTTGCCGATGGAGTTCGCCTTCGTGTCGTACCTTGATCGAGGAGTACCACATCCAACGATGCGAGCGCGTCCAGGACCGCATTGCCTCTGGCATTCGTTATAGTACTACCCCAGTCTGTGGTCCACGCATTAAAGTCTCCAGCGATGAGGCACTATCTTTTCTCTGGCATCCATCACGAGCCTGTCCAAAATCTGTTTAAACTCGCCGATTGAGAGCGATCGGGCGAGATAGCAGCTATACACGTAGAGCTTGCCGATTTTCGACAGTACAAAGCCAGACTCCGTCATTGTATCCCTTAATTGGGATGGTGTTACGCCACAGCACCATATCGCTGCTTAACCGGTTCGGTCCCCTGCCCACAAATTGGAGGACTTTACGCGATAAGGTTCACTTAGAATGGCCACATCTGTGTTATAATCCCTAGCAGCTCCTTTGAACGCTCTTGACTGGCGTCCTTTCTCCGTTTCTCCGCATTTGAAAGATTTCCCTATGCAGTCCTCTTCCCCTGGGCATTTACTAGCCACATGCCCGAAGTCTATGCACTTGAAGCATCGCATTGGTTGCATTTTCTTCCTGATGCGGCATATGACCCAGCCAACTCTCACATTGCCAGCCTCAAGTAGCTTGGTAGCCGAGGCAGTTGGTATTTTAAGACTTGTGGTTTGGGTACCTCCGTATGGCTTTCTCAGGGATTGAATAGATGATCGTGGGATTCTTAACTCTCCGAATTGTGTGAGAAGAGATTCAAGTAATTCCTCCTCCGTTTTAACTTCGTCGAGATCTTTAATCTCCACGGTTGTCATCTCGGTAAGGGACCGTACCTCAAACTGTTGACCTAGGAAGCCTTGGACTGCTTCCTGAATTTCCTTTGTCTTAGGATCTGCCGTTTTAAAAGCTTAAACAAAAGCTCTTCCTTAGCTGTTTTTCGGACTCCTTTTACATGATGCGCCAAATCTTTGAGCTGTGGCTCTGATTTCATTGAGCGAAGTATATCGGCGTATGAGGTATTGCTTTTCCCCTTCACAACGATTGCATCCGTTTTGGCGGACTTAATTCTACCTTTTCGCTTACTCACAGTTCTCCACGTATTGGACTTAACCTCTTTAGCCTTTGGGATACTTCCCTCACATGGCGTGTTCGGGTGCATATTGCCTCTCCTATTTATTTTCAGAGGTCCCTTCGGCTTCTAGGGTCCTGGTAGTACAGGGAACGTCTCGTTTTTGTCTGGTCGGGGACGTTTGCCATCTTTAGGTGATATCACTTTCCGTTGTTAAGGACTTCCACCCAAATTATCTTCATGTCCTATTGGAAGGGCAGCCTCAGCTTCTTCTGCTGCAGATAGGTAGAGCTTAAAAATAGCGTCTACTAAGTTCCGCATAGGAATATTAACTGACTTTCTGCCGAGCTCGCGAATTTTGTTTCGAAGCATCTCGAAGTTTTTTAGATATGCTCTGGGTGTAACTGAGGGTAGTAAGCCACGAACTTCATGAGACACTGGGGACGTCAAGGGAGTACCTACCGAATTTTTTGCAATAATTAGCGTTTCCCCTAATGGCTTAGGCGACCTGGCCAATCTATTGCTACCTCTGAAGGTGATGACTACCGATTCTGGACTGTCCAAGCCTACGGAAGTTTCCCCATTTTCTCTAACCAACTTGTTTGTTGCATTATCTGCAAAATTCGGAAAGGGGGGAAAGAAACATCGTCGACTATATAAAGTATATATTTTTCCGATCAAGAAGAAAAGTTGAGTCAGTCTGTCCGCCTATCTATTCAAGCCCATAGATCTTAGATACAATATTTCTTTGCCATCAATGAAGTTAAACACTTAGATCTAATCCCTAAGAGCCTAGAATTATTAAACTCAAATTTTCCTTGTAAATTTTTTTAATGAAATTTTATGCCTAATTAATAGTATTTCAATTAATCAACATTTGTTAACAGAATACTACACTAGATCGAAGTGTTGTATGTGACATTTCGTCTGTCACAACTATTAATGTTTCTCAAATTGAAGCTCGTCTCTTTGATGGCAGAGACTTAAATATTCCGACGGCATCTACATCAAAAATATCTAAGCAGCATTTGCGCGATACCTTGAAATTAAACATAAATAATGAAATCGAAGTTAAAAAGTTGTTGCTTATTCCTTCGTAAAAATGCAATTGAAGGGATACGAAAACGTGGAGATCACATTGACAATACAGTAACCGGCAAAATCGAATACAAATTTGCAAATACTGCAAAGGGTTTTATTTGAAGTCAACTTTGCGGTATCATGTTACGAAATGTTCTACAAATATTAAAATCTAAAGTTGTTCCCAATTTAAACTATGATAAAATAAACAGAGCTGTTTTTTTCGATCATACAAAAATATAGTTTTTTAAATAATGAATGCATGAAGCATAATATGAGCTAATATAGGCGTTTGCTGGGTCGGCTCACATTATCTAGTAGAGAAAAGGACTCTTCAGTACCCGCGCTTAAAGATGGTTTTGTTCCTGCTTGTGTTAATATAGTTCAAATGTGTACACAAGAAGTTGCTAAATGGAACTATGACAGCGATAGCAACAAATTTAACAACGCTTATAATAAAATGTGGTAAATTATTGGTTACACAGTTTATAAAGGCACACGAACAAGCAAAAAAAAAAAAGTAAAAGATTTTTTAACTGTATGGAAATCTGAAGTCCATATTAATATAATAATATAAAACAACAAGTCTCCCAAGTAAAGACGATATTAATAAACTATGTATATAATACTATAATATACAATACATATAATACTAAGAATCGGCTTGTTTAAACCTGGTAAACAGTACACTTATAAGCTTGCAAATTTTTAAACAACCACGAGTTGGTGAATTGGAGAGACTTACTATCGAAAACTACAATGCTGCACATGAAGTTAGTGACAATGTAATGTTATATAATGAAGATGAGCCGAGTAAGATATTTTGCACTACCCTTCAACCATCAAAAGAGTATACAAAGTATTTGAGTTCCTTTCTATCTGCTATTATAAAATCTGTATATCATACGCAGACAGAAACAATATTTTGCACTTATAAACAAAGTTATCAATTTCCAACTTTCTGCTGTGATATTCAAGTTAACCCATAACGAAAAGATATTGCACGAGCGCCTAACTTATGTTTAATTGAACTTTTATATGTTAGAATTAATATTGAATTCACGGGTGCACAACGTGCCTCGAATAAACTGATCATCATTGTTGTTTTCGTTCTGTTCTAGCCCTTCGGCTAGAATCTTCATACTGGATAATTGGCGCACAACAAGGATATAAACCCAAGAGTGCTCAATTCAACAAATATTAAATAAGTGCAAAAAAAGAAGAAAATAATAATAATTAAATAAATAAAATACAATAAAAAAACGCATTTGCAACAACGCAAATGTAAGTGAGTTGATTGATAAGAACGCTTTTAGTTTGAAAAAGAATAAGGTAAAGTTAAAGTTTGTATTAGCGCAACCAATCTCGAATAATTTTGGAAAAATAATAAAGTGAAAATTTAAACATTTTATGAGCGCAAGCAATCTCGAATAATTTGCTGCATAATTGTTTTTGTGTTTGTTATATGAGTCTGCGATAGTTAACATTTCCATAGTGAATGTTAAATGCTAATGAGCGATTGTGCCAAGGCGAATTGAGTGACTCTAGGTGCGACAGTGACGATAGTGTTTTTTTAGACCTACTTAGTGGAGCAAAAACCAACATGAATACAGAACCGCTGCGCGCAGTGCTAGACAGTACTGTCACTGCCGCCTTGCAGGCACAGGCAGAAGCATACGACAAAAGGGAACTAACTTTGAGAGGCGAATTTAAAAGTCAGACTGATGACTTTGCGAGTCGTTTAAAAGGCCGCTCCTTGCATTGCCAGTAGTTGAGGTCTACAAAGAAGTAGAAATCAGAGATGACATGATTTGCAACCAGCCATTAGATGCTGTAAAATGCTTAGTTGAGTTCAGCGCCATGTATGAACTTTATGTGTCGCGGCGGCAGGCAGCTAAGGCTGCCTATACGGTATTCGTAAGAAACAATGGTATTTCTAGACACTACCAAGAAGTGTTGATAATAAGAAGTAAGATACGCGGTACCGCCGACGCACTACTCGCGTCTTTTAACATGCCTCTGAACATAGAAGCCATACTAAGCAGACTAGTTTTCACTTACAGTGATAAAAGGCAAATCCATGTGATTGAGCAAAAATTAGGCACGCTCAGGCAAGGTGGCATGTCAATCTTACAGTATTATGATGAGGTAGAAAAAAAGTTGACCTTGTTAACAAACAAAGCAAACATGTCCTATGACAGCACCTTCGCCCTAGGGTTGTGCGAAAAATTCAGAGGTGACGCTTCGGGAGTGTTCATCTCTGACCTAAGGCGAAACTTGAGAGACGTTCTGTTCGCGGCACAGCCTCCTGATTTGCCTACAGCCTTGGCGTTGGCACAGGAGATAGAAGCCAACCACGACAGGTATAACTTTGCGTCAAATTATGCTAGGGGCCAAGTGGAAAGGGCCCAGAAAGGGGATCAGCAGAACCAAAATAGACAGCACAAAGACGTTGACAGTAGATCAAATGCACAAAAAACGCAAAAGCCGCGCAGTTCAAGCAGCGAGCGCAGAGACAAGTAGGTCATTCTTAAAAAAACAGCGATTCTTCTGAACCTATGGAAGTAGACCCGTCCTCTTCTAGGTGTCGCCAGCCCACGGCATATAAGCAACGTGGTGGCTCCAGTAGGAGCGGCCATAATGACAGGCAGGTTTGCGAAGCGAATATCAGCCGAGCGTTCTGCTCGCACAGACGATCCGAGGCAACAGCGACTTGACCACATAGCCGCAGACAGCAATGCGCCACAGGCTGACCACAACGAGACAGTTGATAGCGAGAACGACCCCGGCAACGAAAGCGATGCGGTAAATTTTTTAGCGGAAAGTCCATGCTATCCTTCATTCGGCGAACAGAAGCAAGGATTAGCATGTGATTTTTAATCGAAACGGGGGTTTCTAAAAATTATGTTAGTTACTTTGGTAATGTAAATGGCCTTATCCCAGTTGTTTTCCCAATTTCTATACATTTAATTCACGGCTCGAACAAGATAACAAAAAAATGTTTGTTGCCGATTTTTGGTACTTTCTACTGCTACACTTTTAAAAAGCTCAGAAATGTCTTAGCGTCAGAAGACTTCCTACTGATGTACCCAGATTTCAGAAAAGCTTTCGATCTGACAACCGATGACTCAGCATTTGGTATTGGCGCTGTTCTTTCCCAGAACGGTCGCCCAATCACAATGATTTCCAGAACGCTAAAGGACAGGAAAATAAACTACGCTACCAACGAGCGCGAACTTTTAGCAATTTTATGGGCCTTGGAAAAACTCCGTCAGTACATATACGGAGCCAAAGAAGTTAACATCTTCATCAATAACCACCGCTATTCTTCGCTGTGTCGGAAGGCACTCGAATCCAAAAATCAAACGTTGGAAAGCCCGCATCGATGAGACGGGCGCGAAGCTCTTTTACAAGCCAGGTAAAGAGAACCTGACGACGCTTTGTCTCGGCAGAGGGTTAGCGCCCTTGATAGTAGTGCCCCTGAGTCTGGCGTAGCTACAGTGCATAGTGAGGCATCACTCACCTACACCATCGAGACAACTGACAAACCAGTCAACTGTTTCAGGAATCAAATCATCCTCGAAGAGGCTCGGTGCCCAATTGAAAAGAAGGCTTATCAACTTTGACACAAAAATTCGAGACATTATAAGTTTTACAGACAGAGCATCCCTCCTTAATAACATAAGGACTATAGTAAACACTTCGGTTGTGAACGCAATCTATTGATAACTGACAACTGACAACTTAGTCAGATGCTTCCCTGCAACGAAATTTCAACACTGCAAAAAATTCTTTGCGGACATCTTTGACGCTAACGAGAGAAGAGATATTATGATCAAAAATCATAACCGCGTGCACAGGGCAGTACAGGAAAATAAAAAACAGGTTATGATTGATTACTATATCCCCAAAATAACAAACCTCGCGAACGAGATTTCTCTAAACTGAAGGGTCTGTCGCAATGCGAAATACAACAGGTACCCGGTAAAGTAAGCTCTCGGTCAAAGGCCAGTTCCTTCATGTCCAGAAGAAATATTACACGTTGACGTATTCTCCACGGACAACAAATTTTTTCTCACTTGCGTCGACAGTTTTTCCAAATTGGCGGAGGTACAGCCCATCCAGTCACGCACACTTGGGCACATTAAAGTCCCAGTTATCCAACTGGTGAACATCTTTCCCCACGCAAAGTAGATATATCGTGACAACGAGCCTTCCCTGAATTCCGAGACAATAAGGTCTCTTCTATCAAATAACTTCAGAATGCATCGCCTCTCCACAGCACTTCATATATCCAAGTCGAGAGATTGCCAGCCTCATACTGTAAGCTCCCGTTCAGTAAAACAAGTCCATTCATTCTGTCCCCAACGAAAAACCGCCAAAGAAACAAGTTAACCCCCTTATACGTCGAAGAGAAAGTAGAAGCGAACATGGGGACAGAAGTCCTTATTAGAGGAAGGGTGGTCCACAAGGACAACATTCGATGGGCTTAAGCATCCGAAAATTATGTTAAAGTTCATGAAAGGTACCCTTAGTAAATACACGATTTCTCCTAGGTTATTCGTGATATTATTTTCACTCTTCACTTTGACCGCAAGCCGCATAACGGAGTATTCTCACTTTGAATACATCCATACAAAGCTGTTAGATTTTGATACAGAATCTCTCAGCACCATGTTGTTCGCCATCACCATCCATCACAGGATGGCAAGGAGCTTGGATTTTCTTGGGTCCGCGTTAAAAGTCGTCACCGGAACACCGGACGTAGCAGTCTTCGAGGATGTTCGGATTACCGAAGCACAACTCGTGGAGTGGCAAGTGGTGATAAACACCAAAACCCAGAGTCAGATAAACGCCCTGACAAACAAAGAGTCCCAAATTGACACGGGACACCTGTATGAAACTCTTCTGACCAGAAATAGAATAATAATCACTGAGATACAAAACGTGATGCTATCTATCACACTGCAAAACTGAATATTATAAATCCTGCGGTGGACTTAGATAACATTTTTAACGATCAACTCACAGGGACCACCATAACGAATGTTTTAGAAGTATCTCTCATTAAGGTATTACAATCAAACAATTTTATTCACCTAATTATTAAGTACCCCAGCGCCAAACACCTCTGCAAGAAGGTCGTCATTTACCCGGTCTCGCACAACGGGATCGTTCAACACGGCCACCTGAGCGCTACTACTTTGGTCGACGACGGCATCATTATCATCGACGATCGGGCCGCCTGAGTCAGCATTGACGGAAATCCCAAAGTCGACATCTCCAATACCTTCCTCGTCACTTTCATCGAGTGGGCCGTTAACGACACCAAGTACAGGAATCGAAACAACATCCAGAGTCGATTTCCGGGTGTCGCAGCCTCACCGTTCGTCAACATAACCAGCCATAACTCGATGCTGAGCCTGCCATTCCACTAGCTCCACCAGCTAAGCGAGAAAAACCTCAATTTCATAAAACGAATCCAAGATCCTCTGCGCCCAAGCACTGGTATCACAATCAGTGGTCTGGCGCTCCTCCGTCATTTCATCAATAAGAAGCGCACCGAGCGGCAAGTGACCATTGCCGAGGAAGGCCGTTCTTCGCTAGGGGGGAGTAGTTAACCCATAACGAAAAGATATTGCGCAAGCGCAGCGTACCAACGGGAACGCTGACCTAATCGATTCCGGTAGTCACCGACCAAAGTGCAGCGCGCAGTATAGGAGCCTTTGCACAACGTTTCTGCGATCGGACACCCGCGCGAAGCGCTCCGTCAGCATCTGGAGCTCTGGCGTCGACGGAGCCGGCAGTATTAGGGCTTGATTATGTTTCATTGAAATTTGATATGTTAGATTTAATATTGAATACGAGGGAGCACAACGTGCCTCGAATAAACTGAACTTCATAGCTGATCTCGCTTTGTTATTACTAGCCCTTCGACTAGTTAGCAACTCTAAGGAGCGAATCTTGAGAGTCCTTATAACGGAGGATCTTCATACCGGATAATTTACACATAGTATATGAAACTTATTCGTCAACTTGCAATCCGATCGAATACTTTAACATAATACTAAATATTTTATTTATATTGGAGATTAGGACTAATATTGAAATATTTGATTTTATATAAATGTTAAGGATTCATTAGAGGATGAAACTACTATCGATAAATCAAAAAATAATGAGAAAAACAAAAGTAAGATAATTTATTTGTTTTTTAATGGTTACTTTTAAAATTAAAATAACAAAAACATATAATTTGTATTTCCTTTTTTAGATGGATTTCAAGCTTCAGACGATGGTGCTAAACTTAACGAATGTTCGAATGATAATGCTGATAAGATTTTTTGGATGATTATCCTGGAAATTAAAATTAAGCCTTATGTAATAAATCAATTTTTTACCCATGTATGTATATATAATATTTTTGTACCTTTACACTTGCAGGTTGTCATTTGCCAAAAGTTTCAGAGTTCGTTGGATGCAAGAGGAACCAACTGAAGTTATAAGTCGTTTCGGGGATGTGACGAATTGGGAGTCGTTACAATCGTTACAAAAATGTAATTAGTTGATTCCGCAGTCAAAACTTTTCCACAGAAATAGCAACTAAAAACTTGGATAGATATCCAAAGGAAAACGGATTCAAGATAACGATCGATGTAGCATTATAAATTATTACTTGTATTGTATCTGGTACCAAAAAACCAGGTTTTTATAGAAACCAGGTTTTTATCACTTTTGTATCTGGCTTGATATCAAAGTCAAATAATAAAAAAGTGTTTATACCCGCCTACCCAAAGGGTAGAAGGGTATTATAACTTTGTGCCGACCGAAAATGTAGGTAACAGGCTGAAGGAAGCATCTCCGACCCCATAAAGCATAAAGTTATATTATTGATGAGCGTCAACAGCCGAGACGATATGGCCATGTCCGTCTGCCCGTCCGTATGAACAGTATGTCTTATTGTTGCACGCAGATCAAGTTTGTTTTTTATTTTGGCCACGCCCTCTTCCGCCCAAAAACCAAATTACAGGCGTCATTTTAATCCTAGAATGTTCAATTTTGGTACGCACAATACTAATCACCATCTTAATGATCTCTGAAAATTTGGTTCAAATCGGATAAAAGACACATAAGTTATTAAATAATTACTTTTATAAGGCGTAATCAGGTGCAGCTGCACCTAGTTAGATGCTATGACACTCCGTGACATAATAATGGTGTTCAATAAACCAACTAAAGTGCCGCCAAGTTAATAATTTCGAACAAAAAAATTTTTGATATATTATTTTGGCATTTTTTAGTATATTATTTTTTAGTATTTTTTCCAGTATATTTTTCAAAAATATCTCACAGTCGAGCAAAATCGACAGTAATTTTCTTACTTGTTTTGATAAACATTCCTAATGAAGGCAAATTATTATATTTAATATATATGTCTTCAATTCAAGTAAAACAATTAAATCTGTATCAAATTAATTGTTTATGTATACAAAATATAAAAAATTAAAAGAATGAAAACAAATTCTTTATTTCATTTAGTAACAAATAAAATAAAAATATATGTTCACGTTAGTTGTCATCATGTATTTTTTATTATTTGACTGCATTATAATTAAATTTTTGATTTATTTTTCATATTGGTTTCTTGAATCTGTCGTAATGTGACTTTATTTAGTCTGAATAAACATTTGAAATAAACACAAAATACTATAATATTTATATTTATTAATTTAATAAATTATGCAACCTTACAAATATTAAGAAAGTCGTACACCTTCTAGATTAAAGACTTAAATCGTATCGAACAATAATAAAAATTTACAATTTAAAATTAAAACACAATTCTTTATTTTAGTCGCTCTTATTGAAATAACAAAAGAAAATTAAAAAGTTTTTATATTATTTAGTATCTTGTGTTTTTATACCTTTCAACCTTTAAAAAATAAGGGTATATTAACATTGTCATTAACATTAACATTGTCAACATACTCAAATCGATTATTCTAGATATTAAGCGAAGTGTTAAAGTTGCATATATACATCGATAAAGACTAAATTAGCATATCGTTTAAATTGATATCCGATCGGACTCTAAACACGGCAGCTATTTATTTAAACGTTTTCCATTATTTCTATCAGTCGGTTCGATTTCGTTACTTTTTTATTATTGGACTTCAATTCAACATTTTTATTAAATAATGTTAGTTTATTTCTATATTTGAATTTTAGATAATAAAATTTAATTAGAAAAAATATATTTAATACAATTCAAAAATGAAAAAGTATTTTCCACCAAAAAAATTCACTATAAATATAAAAATACAAAGAAAATTAAATTGATACTTATTCAGTCCGCAAAAAACTCCGTAATTAAAGGAGGCGAATAAAGATGAAGCAAATAAATCCGTAACTTTTAAGTCTTTGGAGCACTCTCTTTGCACCGTAATTTGTCCATAATTTCTAACATTTTCGTAATCGGAAAGGGTTCCCAAAATCGTCATTGTATATACATACATTTAACAATATATAATATTTTATTTATTTAACAAAGTTTTTTAGATTCTAGCTAACTACCCGTCTCTTGAGACTTAAATAAAACTACAACGGAATTTGCTTTTTCGTTGTCTTTATTTCAAACTACAGTTTTAGACTGAAGTGCAAAAATATAAGTTCTAACCTTAAGTGCAGGGTTCGATTGGTGCTTTGATTTGGGTTTTGTTTACATTTATCTTTTAATTGGGTTTGAATTAATGTTTTGTTATTTTAGTACTCTATGCGCTAACCTAATTAGATGCTGACGGCCGTTGAATGCTGGATTACTTATTTGTTTATTTTTATGTAACAATGCCGTTCTTGGCATCTTGGAGTTTTTGAATCTTTGTATATTTAAGTACGTTAGTACATATATATATACTTTAGTTTACGATATTATATATATACATTATCCCGCACTCGAAATGTAATCATTTAAAAAGGCCATAAATTTTGCTTGCAAAATTATCTTTAATCAATTTGAAGTACAAAATGTATAAAATTAACACAAAATTTAGAAACAATTTACTTTTGCTTTATATGATCCCCTTCGCCTTGACCATGGCCTTGAGACGGTCAAAAAATGAATCACCAGCTGCCCGAATGGGATTCATCGGATTCGCGTCTGGTGAATTCGAGAGCCATTGTGTGGACGTTATGAAGTTTGGAACGTTGTTTTTTTTTAGCTATTCTTGGTTCACTCGAGCTGTATGAGTCGGTAATGAGTCATGTTGTAACGTCTACGATTTGTCACCGAAATGCTTGTCTATCTACGGCTTCAAAGCAAAATACTTTCTCGATAATATTGCGCATTTACCTTGACTCCAGGCGATGAAAACGATTATAATGAGCCCATGTGTGGTTACAGCGGCCCAAATCAGTATATGTGCCGGATACAGCCTCCTGGTGTCCAATCGATGACTCAAATTCTTGTATGAGCCATTGGCCAAATAAACCTTATCGTTTTGAGAGTTTTCGAATTTCTCAATTGAAAAATTTCCTAGTCGGAAAACACAATGTTCGGAAATTTACCACTTTCGGCCAAGCGAAGCAACTCCATCGCTCTCTCAAGTCTGACTTATTGCTGTTGCGGTGTGAGATCGTGTGTCTTTTAGAGCTTGACCTTGAGATAATTTTTCAGTATGTAGTGGATGCTTCGGTCAGTTATTTTCAGTTCTTTCGCCATTTGATTGACACTTTGTCGGAGATTTCGGGGATTTTTTAACCATCTCACCATCTCCATTACTGATTTCTCTTCATCAAGTTTTCTTATTATTATTATTTGAAAAAGGGAGTCTCCCAACAGAGAAGGTGCGAGGCACTGCGACCATGGAGGTCTTTTGTGCCTATAGGCTCTCCCTAGCTAGACAAAAGTTGCTCTGCTTCCCTAATGAAGCAGAGCAGATCTTTTGTCGAGGAACGCACAATATGCTCGGGACCTGCGGTATCCACGTGCAGATGTTTCCTCCTAGTCCACACCAAGGCTGGACAGTCGCACAGAATGTGTTTGGTTGTCTCGTCGTCCTCTTTGCAAAGTCTGCACTCAGCATCAGAAGACGCATTTTGGTGAGGTGATAGTTCACCGTATGATGGCCACTAAGAAAGCCAACGAGGAGGTGAAGATCCCTCCTGGAAAGTAAGCTGGTTTTTCGGTCGACCACGGGATTGATAAGCTCCTTGGCTTGCCGCATCCCCGGTTGGACCGACCAGTAGCGATCAGTCAACCTAACAGCCCAGGTTTTAACAATAGCTGAGATGGTTGACCAACCCATGCCACAGAAGGGCTCAGGGCCGGAAAAAGTAGCTGACGAACCGACCCTCGCAAGTTCGTCCGCCAGCTCATTGCCCTGGATACCAGAGTGTCCAGGTACCCATAGAAGGGTGACATTGTTAATAAGAGACAGTCTCTGGAGGCAGTTCCAGCAATCGGCTACCAGTCGAGAGCTTACTCTTTTGGAGGAGAGGGCTAAGATGGCAGCTTGACTGTCAGAGAAGATGTAGATGTTCACTCCTCTAATTCCCTTCTCTAGGATCAGACGGCAGCAGAACTCGATGGCATGAACCTCAGATTGGAAGACTGTGGGCCATTTGCCCATAGCAATTGAGGTTTTAGAGTTGGGTCCAAAGATCCCAGCTAAAACCCCCTGATCAGTTTTTGACCCGTCGGTATGCCAGTGAATACCGTAGGGGTCGCTGATGGGGTTGCCAGTGTCCCAGTCCTTCCGGTCCGGGATAAGGGTTCTGAATTTAGCACCAAAGAAAAGTTCCTTAGTCATAGTTTCTGATCTAGTGCAGATATCTATGCCAGGAATGTCTTTGATCAGGCCAGCATGTCCTGATTCGGTAGCGAGAAGCGCTGATTGGAGCTTGATTCTAAGAAGGCTCATAGCGGTGACTTCTTTAATTTGGATGTGCAGCGGAGTCAGATTCAGTATCGATTCCATTGCTGCGGTGGGACAGGTACGAAGTGCACCTGTCAGTGAGAGGCACAGCAGCCTGTGCAATTTATTGCATTTGCTGATGGCAGTGACCTGCGTAACCTTTGGCCACCACACAATAGCAGCATAGGTGACGATCGGTCTGACCATCATTGCAAAAAGCCACCGGATGGTGCAGGATTTAAGACCCCAGATTCTACCAAAGAATCTCCTGCAGGCCCACATGGCATGGGTCGCCTTTGTGAGGGTGTTGCTGAGGTGGGAGTTCCAATTTAGTCTTTTAGCGAGGGTTACCCCTAGATATTTGACTTCGTTGGATAGCCCCACAGGGGAGCCGCCAATGTCAATGGAATAGCGCCTAGAGAAAGGAACTATAATAGCTTTTTGTGGATTGATGCTAAGACCAACATCTGCGCACCATCTACTTACCGTGTTCAGAGCTGATTGCATCAACTCTGTCACGGTGCTGGTATAGTTCCCGGTCACTATTAGTGGCAGGTCGTCAGCATAGCCGATCGCTTCAACGCCCTGCTCGGAGAGTAAGACTAGTAGTTCGTCAACTACTAAGGACCAGAGTAGGGGGGATAGAACCCCTCCCTGGGGACAGCCTTTGACTGCATTAATGCATGCAGTCGTGGAGTCCAGGGTGGAAGTGATAATCCGGTGTTTGAGCATAGCTTCAATTCACCGGATCAATGGACGGGCAGTTCCTCTACGTTCTAGAGCAGTGGAGATTGACCCGTAGCCGGTATTATCAAAAGCACCTTCTATATCCAGAAAAGAGCATAAAGCAATGTTCTTGGATACAAAGGCTCTTTCAATTTTTCCCACTAACCTGTGGAGAGCGACCTCCGTCGATCTGCCGGCTATGTACGCAAACTGCGTGGGATGCAGAGGTGTCGACGTCTGCAGAGAGCACCGAATGTGCATATCTATAAGCCTTTCCGCCGTTTTAAGCAGAAAGGAGGTAAGACTGATCGGCCGATAGGACTTAGGCTGGTCAAGCGGACGATTCCCTTGCTTGGGGATGAATATTACATTAACTCTCTTCCAAGAGATGGATATGTATCGCCAAGTAAAACTAGCTCTAAGAAGATCGACCAGTGGATCAAGAATATGAGCCATGCTGTTTTGAATAAGGGCTGGGAAGATTTTGTCACCCCCTGGGGCTTTGAAAGGAGCAAAAGAATCTACAGCCCATTTGACCTTTTCGGGGTCGAAGATGGATCCAGATAGGCTGAATCAGCGTGAGTCCGGTGACAAAGTGGCGTCATCGCGACCGGAGAGATCTGGATTCGCCACAGAAGCCGGGAAGTGGACTTGCAGTAGAAGCTCAAGTGTTTCCCTGCGATCTTGAGTGAAAGAGCCATCTGCTCTTTTAAGAAGCCCTATTCCATTAGACGACCCTTTAGCCAATACTTTATGAAGCCTCGCTGCCTCTGGCAGTGATTCTAAGCTACCACAGTAGCTGCGCCATGTATCGCGTTTAGCTCGTCTAATGCTTTTGTTGTAGTTGGTAAGAGCGTCCCTATAGACGTCCCAACTAGCACGGTTAGATTTTGCCTTATTAAAAGGGCTTCTAACCCTCCTTCTAAGGACAGCCAGTTCCTCATTCCACCACGGAATTTTCCGATTGACCCTTAGGGTCTTCTAGACTGAGCTGTCCTCGAAGAATGAGATAAGCACATCTTGGAGCAGATTGGCGGCGAGTTCTATCTCACTGATAGAGCTAGGATTGCTGACCAATAGGTCTGCTTTGAAAGCTACAGAGGCTTTAAAGAGCTCCCAATTTGTCTTTTTCGGACAGAAGAAGTTTTGGCGAATTTCGACTTGGCCAGGGAGGTCAAACCTGATGTGCTGATGGTCTGACAAAGTGGCTTCGTCTGTGACTCGCCAATTAACAAGCGAACTTGCTATCGACGTGCTGATTAGAGTGAGATCTAAAACCTCTTCCCTAATAGCATTTATAAAAGTGGGTTTGCACCCTATGTTAGCTACATCTAATTGACAACACAATAAGTAGGCTAAGAGGGACTCACCACGTTTGTTGATGTCGCTGCTCCCCCAGATCGTGTGATGTGCATTGGCATCACAGCCGATCACGAGCGGCTTGTTGTTGCGGCGACAGAATTCCACCAGCCGCTGGACCTCTGCTGGGAGTACATCATCCACATCGCCCGGGAAGTACGCGGAGGCGATCACAACTTCCCGGACAACGTCCGCAGTGGCTACCACAACAGACGTTGCTACC
Organism: Drosophila pruinosa; assembly: GCA_018150935.1. NCBI lineage: Eukaryota > Metazoa > Arthropoda > Insecta > Diptera > Drosophilidae > Drosophila > Drosophila pruinosa. The sequence continues at coordinate 1,845,563 of JAECWR010000255.1, read as the reverse complement.
AGGTCTCTGTGGATGAAGTTGGTTAGTGGGAAATGTCTGACACTGTTATCCATAAGTATAGCAGTGCGCGGGGCACCTCCCATACGGTCATATAACAACTTACATGATCCACATGAAAGTCCACGTATTTGGCCACCGATCAACCATGGTTCTTGGACGAGAGCCAGGTTGATTTGATCTTCACAGACGACCCTGCACAGTGTGGTCGACGCTCCTCTAGCGTGGTGCAGGTTCGCCTGGAGCACTTTAATTCTGCTTATTTTTCCTTCTATTGAGGGTCGTGACAAGGCCACTTGTCTTGCCCTCCCGAGAGTCATTCCCACGTAAGCTCTTCGGTGATCTGGATGAGCCACTCGGGGGAGATCGCCTTGCGACCCCGCTCACGGGAGGCACGCTTGCGGGTGGGTTGTGGCCCGAGGTGTTGGCAGTGGGCCTGGCCGAGGCACCTCTGACGGTTGACGGACGGTGACCACTTGTCACACGTCTAGTTGGGCCCTTCGGGGCTGTGACCACAATGGCTGATGGGGTGGGGAAATAAACTTTAGGTACCAATACGGCCGCAGCGCTCGTGGAGGCCACAGGGTCAGCCAATGCTGGAATCCCTGAGGGAACCACTGGCGCCGTTGCCGGAGCGGCACTGGCAGGAGAGGGAGCGGGTGAGGATGTGGATGGAGCAGGGGTGGCGGAGGAGGCTTTGGGTGCTGAATTCTTTAGGATCAGTTTGACCCTGCCAAAGCAGAATTTCACCTTCCCTTGGCACTCCGTCAGAGCCCTGTACGACTCCTCTTTAACCAACATTGCGAGGTGAGTCGTTGTGCCGTTAAGGCTGTGCTGCACCACCCGCCACAGCTTCGTGGAGAAGCTGCTGGCGTTCTGGAGCCCAATGAATTCCAGGATGGTTGCAGGAGTGTACTCAGCACTACTGGGAAAGTAACCTCTTATGAGGTGAGCCTTGGGGAACTCCGTTTCCTCCAGCAATTTGACGTCGAGGGCGCTGATGAACCTGATGTGTCCAACAGCTCCCCTGACCCAATTGGCAGTGCTGTTATCCTCGCACACCAAAAGCAGCCACTCATTTCGGGGTATACAACCCTCGAAACCCGGACTAACCGTTGGTGAAGAGTGCAACAGCACCGCCTTTAGAATGCTGGATTTCAACGTAGCCAACTGCTCCGCTGAGAGGGGTTTGGTAAGATCAGCCGAAGTGAAGCCCAATTTCACGCTGCTAACCACTTGGCTGAAGAGTGGTTTCGTGGACTCCTTATGAGTCTTTTTGGACCTCTTTGAAGAGCTGGTGGGCTCGACGATGGTATCGTCAGCGCGCGTCCGTTTAGCCTTGGTGTTAACGGGGGGCGCAGTGGCGATAGCCAGAGCCTCCTCTCTGTTAGAACCCTTTGCGAGTGCAGCTTTAAAAAGTTTCTTCTCGCGGCTCTTCAATTTAATAAAGGCGTCCTTAGATTCCAGCCCCAGCAACTGGATCTGAGAGCCCGCTTCCATGAGGCCTGACCTCTAAGAGGCCACGGAAGCGTCGTCAGCAAAGCTGATTCGGTCGCAGTTAGCTTCCTCGTCCGAGGACAATACCTCGTCGGGTTGCTGCCGGACTGAACCGCTACTTGACGGAAGTTCAGCACTAGCGAACCCTGTGTCCAAGGGAGTTCGTGGCCTATCCGGGTCCCCTAGAATACTAGAGTCGAGACCCGTAGTATTGGGGGTGGAAGCCAGCAGCCCACTGGCTGCAGTGCTGGTGTAGGGGTCGGCCGTGAAGGCATCGCCCAGAGATGATACTTTTAAAGCCGTATCAGACTTTTCTATTTTTAAATTTTGATCCATTAGTTAAGATCCCACGAGTAGGCGGGAAGGGAAGGTCATCTACGGCATAGCCCGCATACCGTGGAAAGTCTAATTGAAACTGGAGGACGACAGGTATCCAGAGTCCGCATACTAGAGACCGGGCTACCCCCGGCCATGCATCCATCAGCGTATGCTGTTCCACCTTGGATTGGGGTGATTTATAGATTCACGATCTTCGCCCGACTACAATTAGTCAGCACCTCTAGCAGAGACATGACCGTGCAAGGGGTCTGCTTCCAGCCGCCCTCGCGTGGAGAGTATAGTCGCACTTCCGACAGTAGGAGCAAGGACGGCACGTGCCCCAGCCAATACTGAGATTTCATGTTGGTCCCCTTGCTTCCTCTGACGGCTGACTGCCGAAGTCAGCATCAAGTTTAGTCTCGGCAAAATGCTTTCATGCGCTTGCAAACAATATTCTAAACTGTCATTTAGCTAACTTACACATAGCTGATGCCCGTGCATAAGCTGCGCGAGCAGTGTGAAGTTGGTTACACATCGCGACCATATATATATGATCTTTTGTGTCTATGAAGCTCTCCCTATCTAGACAAACGCCGATCTGCTTCCCTGATGAAGCAAAGAAAATCTTTTGTCGAGGAACGCACAATATGCTCGGGGACTGCGTTATACACGTGCAGATGTTTTCTCCTAGTCAATACCAATCGCATAGAATATGTCTAGTTTTTCTCATCGTCTTCTTTGCAGAATCTACACTCAGCATCAGAAGACCAACGCATTTCAGTAAGGTGATAATTCACCTTGTGATGGCCACTGAGATAGCCAACAAGAAGGTGAAGATCCCTCCTGGAGTGTAAGATAGTTCTTCGGTCGTTAGTTTCAGCAATCGGCCACCAATCGAGAGCTTACTTTTAACCCCCATCGTTTTGGTCCGGGATGATGTTTCTGAATTTAGCCCAAAAGAAAAGTTCCTTTTTCATAACATCTAATCTAGTGCAGATATCAATGCCAGGAATGTCTTTAATTAGGCTAACTTGCCCTGATTCGGTAGCCAGAAGCCCGGATTGGAGCTTGATTCTAAGAGGGCTCATAGCGGTGACTTCTTTAATTTGAATATGCAGCGGAGTCAGATTCAGTATCGATTCCATTGCTGCGGTGGGACAGGTACGAAGTGCACCTGTCAGTGAGAGGCACAGCAGCCTGTGCAATTTATTGCATTTGCTGATGGTAGTGACCTGCGTAACCTTTGGCCGCAGATAGTACCGAATGTGTATGTCTATCAGCCTTTCCGCCGTCTAAAGGAGAAAGGAAGTACCACATTAACTCATGAGCTGAGTGTGTATCCCCAATTAAAACTAACTTTAAGAAGGCCGACCAGTGGATCAAGAGTATATGCAAGGCTATTTTGAATAAGAGCTTTAAAAAGCTTCTTCTCGCGGCTCTGCAATTTGACAAAGGCGATCTTCGATTTCAGCCCCAGCAACTGGATCTGAGAGCCCGCTTCCATGAGGTCTGACCTATAAGAGGCCACGGAAACGTCTTCAGCAAAGCTGATCCGGTCACAGTCAGCTTCAGCTTCAGAGGACAATACCTCGAAGGTTTGCTGCTGGATTGAACCACTATTGGACGGAAAGTCAGCATTAGCGAAAACTGTGTCCAAGGGAGCTCGTGGGCTATCCAGGTCCCCTTAATTACTAGAGTCGAGACCTGTAGTATTAGGGTTGGAAGGCAGCATCCCACTGGCTGCAGTGCTTATGTTGGGGTCATCCGCGAAGGTAACGCCCAAGGTTGATGTTGTCGAAGTCGCATCAGACTTTTCTAAGGTTTTAAAAAGATCCATGAATTGATCCTACAAATAGGCGGAAAGGGAAGTTCACCCACGGCATAGCCCAGGTACCGTGGAAAGTCAAAATGAAAATGGAGGGCGACAGGTATCCAGAGTCCGCATACTAGAGACCGGGCTACCCCCGGACCGTATGATATTCTGCCTTGGATTGGGGTAATTTACAGATTCACGATCTTCGCCCGACTACAATTAGTCAGCACCCCTAGCAGAGACATGACCGTGCTAGGGGCCTGCTTCCAGCCACCCTCGCGTGGAGAGTATAGCCGCACTTCCGACAGTAGGAGCAAGGACGGCACGTGCCAAACACAACACTGGGATTACATGTTGATCCCCTAGCTGCCTCTGACGGCTGATAACTTTGTTATTAATATTATACACGACTCCGTCTATTTGGTAAAATTCGTCTTCGATATCATAATGTAGCCATTCTCTGTTTTGGTCTGGGTATCTAATAATATATTGTATATATATATTGTATATTTGGAGTGTTATTCAATTGTTTAGAAGCTTCAAAATCGACAGTATATTTGCAGCGATGACCGCTGGCTTGACCTATGCCAATAATTGACGCACGGGTACCGACTCTTTGCAAATGAAGCGACTGTACAACGTGTTTGGACACGATGGTCGTTTGCGACCCTTGATTGATGAGCGCATTTACGACTGCATAAAGTCCATTGAAAGCATTGCGTACAGAGATCCGAGCAGTAGCAAAAAGAATATTCTCTCTTCGGATGCCCGAGGATGTTGCTGAATAACTGTTGTACGATGCACCTGAGTTTTGATCCACGTGAAACGATCGATCGAGCCGTTGACCTGCGTTACCGTATGGTACCGACTGGGCAGCATGCTTTGGTTGATCGCCATGCGATGGGGATGGGAAGGGCAGCAAGGTGTGATGACGCTGACCGCAAACTTGGCATCCTTTGTTACTGTTGCAGTGAAAGATATCATCAGTGAGAGATATCATGATACCGACTTAAGCAATTGCCGCATAACTGCGCCTTCGTTGCTATTTCCTTTCGCTTGTAGCAATCCAGGGCTAGAAAGGATGGACAACGCCGTAAAATGTGGTCTCCACCGCAATGATGACATTGACAACTTAAACGCTTCGGCTGACTTTGCGCGTTATGTACTCGAATACGCTTAGCCGAATCTGATGAGCCTGACACAGTGCTGGAGTCGAACGATGAATTACGGTTCTTTATCGCATCCATTATCACTAGACGATCGTTCAGATAAGATTCTAAAGCTTTCTAAGATAAAACAGTAGAACTGCTGCCTTGATGATGCTCCCAAGCGTTGTGAGTCTCCTTGGGTAGCTTTGATGCTATATAATGTGTTAGCCAGTGGTGGCGTTCCCCATCCAAGGCTTGGTCTCGGCGGGACGCAGCTAAGCAGACATTCATGGTTCCGTCAACTGCATTTGTCGCGCATCATTGTGGAGACTAAGAGGCAGAGACTCCTTTAGAAAATGTAGTTTCTGAACGTTGCTGAGTTTGGTATTGGTGTGAATGAGGCTCGTGAATGCGTCGAAATATCCGGGCCAGTCGACGCATGCACCAGAGAATTTTGGTACCGACATTTGAGGCATAGTAGAACGAGGCCTCGGGACCTCGTTCTACGATGCCTCCGAAAACGAGGAACGAGGTGTGCAGACGTCTGGAACCAGCCATTCGTAATCATCGGCAACAATACAATAAGTGTCCATATAACGTTCATCAAATTCCGACTGAAAGTTCTTTATGTTGTAGGCAGAACTCTCAAAGCCATCTGAGTTAACTAGCTTCGTGTGTGTGTTGCGAAATGCATTCCTTAATTCCTACACTTGATCAAGACGCTTCTTGAAATAAACACGAGTCTTCCTCGCTTGCGAATCCTTCTTATAAGTTTGCAGAAGCAGTTTTAGGGCACCGTGACGATCAATCTGCAAATTTACCATTTTTTTTAATGCGGAAGCCATCTTGGTCAATGAATGTCAAACCTCTTTTTTTCTTTATACAATGACTCTCAAACTGTGCAAGCTCTGCTCATATATTATATGCATTTGCTTATCTCACACACAACCTTAACCTTAACCTTAACCACTTACTCAGTTTTCGCACACGAAATTACGGAACAGAACCATGCAGACAAAGAGCAGACATCCAGGGAATTCCACGATGCAGTTATTGCGTCTACGTATCGGTCTTCCTTTTTATGCTGCTTCGTTGTACCGGCGAGTCGAACTTGTGCGACGGCGATCTAACAGAATTTGATTTGCACTATGTATAACTAAATTTGCGTGCTTTTGCTTTCCCCTCATGGGCCACCATGAACAGAGGTGAGCTCCCTATGTATAGGAGGTCATTGTAGGAGAGGATTCTGGCACAAATGCAATGCAATGATAATGCTAATTCACTTTATTCTTAATATACAATAACAGATCTTCTTTCTGTGTATGTATTCTATATAAAAGCACAATAGTAATTACGTTCGAACTTATATTAACTGTCTAAGAGGTGCGTGCACTCAAATTCTGATTAGACTCTCGCTCGCGAAAAGTGACGTCCGACCGGTGTGTTTTATCGTAGACAATTAATTTCTCTAATTGGTAACCTTTTGACTTCTCCTGTGCCGAGCTGAGCGTAAGCTCTGCTACTCAGCCACTCAGCGTTAGCTCTGCTATTCAGCTGCATGTCATGTTCTATCGGGAGATTTTGCATAGTGTACAGTGGGACAAACAATAACCAAACAAGTGAAGTATTCAATATTTTCGTTGTTGATAGATTTTGTGTTTTCAATCATTTTAATTATTTCATTTATTTTGTTAATTACATAATTAAGTCATCGAGCTCCCCATAAAATCTATTGATTTGAGTGAAGTGAACGGTTAATAATATAAAATAAATAAATAAGCCGAAAGCGGAAGAGACGCTCTGTGCGATGCATGCTCGCTCAAATATAAATTGTGATTCTTTATCTAAAAAACAAAAAAAAAAATAATAAAACTATGAGTCAGAACGACACTCGCGCTCAGCGTCAGCTCGAGCAAGACGAACCCCGGCTCTCAATTCAACGTAACAACGCGTACTTTTCTTACATCTCACCGACAACTGCAAACGCAGACAACGAGCGGTCAATAACCCAAAGCCCAACGAACCTTCTTTTACCAACAAATCAAGAAAGAGCGCGCTCTTGCTCTCCCGCACTTCCAGTTCCGACACAAGCCTCGCTATCTCCAACAACTACAGCTGGAGCAATATCGACAGCCCGTTCTATTTTGTCGTCGGCTGCACCCGGTCACGCTCTCACTGAGTCAGGGAAAACAAAAGCGTAAGCCCCAAACGGTACTGCTGCACTACCAGCAAAACAAAACGAAAACAAAAAAGTTGGGTCGACGTTGTAGACTGAAATAGACCGCTACATTACAATAAAGCGAAAGCTTAGCCCAAAAAATTCCAATGCAGAAAAAAAGCCGAAAAATATACGCGACAATTCTACCCTGATCATCAATGTAGCCCCGCAAATACCAACAGATTCGCTTTGCTGGCAGATACCGCTGAGGACGTGCCACTAGGATCCGTCGATAACGAACCGAAAAAAATAAAGCCTCCCCCAATTTACATCCGCGAGAAGAGCACAAGCGATCTATAAATACTCTGATTGGACTTATTTTATATAATTCCCCTCGTAAGAGGTAGTATTAAAGACATCAAACTTCAAACGAAAACGGAGGACAACTACAGAAAAGTCACCATCTTACTACACAAAAAATATGCTTCTATACCTACCAGCTTAAAAGCAGCAAGGGCCTACAAGTAGTACTGAAGGCATTGAGTCTGATGTTACGCCCGAAGAGATAACTGAGGCGCTAAAGGAAAAGGGATTTTGCGCCAAAAGTGTGTTCAATATCATAACCAGAAACAGGCAGCCGGAACCACTACTTGAGATTGAGCTTGAACCAGAAAACAAGGATCTTCAAATAAACGATGTTCACCCAATTTATGAACTCCAGCTCCTCCTGCACCGTAGGATTACAGTAGAAAAGCCGAGTAAACATAACGCTCCTGTACAATGTATAAACTGCCAAGAATACGGCTACACGAGGTCTCTACAAGAGGTAATCTACAAAGAGCTGAAAAGCCGTCTTCACAAAAGAATGAACACGGCGCGAGCACACCAAGGAACAGCTATGCTGACACCACCAGAAACCAATAATTAATTACCTTTTTTGAAAGCAACAAATTTCGCTCCTTTGCCTATACCCACCACTAACAAAATAACATTTGCCGTTTTAAAATCAAGTATGACGCCTCCAACCCAAAATTCCCAAACCTCACATTAAGTGCACACAAAATTGGACACACAACAAAACTATAGGCCATCTAAGCAGCAAGAAACAAAAACTGAAGCTATGATGCAAGCCTTACAACAGAGCATAGCTACATGGAACGCCAATTGCGTTTCACAGTGCAAACTTGAGCTAGGTCGATTCGTACATGAGAAGCATATCAACGTAATGCTTCTTTCGGAAGCTCATCTTACAAGCAAATACAATTTTCAAATGAGAGACTACCTCTTCTATGGTACAAATCACCCCGATGGTAAAGCACACGGTGGGACCGACATACTCATAACGAACCGTATGAAGTATCACTTTTACAAATAGTTTGCTGAAAATCATCTTCAGGCCACATCTATCAATATACAGCTTGAGGGTAACACCTACCTCACACTAGCACATTCGCGCTACCGTCCCCACCCGTAAGCTGCCACCAGCAACACACCCCAATTGTATTTCATCCAAACGAAATAACTAAAATAATTAAAGACAATCAGCCCGAAAAAATCCCCCGGCTGCGACCTTATAACACCCGAAATGATCATCGAGCTGCCACATCCTGCAGTTTGCTACATAACGCAGATCTTTAATGCCATCACCAAACTTGGTTACTTTCCACAACGATGGAAGAGATCGATCATCATAATAATTCCAAAGCCTGGTTAGGCCCACACAGTCCCTTCATCTTACAGACCAATAAGTCTACTCTCCTGTATTTCGAAACTATTCGAAAAATGCCTGCTGATCCGACTTAATCTACATCTGAGAATCCACAACATAATCTCAGCCCATCAATTCGGATTTCACGAAAGCCACGGAACCATTGAACAGGTGAATCGAATAACAACGGAAATAAGAACTGTATTTGAAAATCGACAATACTGTACAGCAGTATTTTTAGATGTATCCCAAGCATTCGACTGAGTCTGGATTGACGCCTAATGTTTAAAGTTAAAACAGCTTTACCCGAAAGCACACACAAACTTCTAAAGTGTTACCTCTATGACAGAAAGTTTACAGTGCGTTGCAACACTGCCACTTCCACTGACCCTAAGGCAGCGTTTTTGGGCCTACTTTTTACCTCTTCTATACACATTGACATTCCTAAAAATAGTCGTCTAACGGTATCCACGTTTGCCGACGATACAGCTATCCTTAGCCGTTCAAGGTCCCCAATCCAAGCTACAGCACAGCTGGCAATGCACCTCATAAAGACACTGAGAAGTGGCTCGCTAACTGACGAATAAAAGTAAACGAGCAATAATACAAGCACATGACGTTAACGCTAAACAGACAAGATTGCCCACCACTCTTGTTGAACAACATACCACTCCCGAAAGCAGCTGAGATAACGTACTCACATGGCGCAGGCACATTGAAGACAAAAAAACTCATCTTAAGCTCAAAGCCAACAACTTAGACTGGCTTATCAACGCTGGTTCTCCGCTCAGCCTAGATCACAAGGTCTTACTCTACAATTCTGTATTGAAACCTATCTGGACCTATGGCTCACAGCTATAGGGGCAATGTCAGCAACAGCAATATTGACATCATACAGCGAGCACAATCAAAGATTCTGAGAACCATCATTGAGGCACCGTGGTACGTTCGGAATGAAAACATCCAAAGAGAGCTAAATATTCCAGCAGTTATCAATGCAATTACGGAACTTAAGGAAATATACCATAGCAAGCTTTCCTCGCACCCCAACCACCTAGCGAGAGATCTAACTCAGCTCAGCAGTCGTTCCCGTCTCCGACGAAAGGACCTACCAACCCAGCGAAGAACTTTTTAGGGACGTCTAATCATAGATCAGTTGGAAAAATAAAACAACTGTTCAGAAACTTTTGTTATCGTTAAGATTTCTAAACTTATTGTTAGTTCTTATACAAGAAGATTCAATAAATAAAAGCAAATTTATCAAAAATAAAGAAATAAATAAATAATTAAGTTCATTTGTTTTGTATTATTATTGCTTAAGATATTTAATTGGTTTTGTATTTTTTCCCTTTTCGTATCATATAAGGTACCGAATAGCAATTTTTATACTGATCCTACAATGTTAAAAACACCACGTTTATATCTACTAGCAATATATAGACCTTTTATTTGATCGCGAAGGTTTTTTATTTAAAATCAGGTGCGTTTATCATTAGTTTTCTGGGATTAAGTTAATTAGTTGTTGAAAGTGAATTGAATTTCGGTAAAATTTATTAGGAATAAATGTGTGACATAATTTGAGCACTTTTCTGTTTTCTGTGTTGAAAAGTATGAATCCTTGGTTTGTGTTTATTGGTGAGATTTCGATTTTGCTTGTATGTGCAACTGATAAAGGATAAGTCCCGCAAAAATTTGGGTTTAGTATATTTTAAATTTCTATATTTGCTGTAATGTTGAGTGAATTCTCTACATTTCTTAACATTTTGATTGTCTTATCGTCTCTTTTCTTAGTATTAGATACTTCTTCGTAAGGAAGTTGATTTTTCTTATTTTTTTATTAGAAAATTTGGATTGGTGTTGAATGAATCTAAGCTAGTTTCATTTATTTCATTAATTTTATCCTTTTTGTTATTCTGAGTGTGTTTTTGAATTTGTTGATTATAAAGATATACATTCATAGGTGTTTTACTGGTTGTATCATGGATTGTTTTATGATTGTAGTTATATGTAATTAATTCAATATAGTTATTGGTGTATAACGTTCTATTAGACGCTATTAAAATTCGCATCTTCCCATCCAATGTCTTATGAACGCTTTCTGTATCGGCAATGCCTGTTTTACATGTTGGAATTTCAATTTGAATATCGAATGTTGTTGACAACGAACTCTGAAGTGATTTATTTATTTGCCATGGGTCTTGGTCAAATTTAATATTTTTAGGTGCCCCTATGGAGTCAAAATTTTGCAATAAATCTCTACTGGATTCAATCCAAGTTCTATCTAAGGTTTTAATAATTTTTATCAGTTTAGAATGAATATCTATACAAGTTAGGTATCATTGTCCAGAAAATTCCCAGAAATCTACAAAATATTTATCTCTAATATTTTTGAATTCAGGAGTAATTTCAAGGGGTCCTTAAATAAATATCATGTACTATGTTGCTAAAGTCTGCCCGATTTGGTATATTTAAAAGATTTGTATAAATTTTAGAACTGTAGTGACTGTTTTTGGGGAAATGGATGAAATGCAAAAGTACTCTTTACAATATTAGTTGCTAAATGTTCACATATGGTATTATTATTAATTTTTGTAATTAATTTACAAAAATATTCTTCTGACTTCATTTAATTTTTTTGGTTTTGTTAATAATTATTTGTTTTTTAAATGTATTCAATGGTTTCTCAGTAATTATGTTCGAATGCCATTGTTTTTCTTTTTTTTGAGCTATAACAAGTTGCCATGGTTACTGTATCTAATACGTTAGCGTCTTCTAGCTTAATGCGGGACAGAGCGTCTGCTACATTATTTTCTTTACCCGCAATATGTATTATGTCAAAATCCTATTCGTTAAGTTTCATTTTATACCTTTGCAATTTCACATTTGAATTTTTTAATGAAGCCACTGTAAGTATTTGTGATCGCTATCGATCTTGAAATGCCACCCGAACAGGTATGGGCTAAAGTATTTAGTTGCCCAAACAATCACCAACAGAGTCCTTAAAATGAGTTTATTTATTTAAGTGTTTTTGGAAGAAGATAATTTTCTATTACCTTAATTTTATCTGGATTAGGCTGAATACCATTTTCAATGATAACATGCCCTAGAAAACTTGTTCTTTTTTTTAATTCGCATTTATTTAATTGTATTAATAAGTTAGCTTCTTAAAGCTTTTCAAAAGCTTTAGGAAGACTCACAAGGTGTCCTTGAAGAGAGGTTGAAAAGGTGATAATGTCATCTCGATACACTAGATAGTGTTGTTCTAAGACATCTTTAAGTACCTCATTCATCAATCATTGAAATGCTGCAGGGGCGTGTTTAGCCCGAATTCGTATAAAAGCAGTTTTTCTGATGGATTCTTAATCTATCTGAATCTGAAGAAAACCTTTGGCTAAGTCCAAAATTGTAAAATATAGACATCCTCCTAATTTATCTACGAGTGCGTCAATATTTGCCGTTGGAAATCTATCAGAAACAGTAACTTGATTCAAGTAACGGTAATCGATAACTATGCGGTGTTGCTTTTTACCGCTGGCATCAATATTTTTAGGTACTACCCAAATTGGACTGCAATAAGGGGAACTGCATTTTCGGATAATTCCCTGATTAAGCATATCAGTTATTTGTTTATTTACCTCTTCCTCAAATATTTGGGGATAGTCATAGAGCATTTTATATATTGCCACTTAAGTAGTAGTTTTTATTTAGTATTTAATTTTTGAAGTACTGGTTAGCAATTTAGTATCATTGAATTTGAGAAATTTAATAATTTCATATAGAGCAGATTTCCCTTATTTATTAAGATGCAAATCCCTGATGTCATTTCCTGAATTATCGTCGCCTATGTATTCCTGAATATTTTCATGTATTAGGACTTCGTCATAAGTTATTGGGATCGCTTCTATCATTTTAAAGGAAATTCCATTTAAAAAAGCAGTTTTTGACTGATAGTCAATTTGCGGTTGACCATCTATAAACGTAGGATTTCGTATCAATACCATGTTGGTTGGAAATTAAATAAATTAACAATTTTTCAATTTATATATTCTTCAAGATTCTTTTGCTCATTTATGGTTTTTATATATGTTTTTCTTTATTGTTTTATGACTCAAATTTGACCTTATTAAACTTAACCTGCTTTTTTTATTTTTATTACGACGGTTCCGGTTTTTGCATAGCTTTCTGTGGTATCTATTGGTGTATTGGATTGCAGACTAATATTATCTATAGGTCTATTTTGGTCAAATGTATGTGTGTTTTTATATTGAGACTTTAGGTTCTGACCCTTTACTTACTTGCGATTGTTGATTTATATTATTCTGCACTGCATTTATATTAGTCTGCAACGTTAGTATTAGAAATTACTTTAGGAACGGGATAGTTATTTGTTGATGGTCCTTTTTGAGCTTTTGTATTAGCATTATTTAGTTTTTAATTTATATATAGATCATAAAGACCTTTTTGTTTTGCGGCTTTTTCTAAACCCAATAGTGTACTTATACCAGCATTTTTTAATCTTAATAATAATTCGATAAGTAACTGGTCCATTATAACAGTTTCTATACTATAAGTCGTTAGTTCCATAGCTAATCTCTAATTTCATATGATATATTTTTTAAATATACGACAAGCTTACGGATCGATCCTCTATGCTGAGCTTTTGTGATACGGTGATTGCGATGAGGTGCATGAATTGTAGTTTTCGATCAATAGTTGGTGAAGAGCACTCCAAGTATTTGGTTGATTTCGATTAACTAGCATCTGGGCTTCTCCTGTTATTAGGTGTCGGATATTTTGAATTATCCTATTTTGCTGCACTATGTCTGTTGTAGGGTAGACTTGCAGGATGCGCTCCACTTGATTCAGGATGGGAGCCAAACCTATGTCTGTCCAGCGAAAGCAGTAAATTCTGTTTCTCGGTTATGTTGAAAAAAAAACTTGTTTACGCGTAGAGTGTAAAGTTAATGCTTATAGCACTTTTTCGGTTAGTTTTTGCAGTATAGGAATTTCAGCACCCAGTTTGTTACACGAAGTTTGTTCATAAAGTAAGGTGACTTTGCATTTTTAAGAAAAAATATTTATTTATTTATCAACGATCAACCATCTCCTCCTCCTCCTCCATCTCCTCCTCCTCCATCTCCTCCTCCTCCTCCATCTCCTCCTCCTCCATCTCCTCCTCCTTCATCTCCTCCTCCTCCATCTCCTCCTCCTCCATCTCCTCCTCCTCCATCTCTTCCTTCTCCTCCATCTCCTTCTCTTCCATTTCCTCTTCCATTTCCTCCTCCATTTACTCCTCTTCCTCTATCTCCTCTTCCATTTCCTCCTCCTCCTCTATCTCCTCCTCCATTTCCTCCTCTTCTTCCTCTTCCTCCATCTCCTCCATCTCCACCACTTCCTCCATTTCTTACTCCTCCTCCTCCCCATTTCCTCCTCCTCCCCATTTCCTCCTCCTCTCCATTTCCTCCTCCTCCTCCCCATTTCCTCCTCTTCCTCCATCTCCCCATTTTCTCCATTTCCTCATCCTCCTCCATCTCCCCCATTTCCTCCATTTCCTCCTCCTCCTCCATCTCCCCCATTTCCTCCATTTACTCTTTTTCTGCTCCTCCTCCTCCGGGAATCATGTTTTCTGCTCCTCCGAGGTAGGCGAAAACATTTTTAAATGATTGCCTTAGGATAAATAATTGAGAGGTTAAAGGTTAAAGGTTAAAGGTTAAAGGTTAAAGGTTAAAGGTTAAAGGTTAAAGGTTAAAGGTTAAAGGTTAAAAGTTAAAGGTTAAAGGTTAAAGGTTAAAGGTTAAAGCTTAAAGATTAAAGGTTAAAGGTTAAAGGTTAAAGGTCAAAATGATTCCCGGAGGAGAAGGAGGAGGAGGAGGGGCAGAAAATTAATATATATAGAGATATGTATTTTGCCAACTTCAAAGTAATCCCCCTCAGATACAATACACTTAGGCCGACGGTTTTTCCAATCTTCAAAGCACTTCTCATAAACACTTTTCGGTAAAGCCTTGAGCTCTTCCAGCGATGCAGTCTTTATCTCCTCAATCGTTGCAAATCTACGTCCTTTCATAGGTCTCCTTAGTTCCGGGAACAAGAAAAAGTCACATGGGGCCAAATCCGGTGAATATGGTGGCTGAGGCATGATTGTGGTGTTGTTTTTGGCCAAAAAATCTCTCACAAGCAAAGATGAGTGAGCAGGGGCATTATCGTGATGCACGTTTTCTTCGTATTGCTTCTCGCAAACGGCGCATAACTTCAAGATAATAATGTTTATTGACCGTACGACCATATGGTAAGAACTCCTGATGCACCACGCCATGGTAATCGAAGAAAACAGTGAGCAAAATTTTGACATTTGATCGAACTGCTTTTTTCGGTCTTGGCTCACCTGAGCTCTTCCATTGGGTCGATTGGGCTTTGGATTCGATATCATAACCATATACTCATGATTTGTCACCAGTTATGACCCTTTTGAGTAAATCTGGGTCATCGTTGACGTCATTCAACACCTCTTGAGTGATGCTCATGCGACGATTCTTTTGGTCAAAATTTATCAATTTTTAGCAAAAAATCGCCGAGCACGCAAAACACTTATAACGTTTACGCCTCTCACAACCAAACCAAAAATGACATTAACTTGAATCTTAAAACAGATGTTCGGGAAGAGTGTAACAACATAACAAGTCACATTACTTATTGAACATACCTCGTATATAATATATATATTTTAGCGCTCTGTTTGTTGTATAGTATATAATAATTTTAGCACAAAAATTATTTGTTACGCGTATAACAATTTCTGCACTTTATTATTTATTTTTCAATTCGTTTTTGCAGTATAGCAATTTTGTGTCCGATCAGTTTACGATAACTTCGTTTCGCGGAATAATTATTATAAGTTAATTATTATTAAGAGACACAATTGTAACTTAATAATCATCCTAACGGCCTGCGCCATAACATTTTCGATATTAGAAACTTTATTTTACGTCAGGAAAATAAAACACAAAATTTTCGGTATTAAAACTTTATTCAACCTTTTATTTAAAAGTTGCGTTCCGATTCAAATCAACTGTAAGACTAACTTATGCTAGCGTGGATATGTATACAAGAAGCCAGCATGGATTTGTATATAAGAAGCCAGAAGTGAATTTGTATATTAGAAGTTACAAGTGGATTTGTATATAAGAATTCACACAAAGTTATAATACTCTTCTACCCTTTGGGTAGGCGGGTATAAATATGAATTAACATTCGTTAATTGTTAATTCTACTAAAAAATTTACTTCGAGCGAGCCTATTGAATAAAAAAACTCTTAAGTTGATTTGTTCGTCATTCCATCGTCTGCTAAATTATCTACACTCATTGTTTCATCATTTTGTTGTTGTTGTATATTGTCGTTTTGTCTTATGTTGTGGCTTTGGTTTGCGGCTTGGTTTTGATTATTGGTATAATTTTGGTTTTGTTTATAGTTACTAAATTGTTGATTTTGGCGCTAATTGTTATTGTTATTTTGGTTGTGTGGTTGATTGTGATTGTTCTTCTAGTGTTCTGACTATTTTGAGTATTATTTTTTTAAGGTTTATTACTTGTATTCATTTGTGTATTGTTTTAAATTTTTGGAGTCAGAAAGACCTTTTCAGAAATTGTATATGGGCATCTTAGGTCCGTATCCAAGATCTAAAAGCGGAAATATTGGCTTGTTAATAATCGTAGATCACGATACGAAGTTTCACTTCTTGCAACCCTTAAAGAAATTTATATCGAGCAAAATTAGTGAGTATCTGGAGAAATACATCTTCTATACTTTCGGTGTTCCAGAGACTGTTCTTACAGACAACGGCTCTCAGTTTAAATCGGGGCAGTTCAAGGCATTGCTTACTCGATTTGGCATAGCACAGATAACCACAGCAGCTTACTCGCCGCAAGCAAACGTAAGTGAGCGACTCAATCGTTCAGTCCTCGCAGCAATTTTGGACAAAACATGTTACTGAATGGAAGAGATTATGCATTGTTGCAAACTTAATATGTTAAAAGATGATACGGCCTTAAAACGGCCTGATCTATTGCAAATTGAGCGCTCCGAAGCAAAGGCGAATATATCCAAAGTTCATGATGTCAATTCTCGAACATATAACCTTAGAAGTCGAGTTGTCCAATTGAAGCGAGGTCAAACAATATATGCTCGTAACTTCGCACAAAGCAACGCTGCCAAGAAATTTAGCAGCAAACTAGCACCTGTGTTTGTTAAAAGCACTGTCGTTCGCAGGCTTGGACCTTCATAATATGAGTTGCAAAACGAAGCAGGGAAATCTATAGGGCTTTATCATTTGAAAGACATAAAGACGTAGCTGCAGCTTATCGATCCACTACCTTTTTTCAGATAATGTCTACTCTACGAAAACCTTATCGCAGCATTCTCTGCCTTGTAGTAGTCAGTAGCAACAGATCAAATAATATGTTGTTAAGTATATCTGGAAAAGCTAAAAATCTTTAAGAGAAATTACGCTCGCATTAAGAGCATAATTGGAAGTTCGAAATGTCAAGATTAAAAGGTCATTCTATTTGCACTTATGCAGTTGCGAATAAACGGACTAAGGACAGGTAAAGATCACGCCATAGCGCCGTTAGTTTTATTCCAGCAGCAATAAGCAGCAATCATTGGAAAGAGTGGATACAAGGGCTAATGCGAACCTGTGCAGACTTTGTATTTTCACTTTACTCTCACACCAGCAGCAGAACAGTTGAACATTTTTAAATTGCGTCGAGTGTAAAATATATCTGCTATTAGAAAAACCTCGTGTATTTAACGCGATATAAATATAGTGAAAAAAGCAAAAAAAACTTTTAGTTTCTGCCAAGTGTAGCTGCTTAATTAAAGTCTAGCTACGGCGGATGCAGTTCTATTTTTATCAACTACCAGTTTATTGTGAAACGTATCAAGTGAAGTTGAATAATTTTTATATTATAGTTTTGTTAAAAGAAAAATCTAAGCGGCGTTAAGGCGCTCAGAGAGCGCAAATACTCCCGCGCCGCGCCGTCTATAATTGGGAGCGATAGATCTATCCATTCTCGTTGTTGAGCGAACTGACCTGCGCAGTTTAGTGAGAGTATCCAGTGCAAGCGGAGGATCGTCTCACAGAAGGGGTCACAAATTGTTCACCGGCAGCGTTAATCTTGAAATAGTGTACTGGAAGAACAGCTTCAAAATAAAGCGTTGTAAGAGACGCGGGGATAATATCACCACCTAGCAAATCAGTGGAAAATGCCGAATTTATAATTCGTTTTCTTATAATACACGAATATCTCTGAACTTTAAAATCATTTAGCATTAAATCTAACTAACTAACGTATATATATGGCCGTCAGCCGTCAGAGGAAGCAAGGGGACCAACATGTAATCCCAGTATTGGCTGGGGCACGTGCCGTCGTTGCTCCTACTGTCGGAAGTGCGACTATACTCTCCACGCGAGGGCGGCTGGAAGCAGACCCCTAGCACGGTCATGTCTCTGCTAGAGGTGCTGACTAATTGTAGTCGGGCGAAGATCGTGAATCTATAAATCACCCCAATCCAAGGTGGAACAGCATACGCTGATGGATGCATGGCCGGGGGGTAGCCCGGTCTCTAGTATGCGGACTCTGGATACCTGTCGTCCTCCAGTTTCATTTAGACTTTCCACGGTATGCGGGCTATGCCGTGGATGACCTTCCCTTCCCGCCTACTCGTGGGATCTTAATTAATGGATCAATTTTTAAAAATAGAAAAGTCTGATACGGCTTTATAAGTATCATCTCCGGGCGATGCCTTCACGGCCGACCCCTATACCAGCACTGCAGCCAGTGGGCTGCTGGCTTCCACCCCCAATACTACGGGTCTCGACTCTAGTATTCTAGGGGACCCGGATAGGCCACGAACTACCTTGGACACAGGGTTCGCTAGTGCTGAACTTCCGTCCAGTAGCGGTTCAGTCCGTCAGCAACCCGACGAGGTATTGTCCTCGGACGAGGAAGCTAACTGCGACCGAATCAGCTTTGCTGACGACGCTTCCGTGGCCTCTCAGAGGTCAGGCCTTACGGAAGCAGGCTCTCAGATCCAGTTGCTGCGGCTGGAATCTAAGGACGCCTTTATTAAATTGAAGAGCCGCGAGAAGAAACTTTTTAAAGCTGCACTCACAAAGGGTTCTAACAGAGAGGAGGCTCTGGCTATCGCCACTGCGCCCCCCGTTAACACCAAGGCTAAACAGACGCGCGCTGACGATACCATCGTCGAGCCCACCAGCTCTTCAAAGAGGTCCAAAAAGACTCATAAGGAGTCCACGAAACCACTCTTCAGCCAAGTGGTTAGCAGCGTGAAATTGGGCTTCACTTCGGCTGATCTTACCAAACCCCTCTCAGCGGAGCAGTTGGCTACGTTGAAATCCAGCATTCTAAAGGCGGTGCTGTTGCACTCTACACCAACGGTTAGTCCGGGTTTCGAGGGTTGTATACCCCGAAATGAGTGGCTGCTTTTGGTGTGCGAGGATAACAGCACTGCCGATTGGGTCAGGGGAGCTGTTGGACACATCAGGTCCATCAGCGCCCTCGACGTCAAATTGCTGGAGGAAACGGAGTTCCCCAAGGCTCACCTCATCAGAGGTTACTTTCCCAGTAGTGCTGAGTACACTCCTGCAACCATCCTGGAATTCATTGGGCTCCAGAACGCCAGCAGCTTCTCCACGAAGCTGTGGCGGGTGGTGCAGCACAGCCTTAACGGCACAACGACTCACCTCGCAATGTTCGTTGACGAGGAGTCGTACAGGGCTCTGACGGAGTGCCAAGGGAAGGTGAAATTCTGCTTTGGCAGGGTCAAACTGATCCTAAGGAATTCAGCTCCCAAAGCCTCCTCCGCCACCCCTGCTCCATCCACATCCTCATCCGCTCCCTCTCTTGCCAGTGCCAGTGGTTCCCTCAGGGATTTCAGCATTGGCTGACCCTGTGGCCTCCACGAGCGCTGCGACCGTCTCAACCGCCATCAGGAGGGAAGATAAGCAAGCTTAAAGTGCTCCAGGCGAACCTGCACCACGCTAGAGGAGCGTCGGCCACACTGTGCAGGGTCGTCTGTGAAGATCAAATCAACCTGGCTCTCGTCCAAGAACCATGGTTGATCGGTGGCCAAATACGTGGACTTTCATGTGGATCATGTAAGTTGTTATATGACCGTATGGAAGGTGCCCCGCGCACTGCTATACTTATGGATAACAGTGTCAGACATTTCCCACTAACTAACTTCATCCACAGAGACCTAGTAGCAACGGCTATTGAGGTAGCCACTGCAGACGGTGTCCGGGAAGTTGTGATCGCCTCCGCATACTTCCCGGCGATGTGGATGATGTACCCCCAGCAGAGGTCCAGCGGCTGGTGGAATTCTGTCGCCGCAACAACAAGCCGCTCGTGATCGGCTGTGATGCCAATGCACATCACACGATCTGGGGGAGCAGCGACATCAACAAACGTGGTGAGTCCCTCTTAGCCTACTTATTGTGTTGTCAATTAGATGTAGCTAACATAGGGTGCAAACCCACTTTTATAAATGCTATTAGGGAAGAGGTTTTAGATCTCACTCTAATCAGCACGTCGATAGCAAGTTCGCTTGTTAATTGGCGAGTCACAGACGAAGCCACTTTGTCAGACCATCAGCACATCAGGTTTGACCTCCCTGGCCAAGTCGAAATTCGCCAAAACTTCTTCTGTCCGAAAAAGACAAATTGGGAGCTCTTTAAAGCCTCTGTAGCTTTCAAAGCAGACCTATTGGTCAGCAATCCTAACTCTATCAGTGAGATAGAACTCGCTGCCAATCTGCTCCAAGATGTGCTTGTCTCATCCTTCGAGGACAGCTCAGTCCAGAAGACCCTAAGGGTCAATCGGAAAATTCCGTGGTGGAATGAGGAACTGGCTGTCCTTAGAAGGAGGGTTAGAAGCCCTTTTAATAAGGCTAAATCTAACCGTGCTAGTTGGGACGTCTATAGGGACGCTCTTACCAACTACAACAAAAGCATTAGACGAGCTAAACGCGATACATGGCGCAGCTACTGTGGTAGCTTAGAATCACTGCCAGAGGCAGCGAGGCTTCATAAAGTATTGGCTAAAGGGTCGTCTAATGGAATAGGGCTTCTTAAAAGAGCAGATGGCTCTTTCACTCAAGATCGCAGGGAAACACTTGAGCTTCTACTGCAAGTCCACTTCCCAGGTTCTGTGGCGAATCCAGATCTCTCCAGTCGCGATGACGCCACTTTGTCACCGGACTCACGCGGATTCAGCCTATCTGGATCCATCTTCGACCCCGAAAAGGTCAAATGGGCTGTAGATTCTTTTGCTCCTTTCAAAGCCCCAGGGGGTGACAAAATCTTCCCAGCCCTTATTCAAAACAGCATGGCTCATATTCTTGATCCACTGGTCGGCCTTCTTAGAGCTAGTTTTACTTGGGGATACATACCCATCTCTTGGAGGAGAGTTAATGTAATATTCATCCCCAAGCAAGGGAATCGTCCGCTTGACCAGCCTAAGTCCTATCGGCCGATCAGTCTTACCTCCTTTCTGCTTAAAACGGCGGAAAGGCTTATAGATATGCACATTCGGTGCTCTCTGCAGACGTCGACACCTCTGCATCCCACGCAGTTTGCGTACATAGCCGGCAGATCGACGGAGGTCGCTCTCCACAGGTTAGTGGGAAAAATTGAAAGAGCCTTTGTATCCAGGAACAATGCTTTATGCTTTTTTCTGGATATAGAAGGTGCTTTTGATAATACCGGCTACAGGTCAATCTCCACTGCTCTAGAACGTAGAGGAACTGCCCGTCCATTGATCCGGTGAATTGAAGCTATGCTCAAACACCGGATTATCACTTCCACCCTGGACTCCACGACTGCATGCATTAATGCAGTCAAAGGCTGTCCCCAGGGAGGGGTTCTATCCCCCCTACTCTGGTCCTTAGTAGTTGACGAACTACTAATCTTACTCTCTGAGCAGGGCGTTGAAGCGATCGGCTATGCTGACGACCTGCCACTAATAGTGACCGGGAAATAGTTCCCTGGTATAGACCATCATCTCAGCAAATACTAAATTGGAACTCCCCCCTCAGCAATACCCTCAAAGGCGACCCATGCCATGTGGGCCTCCAGGAGATTCTTTGGTATAATCTAGGGTCTTAAATACTGCACCATCCGGTGGCTTTTTGCTATGATGGTCGGACCCATCGTCAGCTATGCTGCTATTGTGTGGTGGCCAAAGGTTACGCAGTTCACTGCCATCAGCAAATGCAATAAATTGCACAGGCTGCTGTGCCTCTCACTGACAGGTGCACTTCGTACCTGTCCCACGGCAGCAATGGAATCGATACTGAATCTGACTCCGCTGCACATCCAAATTAAAGAAGTCGCTGCTTTGAGCCTTCTTAGAATCAAGCTCCAATCAGGGCTTCTAGCTACCGAATCAGGACATGCTAGCCTGATCAAAGATATTCCTGGCATAGATATCTGCACTAGATCAGATACTATGACTAAGGAACTGTTCTTTGGTGCTAAATTCAGAACCCTCATCCCGGACCGGAAGGACTGGGACACTGGCAACCCCATCAGCGACCCCTACGGTATTCACTGGTATACCGACGGGTCTAAAACTGATCAGGGGGTTGGAGCTGGGATCTTTGGACCCAACTCTAAAACCTCAATTGCTATGGGCAAATGGCCCACAGTCTTCCAATCTGAGGTTTATGCCATCGAGTTCTGCTGCCGTCTGATCCTAGAGAAGGGGATTAGAGGAGCGAACATCTATATCTTCTCTGACAGTCAAGCCGCCATCTTAGCCCTCTCCTCCAAAAGAGTAAGCTCTCGACTGGTGGCCGATTGCTGGAACTGCCTCCAGAGACTGTCTCTTACTAACAACGTCACCCTTTTATGGGTACCTGGACACTCTGGTATCCAGGGCAATGAGCTGGCGGACGAACTTGCTAGGGCCGGTTCGTCAGCTACTTTTTCCGACCGGAAAACCAGCTTGCTCTCCAGGAGGGATCTTCACCTCCTCGTTGGCTTTCTTAGTGGCCATCATACGGTGAACTATCATCTCACCAAAATGCGTCTGTCTTCTGATGCTGAGTGCAGACTTTGCAAAGAGGACGACGAGACAACCAAACACATTCTGTGCGACTGTCCAGCCTTGGTGTGGACTAGGAGGAAACATCTGCACGTGGATACCGCAGGTCCCGAGCATATTGTGCGTTCCTCGACAAAAGATCTGCTCTGCTTCATTAGGGAAGCAGAGCAACTTTTGTCTAGCTAGGGAGAGCCTACAGGCACAAAAGACCTCCATGGTCGCAGTGCCTCGGACCTTCTCTATTGGGAGACTCCCTTTCTCAAATAATAATAATAATAAAACGTATATATATATATATCCATGTAGAAATAGCGTACTTAAAAATGAACCTACAGTAGTCCCATATACAGTCATTTGATCGCAGGCATTTAATTGTTCTCCCCAATAACAACAACTATGATTTAATCCGCAGCAACATCTACTGTGTCGATGGGCCCAACGAGCAACAGCAACGATGGATTTTGTTAACTGTGAGTAATAACATATGTACATATATGTGAGAATGATATAATGTAAAGGTATGCCGTCTGCATAGCCCGTTGGCAGGGAGTGAAATAGATGCAAGTATACAAGTGATTTGGCCAAATGAGCTACATCGTGTTCTATGAAAATATACAAGTTAACACCAGCCTAACGCTCCCCTCGCCCCACATACCACACAATTGCAATTCTGCAAGTACTGGTCGATGTGGAGCGTTTCCTGCCTCACAGTCGCCGCTGCCCCCTCTTGCGCCAGCGCCGACACAACTCCGACATTCCGTGGTGTCAGCGGAATATCGCCAACATACTACTAAGGCGCCGAGCCAGCGCTATCAACGTTACCGCAGAAACGGGAGTCACGTTGCGGCGGATCAGCGGAATATCACCGGCATATTACGAAAGCGCTGGGCCAGCGCTACCAACGCTACTGCAAAAGCGGCGGTCACGTTATGCTGGGTCAGCACTTATGCTGCGAGACCGAGGGCTCAACGTTCTTGGCTGAAAAGCCAAAAGACATTCTGGTGGATCGGCTCAACTGCTGAAGACTAACTCGTTGTATTTTTTAACCTTGAATAAAGAACTTATTGTAAACAAGAAATCATCAACGGCTTATTCTTATTGTCGGATCGCAAACAACGAACTACCCAACGTCCTATTCTACCATTGTCGGAATGTCAAGATCCCTAAGGTAAAAATGAAGACAGTGCCACCCAGGGGCTACCCATTCTGGCGGCGGCACATAACTGGCGCCCGAGCAGGGACCGTTCTTTTTAAAAGAAGAAAGAACGGCCTAAAAAAAAATTAAGTTAAGTGATTTTTGAAAGTGCAAAAGAATAATGTGTGAATAGTAATAACCCCATGTATGGGAAATTAAAGATAAATTGAAAATTGTGCGAGAAAAGAAAAATTGAGGCAATTAAATGTGCAACTAATGTGAGAAGTGTGGGAAAGTGGTTCCTCGATAGTATAGTGGTCAGTATCCCCGCCTGTCACGCGGGAGACCGGAGTTCAATTCCCCGTCGGGAGAACCAAATCGCGAAGTGCCAAAATTTGAAACGAGAGTGAATAAAAAATTCCAAATTCCAAAATATGTAAAGGTTAAATGTTAGAAGCTAAGTGCGTTAAAAGGCAAGCATTTTTTTTAGATGAAGTGAAAAATTTAGTGAAAACTCTCGTTTCTGGTCTTGGTGCACAGAAAAGAAGCAACAACCCACCGTAGCGACAGCACGCGCATCGCCGGTGCAAAAAGTTGCATTATCACAATAATTAAAACAATAACTCAGTAAGGCAAACAAGCCCGACGGTTACTCGATCGTCAGAAACAAAAGTGAAATATAAAGTGGTGAGTGGCAGTACATTGGATAGGCCAGGAGGTGTGGATGCACTCAGAAAGGCTGCCCAATGTACTGTGTGGCAACCGTACCTTAGTAGGCAGTCGCCAAAAGGGATGAATACGGCCCATCGCGCCCCGTGCCCGAATTAAAGAATAAATAAAAAAGGAACCCACATCTCACATAGCACACGTTGAACGCCCAAGATAAAAGAAAATATTTGAATACTAATGAAACAAATTGCACTCGAAAGAATAAGAATTGTAAATTACACAAAAGTTGCACAAAAAACCCGAATAGGGGAAAAATACGATTCGATATTTAAAAAGAAAAGAAAACCCACTGTATTGAAAAATCTACTAATACACATTTTTATATTTTACCAGATACACAGTTTGCCACCTGTAAGGAAATCCAATACAACACCTAAAATAGAGGATCAGGGGTAAGTGAAACGTCATTGCCTTACAGTTTGCATCTGCTTTAATTTCGCTGAAAAATTTTAAATAAAAAGGAAAAAAAAGTAAAAATCTTGGTTCCTTATTTGGTAGTTAGGTTTTTTAGATTTTTAAATCAATTTTTATCGTTTGCTAACTAAAACAAAAACTCATTACCGTGGTCCGCAGTTATTAAAATGGAGGAGATTAAAGAAACATTAAATATACTCCTTACCCAACTAACAGGGGTCAAGGACCAGGTGTCGGGTATTAAAGAAGATATGAAGAGAATTAATAGTAGGATGAACACCTTGGAAGCCGAAAACGAAGCCCGTAACCCGGTGGTTACCCCTCAGGTGCCTTTGACGCGCGCGCGCAACGAGTTCGAGCTAAAGGAGACCTTTACGCTCCCGGATTGTGTGAAGGAACTTCAAACCTTCGAAGGTCAGCCCGAGAGATTTGCTTCTTGGTTGAACCGAGCGCAAGCGATTTTAGACGACTACGAGGTTATCAGGGGGAGGCCCTTATACCGATCAATAGTCTGTCACATTAGGTCAAGGGTAATAGGCCAGGCAGAAGAAACTCTCGACATTTGTAGGATACCAAATGATG
The DNA here is from genome assembly GCA_018150935.1 of Drosophila pruinosa. Classification (NCBI taxonomy): domain Eukaryota; kingdom Metazoa; phylum Arthropoda; class Insecta; order Diptera; family Drosophilidae; genus Drosophila; species Drosophila pruinosa. Next base: position 1,819,939 of record JAECWR010000255.1, on the reverse strand, counting down.
ATTGGGAAGGGATTAAGCGAGTCCTGTCTATGAGTTACGCGGATAAACGCGACGTGAGAACGTTGGAATATCAGATGGGCCTACTAAACCAAGGTAAAAGAACCTTGGACGAATTTTATTTGGAAATAAATAAACACCTCTCTTTAATCATCAATGGATTAAAAGATATGGGTTATTCGACGGAGGGGGCCAGAGTCATGTCTGAAAGCGCTAGAGGAAAGGCTCTCGAAGTCTTTATTCGAGGAGTCAGTAACGATGCGTCCAGACTATTGGTGATGCGCAGACCGAAGGACCTACAAGAGGCGTACTCCTTCTCTAAGGAACTGCAAGTAGGCGTCCCCGGGGGAAATCCCTTGGTTCAGTTTCACCCATCACCAAGCTTCACACCGAATACTCGATTTTACCGGCCGGCGGGCTCCCCTCGTTTCACTTCTTCCTATCAAGGGAACGCTAGACCCACTTTAGGTACTGGGTACGGTGGCCCTCAAAACTACAATCGCTTCCAGAGCCCAAGGCCTGCCATTAAGATGGAATCAAATAGGTCTGGGCAGTCACACCGTTCTGGATATGGGATCCCTCGGAACGAGAGCTATGGGTCGAAAAGAACGTCGTCCGAATACCAAAACCCATTCCAAAGGGCAACGAAACTTTATCACATGGAGCCTACTTTAGGTTTTTCGCGCCCCATTCCCGTCGAACATGACGAGGTAACCCAATCCGACCCCTACTATGACCAGCTCGGTGCTGGAGATGATGGCATGCCTCATCAGGATGCCACGGAAGGAAGCGATGGCCGTGAAGTAGGCACAGAGGTCTCAAATTTTATGACCGAGGCCTCTCAAGCGTCCCATACTTAGAGTATGAGGACAAGGATGGGGCTAAGTTACAATTTCTAATCGATACCGGCGCGAACAAAAATTTCATTAGCCCAAGAATCGCCGCCGGCTCCACTGACCTCCCAACCCCTTTTTTCGTCCAATCAGCTACGGGTAGTGTGAAAATAACACACCGCGTGGTTGGCAAATTCTTTGAGCGGCTAGGGAATAGTTCAACTCTTACCTTTTTTGTCCTCCCCGGCTTAACTTCTTTCGATGGGATCATAGGGGACGACACCCTCAAAGACTTAAAGGCTCTAGTTGACAGGAAAAACAACTGCCTTACGATATCCCCTGGGATACGGATCCCACTTCTTGCCAAAAGGTCCCTTAACGTCCACTCTTTGCTGGATTCAACACATCCAGATGAAGTGGGACAAACCTTACAAGCATTGGTCGACGAATACTCGCACCTATTCGACCCTCTGTCGCCAGGTGAGGCCGTCGATACTAGCGTAAGGGCCGAAATCCATGTAAACACTCCAAATCCGATTTACACCAAAAGTTACCCTTACCCAGCTAATTTACGGTCTGAGGTGGATAAGCAGATTGGAGAACTCCTTGATGAAGGAATTATCCGGCCATCCAAGAGCCCATATAATTCTCCGATCTGGATAGTGCCCAAGAAACCAAAACCCGATGGCGAGAGACAATGGCGACTAGTCATTGATTTCAAACGCTTGAACGCCGTCACTATTTCCGACACTTATCCTATTCCGGATATAAACTCCACCTTGGCTAGTCTTGGCGGTGCTAAATATTTTACAACACTTGACCTTACTTCGGGGTTTCACCAAATCCACATGAAGCCGTCCGACACCGCGAAAACGGCATTCTCCACCCTAAACGGGAAATATGAATTCCTCCGCCTCCCTTTCGGGCTGAAAAACGCCCCGTCCATTTTCCAGCGAATGATCGATGATGTTCTACGAGAACACATCGGAAAAATATGCTATGTATACATTGACGACATTATCGTCTTTAGTAACGATTATGATAGCCACTGGGTTAACCTTCGCTTGGTCTTTGAGAGCCTGAAAAAGGCCAGACTTCAAGTTAACTTAGCCAAGACCCAATTCCTGTCAACCCAAGTAGAATTCCTTGGGTATATCGTCAGTCATGATGGCATCAGAGCGGACAAGAAAAAGGTGGAAGCTATATCTAAAATGAAACCACCAACAAATGTCAAGGAGTTAAAGAGCTTCCTTGGCATGACATCCTACTACAGGAAGTTTATTCGCGATTACGCCAAAATCGCCAAGCCTTTAATTAATTTGACCCGCGGAGAATCCGCTCGTGTTAAGGCCAACCAATCTAAGAAGGTCCCGGTCGAACTTGACGACCAAGCCTTACAGGCTTTCGATGGGTTGAAGACCATCCTATCCTCGTCCGAAGTATTGGCTTTTCCAGACTTCAACAAGCCATTCCATTTGACCACCGACGCGTCCAATTATGCTCTTGGGGCCGTATTGTCTCAAGACATTGAGAGCAAGGATCGACCTATCGCTTATATCTCGCGAACCTTGTCGAAGACCGAGGAAAATTATGCCACTATAGAGAAAGAAATGCTTGCTATAGTCTGGGCACTAGACAACCTCAGGTCGTATTTGTATGGCGCTGCGTCAGTCAAGGTCTATACAGATCACCAACCCCTGACTTATGCGCTAGGGAGTAGGAATTTCAATGCCAAACTTAAACGTTGGAAGGCAAGAATAGAAGAGTACAACTGTGTGCTCATCTACAAACCTGGCAAATCCAACGTAGTTGCCGACGCCTTGTCTCGAATAGTTCCCGTGAATCATTACTTTGATCAGTGTTGTTCGGACGTTGCCTCAGCCTCAGAGGGAGACTCTACCGTGCATAGTGCGGATAAAGACTCATCTCACTTGCTCCCTCACGTGGAAGCTCCCATTAACGTCTACCGAAACCAACTAGTTTTTGACCCCGAGCGGACAGAATATTTGTGCGAACAACCCCATAGGGGCTTTGAACGTCACCTTATTCCTGTTGGGGTCGGCCTTCTATCTGATTTAGTCGTTATTTTGAAAAGATACCTTAAGCCTTTGGTGATTAACGGGGTTAAAATCCCCGAAATCTACCTATCATCGTTCCAACGCCTGTGCTTAGAGAATTTTGTCGCGGTCAAAATTCGAATAACGCAAAGGTTGTTAACGGACTTGTCAGACCCTGAGGAGATCTGCGAAGTTATAGAAAAGGAACATCGCAGAGCTCATAGGGGCGTTAAGGAGGTGCGCTTACAGCTTCTGGAGAGGTATTATTTCCCTCAGATGACTAGTATCATCCGCAAGCAAATTTCACCGTGCGAGTGTTGTAAACTTTACAAATATGAGAGGCACCCTAACAAGCCAAAGCTACAACCTACACCCGTTCCCAACTATCCATGTGAGATACTTCACATCGACATTTTCGCACTTGAAAAAAAGCTTTACTTGAGTTGCATAGACAAATTCAGCAAGTTCGCAAAACTTTTTCACTTGCAGTCAAAAGCATCCGTGCACTTGCGGGAAACTCTGGTGGAAGCTCTCCATTATTTCACTGCCCCTAAGGTTTTAGTTTCAGACAACGAACGGGGATTACTATGCCCAACTGTGCTCAATTACCTTCGGTCTCTAGACATCGACCTTTATTATGCTCCAACTCAAAAGAGCGAAGTAAATGGCCAAGTCGAGAGATTCCATTCCACATTCTTAGAAATTTATCGTTGTCTTAAAAATGAGTACCCAACCTTCAAACCCGTCGAACTGGTTCCGATAGCAGTGGATCGCTATAATACCTCCGTCCACTCAGTAACGAATCGGAAACCAGCCGATATTTTTTTCGACCGTTCGTCTAGAATAAACTATCAGGGGTTGACGGATTTCCGACGGCAAACCTTAGAGGATATAAGGGGTCTAATCGAACATAACCAGAATAAAACAATCATGGCTCGAAATAAAACTAGGAGCGAGCCCAAATCTTACGACCCAGGTGATGATGTTTTTGTTGCAAATAAGCAAATAAAAACAAAGGAAAAACCAAGGTTCAGATCCGAAAAGGTACATGAAGATAATAATGTAACAATTAGAACCAGATCAGGGAAAATTTTCCACAAATCTGACTTGCGAAATTGAAGTGAGGGAACTGGATGGGTTACGTGCGTTTCACGAGCCTTACGTCCACTCACTCGTTAAGATAACCTTAAGATCAAAACACACATAAACACACGCAAAACTTGTTCGATTACACATTTAAATTTGTATAACCAACACTTGTAAACACGTTTCCACTACTATAATATCGAAATACTGTATTAACCTAAATGTAAAACCTTTCCCTTCCTAAAAATTATAAGCTTGGCCCTAGTCCAAGTAATAAGCGCAATCCAAATCTTTAAGTACGAAGCCCCCGTAGTACCGATACAACAGGGTAGCATTTGGCGTGTCAATGGCGTCTTCAAATTGGCGCACGTCATCGATTTGGACGAAATACTGAAGGCCATCGACGTAATATCACGGGAGGCAACGGAGAAAGCGGACCGAAAAACGGAAGCTTTGGTGGTTCACTACCTGAACGAAACAACAGAGGCAATTGGGAGAATCACAGGCGCGCCACGGAGGAAACCGCGCTCTATTGATTGGCTGGGCTCGGCATGGAAATGGGTGGCTGGGTCACCAGACGCCGCAGACTGGAACGCGATTTTGAAAGAGCAAGACACGGAAGCGAGAAACAATAACCAGCAGATCAGAATCAATACTCGCTTGTTCGATGCGACCCACGAAATGGTCGGGAACATCAACAACATCATCTCACGGGTAAATTCAATGGAAGGGGATGCGCAAACAACTACGACGATCCTGCATAAGGCCATTATTCTGGCGGGCCAGGCGAAAGAGATTGCCAGAGCATGCCAGTTGGCGAAAACTGGCGTCGTAAATACCAATCTCCTCGACCATGGTGAACTGGAGACAATACTGGACGAAGTCGACAATCTCCCGTACCAGAACGCAATCGAAGCAGTGTCGTCCATCCATCCTGTCCAACGGAACGATGCTGTTATATGTGCTAGCATTCCCCAAGGTGCTTGACAAGGAGTATAGGAGAGTACACCTTTACCCAACAATCTGCGATGGGAAGCAGGTGGCTCTGGAGTACGACGACCTGGCTCTGGACGACAGCGAAACTTACGCCGTTTTGGGTGGCTGCCTCTCCATAGGTAACACCACTGTTTGCCAGGAGAAAGACCTATTCAAGCTGGAAGAGGCGGGCTGCATCCCGCGACTGTTGAAGGGTGGCCATGCATCGTGTGCTTACCTCAGAAATAACAGGGAGACGGTGAAGCTGATCGAAGACGGCATCCTGTTCCTGACGAACTTCAACGGTACGGTAACAACTGCCACGAGGGACTACGACTTAGCCGGTTCCTTCATCATCCGGCTCGACAACGAAACGGCATCCGTTGCAAAGAGAAATTACAGCAGCTATTCCAAAAGCCATTTGATGCCCCTGCCGGCGGTACTCACCCATGTGACGGCCACCGACTACCAGCTGTCACTGGAATACGTACATGACGTGAGCTTGAAGAACCTACAAAAGATGTCAACCGTGTCTCTGGAACTGCTCGCCTCATTTTTTACCGAAGCAGCGTTTGCCCTGGTGCTCCTGGTACTGATCTACTTCCTATGGAAAAAGTTGACAAGTACCCAGGGGATACCCAAGCTCGGCGATTTAGCTTCAGATATGGAATCGCAACCCACTCCCATACAATCAAAGCTTCACTAATCTGCGGGACGCAGATCTTCAGGTGGGGAGGAGTTAACGCCAGCCTAACGCTCCCCTCGCCCCACATACCACACAATTGCAATTCTGCAAGTACTGGTCGATGTGGAGCGTTTCCTGCCTCACAGTCGCCGCTGCCCCCCTTGCGCCAGCGCCGACACAACTCCGACATTCCGTGGTGTCAGCGGAATATCGCCAACATACTACTAAGGCGCCGAGCCAGCGCTATCAACGTTACCGCAGCAACGGGAGTCACGTTGCGGCGGATCAGCGGAATATCACCGGCATATTACGAAAGCGCTGGGCCAGCGCTACCAACGCTACTGCAACAGCGGCGGTCACGTTATGCTGGGTCAGCACTTATGCTGCGAGACCGAGGGCTCAACGTTCTTGGCTGAAAAGCCAAAAGACATTCTGGTGGATCGGCTCAACTGCTGAAGACTAACTCGTTGTATTTTTTAACCTTGAATAAAGAACTTATTGTAAACAAGAAATCATCAACGGCTTATTCTTATTGTCGGATCGCAAACAACGAACTACCCAACGTCCTATTCTACCATTGTCGGAATGTCAAGATCCCTAAGGTAAAAATGAAGACAGTGCCACCCAGGGGCTACCCATTCTGGCGGCGGCACATAACTTACATTATTTTTGGTTGTTACGGAAAGAAAATTTATTAGTGACTAAGCTTTATAATGCCATTTGAAATAGACAATAAATGAATTTGTATTGAAATCATAATATGATCCGTTAACAGTTATCATTGTGGTTCATCGCCGCCACTATGAATATGAGCAAACACCATAAAAATTAACATAATATGTATGTTAATTTCGGGGTAGCCAACATATTGTAATTCAGCTACCATGGCAGGGTGGGTACAGAAAGGGTATCCAACATCTGATATACCCTAACCGACAGTAACCAGATTAAAGCTCAATTAGTTTTAAGGTATGAACCGGTACATATTTACGTTTATCTTAAGCAGTTTCGGTGCACTTAAATTTTTATCCACAGTAGCATAGTTATAAGATACGAAGCAAGAACCCATACCCCATCCGGCGAGCTTAAGTCAGAAAAGCTAGAAGTGCACAAACGTCTAGTATCTTATACATGAGAAATACGAATCGTACTTTTCAAACTCTACACCGCACGCTACAGTCTGTCGCTCTGTCTGTCCGTATGAACATCTAGATCTCAGAGACTATAAGAGACAGAGCGACAAATTTTAATAGTGTATCTTATTTATTGCACGCAGATCAATTTTGTTTTGGATTTTGACCACGTCTCCTTCCTTGTTGGTGCACTTGTTGAGTCGTTGTTGTTTTATTTCGGTGGCTTGCGCCGACTACACCTGTCTTTGAATGTTTTGACATAACTTGATATTATTAGCAAATAATTAGTATGAACATATTATATTTAAATTTTAGCATATTTTATTCCTAGTTATTATATATGAATATATGTACATATATAAACTCGCAATAAAATATGCTGAAATTTAAATATAATATGTCTATACTTCTAAATTGATAATAATAACACAATATTCAAACAAGATCGACAGGTGCAGTCGACACACGCCAGCAAAAGTAAAAAATCAAATCATCAAAATCACTACCAGCAGCAGAACACAATGCGTCACAATACGATGTCGAAGAAAACAAGGGAAAGGGAAGGGAGGGCACAAGACAAGAAACCAAAATAACAACAACCATTGGTGCTAGCTGCAAATCGAATACACAAAATTTGCCTATAGCTCAACACAATTGCATAAACATACATATGTGTATTCACTAACATATTCAATGACGCAGCAGCAGTACAAGGCAATCAACAAACATTTAGACGTTCGAATGCAACCGCTAACGGACTAAACGCAACCAAATTTTCTGGCACATTTTTGCTCGAGCCAACATGCAACCGTGCCATGACTCAATCTCTGACTGTGCCAAAAAGAGTGTGTTCGTTTACGCTTGTATGAAATGGTATATCTACGTATTGTATGGTTAGTGCTTCAGGTGTAATAGCGAATTCGTCCAAGATTGGCAACATTTTCTTTAAAAGTTTTTTTTTCAAATACTTTAAAGGCTATAAACGAATGGGATGGTACGATATCACTTTATTTTCTCTCTTGTTTGGATTAAGGATCATTATAATCTCTGCACATTTTCATTGGTTATGGAAGCGGTCAACTCACGATCGAACGCTCTTTGAAATTAGACGTGGTTAGTCTGTGCAAAAGCTACGCTCTAGTTTTTAATTCAGTAATTTCGTGTGTTACAATCATAAAATACAACAATAATTCTCTGTGGATTGCCCGACAAATGAGTAAACGAAAATGATAAAAACGAAGATCTCAAAATGATAATTGAAGATCCCCCAACTGATTATGCCAAGTACCTGCCTATCTTTCAGTCTGACGTCAATGATATAAGTGATATACTCGCCTATCTTAATTTTGAAATCATAAAAGATCTTGACTATTAAAAAACTCAACGTGATGGACATTTAAGAATAATGGTTGACTGTTGAATAATACAGAAAATTAGTTGATACACTTAGTAATGATTTTGTGAAGTATCACACATACCAGCTTATGGAAAATAGAGCATTTAGAGCCGTTATTACGAAATTGCTTTTTTCTACAAATATAGATCAAATTAAAAGTGATGCAGAGTCAAAAGGTTATGTTGTTAGAAACATAAGTAATATTAAAAGTCGTGCGACCAAAACGTAACTTATAGTTACTAAATTGTTGATTTTGGCGCTAATTGTTATTGTTATTTTGGTTGTGTGGTTGATTGTGATTGTTCTTCTAGTGTTCTGACTATTTTGAGTATTATTTTTTTAAGGTTTATTACTTGTATTCATTTATGTATTGTTTTAAATTTTTGGAGTCAGAAAGACCTTTTCAGAAATTGTATATGGGCATCTTAGGTCCGTATCCAAGATCTAAAAGCGGAAATATTGGCTTGTTAATCGTAGATCACGATACGAAGTTTCACTTCTTGCAACCCTTAAAGAAATTTATATCGAGCAAAATTAGTGAGTATCTGGAGAAATACATCTTCTATACTTTCGGTGTTCCAGAGACTGTTCTTAGTTTAAATCGGGGCAGTTCAAGGCATTCCTTACTCGATTTGGCATAGCACAGATAACCACAGCAGCTTACTCGCCGCAAGCAAACGTAAGTGAGCGACTCAATCGTTCAGTCCTCGCAGCAATCAGAGCGTATGTCGGTAGAGACCATGTAAATTGGACACAAACTTGAGTGAAATCAGTGGCTCACTAAGAGCAGACTTGCATCGCAGCACAGGTTATTCTCCATATTTCCTATGTTTTGGACAAAACATGTTACTGAATGGAAGAGATTATGCATTGTTGCAAACTTAATATGTTAAAAGATGATACGGCCTTAAAACGGCCTGATCTATTGCAAATTGAGCGCTCCGAAGCAAAGGCGAATATATCCAAAGTTCATGATGTCAATTCTCGAACATATAACTTTAGAAGTCGAGTTGTCCAATTGAAGCGAGGTCAAACAATATATGCTCGTAACTTCGCACAAAGCAACGCTGCCAAGAAATTTAGCAGCAAACTAGCACCTGTGTTTGTTAAAAGCACTGTCGTTCGCAGGCTTGGACCTTCATAATATGAGTTGCAAAACGAAGCAGGGAAATCTATAGGGCTTTATCATTTGAAAGACATAAAGACGTAGCTGCAGCTTATCGATCCACTACCTTTTTTCAGATAATGTCTACTCTACGAAAACCTTATCGCAGCATTCTCTGCCTTGTAGTAGTCAGTAGCAACAGATCAAATAATATGTTGTTAAGTATATCTGGAAAAGCTAAAAATCTTTAAGAGAAATTACGCTCGCATTAAGAGCATAATTGGAAGTTCGAAATGTCAAGTTTAAAAGGTCATTCTATTTGCCGGCCCCGTAAATCGAAAAAAAAAAACGATTTCCAAGCGTCATGTTAAAGCGAGTTCAATTTGGGCACACACAATACTAATCATCATCTTAATGATCTCTGAAAATTCGGCAACAATCGGATATAAAACACAGAAGTTATTAAAGAATTACTTGTATAACACAAAATCAGCTGATATGTCTCATAGTAATGGTGTTCAAGAAACATAATAAAGTACTAAAGCTAATCATTTTGAACAAAGTTAATTTCGCTATATTATTTTGGTATATTTTCGGAAATTTTTTAGTATATTTTCAGTATATTTTTGTAAAATATAATATTTCGATGGTCGCTCTTGTTTATTCTTCCATTCAGTAAAATTGTTATGTCAAAACATTCAAAGACAGGTGTAATCGGCGCAAGCCACCGAAATAAAACAACAGCGACTCAACAAGTGCAGCACCACCAGCAGCAGCACAAACGACTTCATGTCAAAAAGACAATCACATCAGTCAAACGATGTTAAAAAGAACATTGGCAAGGGGAGAGAGGTAACACGAGGCGTACGACAAAAGGGCTCGGCAGCCGACAAGAAACGAAAATAACAAAAACAATTGGTATGAGTTGAAAAGAAGTCGCCCAAATATCCTAATGAGACTCGAAAATATCAAAATTAAAGCAATCGAATACACAAAATTTTTCTACAGCTCAACACATTTGCATTTTGCCATATATGTGTGTGTATTCACCAATACATTCAAAGACGCAAGCATTGCCCTGCGTTTCAAATTTTAGCTGTTTTGATTTTTAGAATATTTCATATGAATGAATGTGTTGGTAAATGCACGTATATGACAACATACAATAGTATGGGTGGAGCTTGTCAATTTGAGTGCATTGCCCAGCGTTTCATATTTATGATTTCTGAATGCCTCATTTGGATAGTTGAATAGTTTATGCTCTTCCTTGTTGTCATATGTTGCCTTGTTGCACTGGCATCAAAAACATAGAAAATGCAGGCAAGAGTATACAGCTGATTAATAACACGCTGTTTTTGTTCTGTTGTTTTTTTCTTCCGATTCATATGCATTGCTTGGATTGTTATTATTTTATGACCTTCGCCATTTCGGTATTTTCTTGTCTGCTTCTTTCGATTTCGTTTACGTTGATAGTTATGCTGCTGTTGGTGCACTTGTTGAGTTGTTGTTGTTTTATTTCGGTGGCTTGCGCCGATTACACCTGTCTTTGAATGTTTTGACATAACTTGATATTATTAGCAAATAATTAGTATGAACATATTATATTTAAATTTTAGCATATTTTATTCCTAGTTATTATATATGAATATATGTACATATATAAACTCGCAATAAAATATGCTGAAATTTAAATATAATATGTCTATACTTCTAAATTGATAATAATAACACAATATTCAAACAAGATCGACAGGTGCAGTCGACACACGCCAGCAAAAGTAAAAAATCAAATCATCAAAATCACTACCAGCAGCAGAACACAATACGTCACAATACGATGTCGAAGAAAACAAGGGAAAGGGAAGGGAGGGCACAAGGCAAGAAACCAAAATAACAACAACCATTGGCGCTAGCTGCAAATCGAATACACAAAATTTGCCTATAGCTCAACACAATTGCATAAACATACATATGTGTATTCACTAACATATTCAATGACGCAGCAGCAGTACAAGGCAATCAACAAACATTTAGACGTTCGAATGCAACCGCTAACGGACTAAACGCAACCAAATTTTCTGGCACATTTTTGCTCGAGCCAACATGCAACCGTGTCCATGACTCAATCTCTGACTGTGCCAAAAAGAGTGTGTTCGTTTACGCTTGTATGAAATGGTATATCTACGTATTGTATGGTTAGTGCTTCAGGTGTAATAGCGAATTCGTCCAAGATTGGCAACATTTTCTTTAAAAGTTTTTTTTTCAAATACTTTAAAGGCTACAAACGAATGGAATGGTACGATATCACTTTATTTTCTCTCTTGTTTGGATTAAGGATCATCATAATCTCTGCACATTTTCATTGGTTATGGAAGTGGTCAACTCACGATCGAACGCTCTTTGAAATTAGACGTGGTTAGTCTGTGCAAAAGCTACGCTCTAGTTTTTAATTCAGTAATTTCGTGTGTTACAATCATAAAATACAACAATAATTCTCTGTGGATTGCCCGACAAATGAGTAAACGAAAATGATAAAAACGAAGATCTCAAAATGATAATTGAAGATCCCCCAACTGATTATGCCAAGTACCTGCCTATCTTTCAGTCTGACGTCAATGATATAAGTGATATACTCGCCTATCTTAATTTTGAAATCATAAAAGATCTTGACTATTAAAAAACTCAACGTGATGGACATTTAAGAATAATGGTTAAGACTGTTGAATAATACAGAAAATTAGTTGATACACTTAGTAATGATTTTGTGAAGTATCACACATACCAGCTTATGGAAAATAGAGCATTTAGAGCCGTTATTACGAAATTGCTTTTTTCTACAAATATAGATCAAATTAAAAGTGATGCAGAGTCAAAAGGTTATGTTGTTAGAAACATAAGTAATATTAAAAGTCGTGCGACCAAAACGTAACTGAACATGTTCTATGTTAATATCGAACCCAACATCAAAAACGGAGGTATATACAATGTGAAACACATTGGTAACGCTAAAGACAATATAAGGCCAGCCCGCAAAACCAATGAAATTGTTCAATACTATCGCTGCCAGGAATTCGGACATACAAAATCATATTTTTCCAAATCGTTTCGATGGGTAAAATGCTCCCTCCGACTCCCAAGAAACACCTGCAGCTATTTTAATCAAAAAGGGGCTACAATTTCAAATTATGGACAGCATTAGAGAAAACGCTTCAGGCTGCCACGGTGAAGATCAAATGTACGCATGCGGACGTATCTGTAACAGCAATTTATCTCTTATCATATATGCATATAATGAAAAGTTTCAATCTAAGCCAGACCATTCTCCAATAATAGTGACATACAATACAGCAGCTCATATATTGACAAAACCATACAAAGTAATGTCCGCAGATACTGATATTAATGCGATTAAAAGCTAACTGGAAACAGCCTGGATATCTCGCTAAAGTTAGGAAACATAGAGCAGAGGTGGGCACGATATTTGACCTTCGGAGCAATCGACATAATGTCGTAAATACGCAATAAGATTTTACCGTTACGGTCCGAGGCTCGCGAGTCGCGACCAAAGCAGTGGAAGGGTAGCCATCAGACATGGTAGCGACTTGTGTGCGAAAAAATTACACTTCTGTAAACAAAAACAAGACAAAACAACCTGAGTAAGACAAGTATAAAAAACAACGTCGCGGCGACCGTCGCTCGAGACCGAAAGTAGAGTGGGAATGTTGTTCTTATTTTGTGTACTTGCTCTTTTCAGAGCATCGACTGCTTGTACGTTCTTTCTCATATACTGTCACTGCTCTGGTTAGGGTAAAATCTAATGCGCAATTTGCTTTGACTATTTCGGAGCATCTCAGAGCAAGCGCGTCCCCATCTATGCTATAGAGCTTCTTACAAATAAGATTCACAAAACAAGTTATACATGTAGGAAGCATTCAGCGAGAGACACCCTCTTCAAATCAGCTCTATCTCTCAGCTGAAATCCGAAGACAATCACAAAACAAGTAAGAAAGCTAATGTCGAGTTTGCTCGACTGTGAGATATCCGCCACCCAATTTTACTGAATGGATGAATAAATAAGAGCGGCCATCAAAATATTATATTATACAAAAATATACTGAAAAATATATTTTAAAAAATTTACTAAAAATATACCAAAATTAACTTTGCTCAAAATGATTAGTTTGGTAGTACTTTAGTATGTTTATTGAACACCTTTATTTTTTCACTTAGTGACATATCAACTAACTAGCTGCAGCTGTACCTGATTTCATGTGTGCCAAAACTGAACGTTCTTGCTTTAACATGAATTCGGGTTTTCTTAATCTATAAAATAATCTAGAAAAGAACAGTAATCTTAAAAAGAATTATATTGATTAAATAAAAAAAAAATATTTCAATTTGGGAAGATATTGCAGATAACTGCGGCAATAAATTAAAATCAAAGATTTTTGTATAGAAGACCTAATGACAGGATCAGATTCAATAAAAGATGCTGAAAGTTATAGAAGACATATCTGAAGAATTTTAGAGGAAAAGTAAACCCTAATAAAAATAAAGCAAGTAAGAAAGCTACTATCCAGTTTGCTCAACTGTGAGATATCATCCATCCACCCAATTTTACTGAAGGGATGAATAAATAAAGTGGAAAATATACTAAAAAATATTTACTAAATATATACCAAAAAAAATATATCGAAATTAGCTTTGTTCAAAATTATTAGGTTGGTAGCACTTTATTGAACATCATTATTGTGTCACTGAGTGATATAGAAACTAACTAGGTGCAGCTGCATCTGATTACGCCCTGTAAAAGTAATTCTTTAATAACTTCTGTGTTTTTTGTCGGATTGTCACCAAATCATCTCAAAGATCATTGATCAATACGGTTTTTTTCGTTATGCGGGGGTGGAAGTGGGCGTGGCTAAAATTCAAAACAAACTCGATCTGCGTTCAACAATAAGACATACTATCCTCAATCCTAGATCTGAGATCTGAGATACATTTTCGGTTGGCAGGTATAAATTTTAAATTATTCTTAATTTTTAATTATCAAAAATTAAGAGTACCGGCACCAAATTTAACTGAAACATATGCCTGCTCCATAATAACATAAGCTTGAATAAAAAATGAATTAAGCAAAAACAAAATTTATTAAAAAGCGAATTGACGAAATTCTGCAAATACCGACAATAAAGTGGAGACATGTAAAATTAGAAGAAAATCCAGCTTTGCCCTTGAAAGCTAAAGTATTGCAATACTTGGTGGAAAGGGCGTGAATGGCTAAGCAAACCTAAGCAAGATTGGCCTGATAAAAAATCATAGGAAGAGGCAATTGCAATATACAACAAATACAATAATACATGAATTAACTGAAAAGTAACAAACTTTCAAAAACTACAAAATATAGTAGCATGAAGAGGAGATAAAATGATTAGATAATAAGCAAGAGTTAAAAAATTAAAGTAAAATATTGAATCTAAACCCATTTTTGTTGGGGGGGACAATACAACAAAATGAAATAGAGTTACACTGATTGTTAAAAATTCATATAAGATTATATTGCAGAGAGAAATTAATCTTGTAAGAAACTAAATTTAAGGAAAGTATTGGGTATCTAGACTTGTAAATTCAATTAAAAAGTTTTTAAATCATTCTGTTATTTGCACAAAGTATAGAAAAAATACAACACAACAAATAGTGGGAGTGAAATCAAAACCCACTACCACTAACCTTTTTAGTTGACCTAGTTAATGATAAGAAGTTTTAAAAAATAAAAGGCAGACAGATGTTGTATATCCTGGCTGAGTAAGCCTTTGACACCATAAATTTCTCTTTTTTACTTAATAAACTAAATCTTTCTAGATTTTCACATAATCGTCGAATGTGGATTTATAACTATCTTAGATCCAAAACTTGAAAAGTTATCTTTAAGTCTTGTTCTTCAAGTCCAATTTCTATTACTTCTGGAGTACCTCAAAGTAACCACCTGGGACCTATGCTTTTTAGGTCATCGATTTAAAAAAAAATCATAACCTATAACATTAATCCGAATGTGCGTAATAAGCAGCAGGAGACATATCCAACCCATAACGTATATATGAGCAGCATCAACAGCCGAGTTAAGATAGCCGTATTTTTCAGTCCGTCAGCTCGTCGGTCTGTATGAACACCTAGATCTCAGAGAGCTAGAGCTACCGAATTGGGAGACAACATGTAAAAGATTTCTAAGCAGACCAAGTTTGTTTTAGAATTTGACTACGTCCCTTTCCGACTTTGTAAATGACTAAAAACACTTTCTGAGCCTCACTCACTATTGCCACAATTATAAACTTACAGCATTTATCTCTGGAATACTCTGAAAGGTAAATGATTAACTAGGGAAGGACAAACAATGTCTACACTGAAAACAATGATGCTAATGTTACTCTTCAAACTATTTTGCAAATCTTCCACAGTGAAATGGTCAATATAGCATTGCCTCAATATATGTGAATCTGGTAATTGATTACAATATAGAGTCATATTTTCATATAATCATTAAAGAAATAAAATTAGTAGAAAAAATGAGAACGGTTTGTCAAAGGCTTTCTCATTTCGAGGATCAATTTATTTTGGTCCATGACAATACACAAAAACAAATTAATAATCTAGAAGAAATCAATCATTTATTTATAACTCAAAAGTCAAAATCAAAAGTCAAGAAGATGAAAGAAGAGAAATAGACCAAAATATGAGAAATCTTTAAGTTATGAAGAAAATTGAAGCGAACTCATAAATAGACAAACGTTTTTAGTAGATTGTACTGAAAATTTAATAAAAAGCTACAGTCGAGTTTGCTCGACTGTGAGATACCCGCCACCCAATTGTACCATCAAAATATCATATTTACATAATAGTATAAAAATATACTCAAAAAATACTAAAAAAAATATACTAAAAATACCAAAATAATATATCAAAATTTTCTTTGTTCGAAGTTATTAGCTTGGCGGCACTTTAGTTGGTTTATTGAACACCATTATTATGTCGCGGAGTGTCATAGCAACTAACTAGGCACCACTAGCAGTTGCACGCGGTAACGCCTTATAAAAGTAATATCTTAATAACTTCTGTGTTTTTTATCCGATTGTAACCAAATTCGCAGAGATTATTAAGATGGTGTTTAGTATTGTGCGCACCAAAATATAACGTTCTAGGTTTAAAACGACGCTCGCAATTCGGTTTTATTCGATTTACGGGGGCGGGAGGGGGCGTGGCCAAAATCAAAAACAAACTTGATCTGCGTGCAACAATAAGACATACTGTCGCGATTTTGTTGCTCTATCTCTTATAGTCT
Source organism: Drosophila pruinosa (assembly GCA_018150935.1). Lineage (NCBI taxonomy): Eukaryota > Metazoa > Arthropoda > Insecta > Diptera > Drosophilidae > Drosophila > Drosophila pruinosa. The sequence continues at coordinate 1,803,336 of JAECWR010000255.1, read as the reverse complement.
CTGAGATCTAGGTGTTCATACGGACAGACGGACAGACGGACATGGCTATATCGTCTCGGCTGTTGACGCTGATGTCTTAAAAATGAAGACTTAGAAATAAGCGGCAATTGAAATCTAAAGCATGCATTATGCCGATACCCCGTTTTATGAATTTACTACATAGGTGCAGAGTTGTACTTAGACAATACATAAGAAGGACGCTCCTCGGAAAGTTGCTGAATGGATCTTATATATGGCTGATTAGTAGATGTATCCCTTGCATTATTACCAATAAAGAACTAGATAAACAGGATGGATACCTATGCTGTATTGGAAAGGAAGATAAGCTAATACATGCTGAACAGTTGTGAACTCCTTATGTATAGGAGGTCATTGTAGGAGAGGTTTCTGACACAAATGCAACGCAATGATAATGCTAATATTCACTTTATTCTTACTATACAATAACAGAGCTTCGTTCTGTATATATTCCATATGTAAATGCACAAGAGTAATTACGTTCGAACTTATATTAAATGTATAAGAGGTGCGTGTACTCAAATTCGGATTAGACTCTCGGCTCGCGACAAGTGCCGTCCGGCCGGTGTGTTTCAGCGTGGACAATTAAATTCTCTAATTGGAAACTTTACGACTTCTACTGCGCCGAGCTGAGCGTAAGCAATTCAGCTGCATGTCCCGTTCGATCTGGAGCTTTGCACAGTGGGACAAGCAATAACCAAACATGCCGCCTGCAAATGCTAGACCTAGCATGACAATATCCTAGCTTGATCGGCTCCTTAAGGCTGCAGCGATGATCGGCATCCTGGGATGGGCTGTATGGTTGTAGTGGGAAGAGATAAGTATTCAGATGTGTGCGCAAGAAATGTCTACAATAAATATGAGTGCCTCTGTAAGAATGTCTAATCGTGAATTGGTAGTTTGCAAAGTTTCGAGATTGACCGTTTTAACTCTCCTGTTTTCGTTTTAAGAGTCACAACGCGGACTGAATCATATCACGTCGACCGCTGAAGCGGTCTAAAGCTAGCAGGAAATGCTTTGTAGTAAGTCCAGTGACTGCTTCCAAATGCACTGCCTTTGTTGCTAGACAAATAAAAATCGCAATATAGCCCTTGTAAAAGCTAGTCCCTCATAAGCGTGCAGCCTTAAGCTCTATGGCACCAGTGTAGTCCATTCCAATCGCGATAAACGGCCGGCTTGGTGGGTTGACTCTATGAAGTGGCAAAATCTCCCATGAGCTGCGTTGCAGCGGACGAACAGCACCCGACGAACAGCCTGCCTCCCTCTGCTCCTCCATGTAACGTTTGGCAATGTGAATGCCCAATAGCTAGATCTGTGAAATAATAAGAGCTGGGCAAGATTATTGGGTGTCGACGATCGTGTGACAAAGCAGAATGCCGTAAGCGTCCTCTAGCATCTGTCCAAGAAAATGTCTTTATCGGATAGTAACTCAGCCGATTTGAGGTTGTTATCCACTTCACAAGCTTGATAGCCAAAACGGCTCCGCTAAGCTCCGTACGAGGAATCGTTAGCGGCTTATAGGGGGTAACCTTGGACTTTGCCATAAGCAGGGATGAGTAGCATGACCCGTCGTAATACTCCACTCTCAAATATACCGAAGCTGCGTATGATGACGAGGAACCGTCGCAGAAGGCATGAAACTGCATCAACGAGACGGATGCCTGTGTGTACTGGATACAGCGATTAATGCTGTTGTCGCCAATCTTATGTAAATTATGTCGAAAACCGTGCAATCGTTCGGCGAGAACTTCGGGAACCTCGTAGTCCCAGTCTAGAGTCGTTTGAGTGCCATCGGCACACAAAACCTTGGCCATGGTTACATCCTTCAAGATCAGCTTGCCAGAGATGATGACGGGCGCGATAAGACCTAAAGGGTCAAATAACTTTGCTATGCTGGATAAGATATCCCTTTTGGATGACCCTCCAGCAAGATTAAAGTTAACCTTGTATTTAAAGCAGTCCCTATTCGGTAGCCTATACATGCCCAGTGCTTTTACTGGATGCGTGCTATTCCAGCTCAGCTCGGTTTGAATGCAACGGTGTTTCATTGGGATTGATCGCAACAGCCTAACATCGTTTGCTAGACCATTTGCGTAACTCCATGCGAGCGGATTTTATCATTCCCGCTACTTGACTCCTCTTCTACTCCGCGTCGTCGATATTATGTCCTCCAGAGAGTATTTTGTCCACGTATATTTCAGTCTTAAGGACGCCTTGGGATACGACTGACGCTCGTCCTCTGCCAGCTGAAGGATAACTCTAATGCCTGTGAACGGTGCGACAGCAGTTCCAAACGTAAGGGTTGTTAACGCATATACGTTAATGATTCCATCCGCCTCCCGCCATAAAATCCGCTGAAATTGCGGAATCTGGCTTCGATTCGACGTCACAAAAACGCTCAAGCAGAGACTCGGTGTCCCAGTTTTCGAGGCTTGATGACACCATAAGCGGGTACCGGCTTTTACTCTGTTTAGGCAATGAGCTTTTTCACTGACTTGGACAAATGGTGTGGCAATGATGAACAGCTTCTTAACTTTACTAACGATTTTAATTTAAATTTTATGAAGCGGCGGCAGTGCCCGTTACCGAAGCGATTAAAGTTAAAGTGGACGACAGCAGTACTGGCGAGATTGACACGTAAGTTGTAACTACCTTTGCTATGTAGAAGGCAGATAAGCAAGAGTAACTAAATTAAGATTTAATGGCTGTGCTCGCTCTCTATTGGGAGAGAGGGGAACACAGCACAGAGGAGAATGCAAAAATCTATTGCTGCACAGTACAATGTACAAAAAATGACAATAATGAAATAAAACAAATTTATGATGAGCTGTTGTTAGCGGCGGGCTGCATAACCAAACACACTCCTTGCGCCTTTCCTAATAAAATCCTTCCAAATGAGTGCACTGAGCTATAGGCTCCGACGGGACACCAATCCTGGTATCCGGTAGCATAATTTGTGCCAATATATCTACTCCTAAAATTACGTCAATTCGTTTTGACCGGTAGAAGTCGGGGTCTGCTAACGGAATACCTTCGGTGTGCTTCCAACACTGAGGAGAAAAACTAATACTTGGCACGTAAGATATCATTGAGTTAAGGACATATGCCGTCCGGATATCTAAGAGAAAATCTGGATTAACAAGCCTAGAAGCTTCAAAATCGACAGTATATTTGCAGCTATGATCGCTGGCTTGACCTACGCCGATAATTGATGCACGGGTACCGACTCTTTTCAAATGAGGCGACTGTACAACGTATGTACACGATGGTCGCTTCCGACACTTGATCGATGAGCGCATTTACGATTGCATGAAGTCCATTAAAAGGATTGCGCACTGAGATCGGAACAGTAGCAAGAAGAACATTCTCTCTTCGGATGCCCAAAGATGTTGCTGAATAGTTGTTGTATGATGCACTTGAATATTGATCCACGTGAAACGATCGATCGAGCCGTTGACCTGCGTTGCCGTGTGGTATCGACTGGGCAGCGCGAACAAGAGCATGCTTTGGTTGATCACCATGCGAAGGGGAAGGGAAGTGCAGCAAGGTGTGATGACGCTGACTGCCAATTTGGCATCCTTTGTTGCTGTTGCAGTAAGAAATATCATGAGACCGACTTAAGCAATTGCCGCATAACTGCGCCTTCGTTGCTATTTCCTTTCGCTTGTAGCAATCCAGGGCTAGAAAGGTTGGACAACGCCGTAAAATGTGGTCTCCACCGCAATGATGACATTGACAACTCAAACGTTTCGGCTGGCTTTGCGCGTTATGTACTCGAACACGCTTAGCCAAATATGATGTACCTGACGCAGTGCTAGAGTCGAACGATGAATTACGGTTCTCTATCGCATCCATTATCACTAGACGATCGTTCAGATAAGATTCTATAGCTTTGTAAGATAAAACAGTAGAACTGCTGGCTTGTTGATGCTCCCAAGCGTTGTGAGTCTCCTTGGGTAGCTTTGAGGCTATATAATGTGTTACCCAGTGGTGACGTTCTACATCTATGGCTTGGACGCGGCAGAACGAATCTAAGCAGACATTCATGGTGCTTAGTAATGAACGCATCGACTCAACTGATTTCTTTTGCAGCCCAGGAAGAGCGTAGATAGAGTTTGTATGGTGCGAAAAAACTAGCCTTGGGTTGTTGTATCTCTTAACCATCATTCCCCAAGCCACGTCGTAGTTTACCTCCGTCAATTGCATTTGTCGCACATCATTGTCGCGACCAAGAGGCAGAGACTCCTTTAGAAAATGTAGTTTCTGAACGTTTGCTGAGTTTGGTATTGGTGTGAATGAGGCTCGTGAATGCGTCGAAATATCCGAGCCAGTCGACGCATGCACCAGAGAATTTTGGAACCGATATTTGAGGCATAGTAGAACGAGGTTCCAAGGTTCCGAGAAGGAGGAACGAGGTGTGCAGACGTCTGGAACCAGCCTTTCGTAATCCTCGGCAACAATACAATAAGTGTCCATATAACGTTCATCAAATTCCGACTGAAAGTTCTTTATGTTGTAGGCAGAACTCTCAAAGCCATCTGAGTTAACTAGCTCCGTGTGTGTGTTGCGAAATGCATTCCTTAATTCCTCCACTTGATCTAGGCGCTTGTTGAAATAAACACGAGTCTTCCTCGCTTGCGAATCCTTCTTATAATTTTGCAGAAGCAGTTTTAGGGCACCGTGGCGATCAAAGTTTGAAACAGAACCATGCAGACAAAGAGCAGACGTCCAGGAAATTCCACGATGCAGTTATTGCGTCTATGTATAGGTCTTTCTTCTTATGCTGATTCATTGTACCGGCGAGTCGTACTTGTGCGGCGACGATCTAACAGAATTTGATTTGCACTATGTACAACTAAATTTGCGTGCTTTTGCTTTCCCCTCATGGGCCACCATGAACAGTTGGGAACTCCTTATGTATAGGAGGTCATTGTAGGAGAGGTTTCTGACACAAATGCAACGCAATGATAATGCTAATATTCAATTTATTCTTACTATACAATAACAGAGCTTCTTTCTGTATATTTCTCTATTATATATAAAAGTTTTCTGCTCCTCCTCCTCCTCCGGAATCATTTTAAAATATACTAAAAAATCCTCCGAGAATCATTTTAAAATATACTAAAAAATACCAAAGAGGTGAGCGAGCGAAGCGTGCGTCCTCCTCCGGGCATCATTTTAAAATATACTAAGAAATCCCAAAGAGGTGAACGAGCGAAGCGAGCGTTTCGGAACGCAGCGCAGCGTAGCGGAGCGAAGTGGAGGACACCTCGCAGCTCCGTGGGGGCGGAAGAGGTGACCGAGCGAAGCGAGGACCTGCGTGGAGAACACCTCGTATTCTATATGTAAATGTACAAGAGTAATTACGTTCGAACTTATATTAAATGTATAAGAGGTGCGTGTACTCAAATTCTGATTAGACTCGCGGCTCGCGACAAGTGACGTCCGGCCGGTGTGTTTGAGTGTAGACAATTAAATGAAATGAATTGGAAACTTTACGACTTCTATCGTGCCGAGCGTAAGCTCTGCCACTCAGCGTAAGCTCTGCTATTCAGCTGCATGTCCCGTTCGATCAGGAGCTTTGCACAGTGGGACAAGCAATAACGAAACACATGCACTGCATGCTGATCAAATTGGTTCGATGAATTCCTTTGTCAAACAGTATAAATACATATTCGCTCTATTTGAAGGATTCTCAAAGTTCGTCTGGATTTATACAATAAAGATGTCTTAAAGAAGCTGAAGGAATGGTCAAACATATTTGGTATCCTATGCTGAGCAATAAACGACACAGTTGCTTTTAACTCAGCACTTTTCGAGAACTTCGCCAAAACAAATGAAATTAAGTACGTTTTAACAACCACTGGAGTCGTCAGAGAATGTGGGCAAGTTGAGAGGATAAGTAGATCAATCCTTTCTATTTTCGCGAAAGTGACAGTAGAAGTACCATCCAATCGGTACAAATTTACTTCTCAGGTGCAAAGAGATATTAATTCCCACAAAAATTGGTGAACCATGAGGTCGCCTTTTAATTTAATGCTTGAAGTTAAGATGCAGAACAAACCTAGTGACAAATTACTAGCGCTTTTGGAACTCGAAATGGTCGAAGACTTTGACGAAGAGTGACAGAAGCTGCGAAAGTCTGCAAAACCACCTGGCTGCACCTATCGATCTTCTATGAATTTTGTGTTATTATTATCAATTAATTAGTATTTCAATTTCAGCATATTTTATTGCGAGTTTACAAATGTACATTAAAATTTCTATTTTAAGATTTTACAATTACATTTTAATTTTTATTTTTTTCATACTACCTTAATTAAGAAATGTTCAGATGTTAAGCTGCCGAAACAATCGTACAACTGCGAAGACCGTTTGGAAACTGTATACGCAGTGACGAAGATAGAGCTAATGCCTTCGCAGACCACCTTTAGAAAGTATTCCAGTCAAATCCTGCTAGCAACTTATTTGTCCTACCTAGAGTAACAAAAAACTTGCCACCAATAAATTCAATTATATTCAGCCAAAGTAAAATACATCTATCATAAAGGATCTAAAGCCCAAAAATCACCTGGACACGACTCGGTCACACCAAAAATGATCATAGAACACACATATAGAAATCACAAAAGAGACAGTGAATGGCAAATAGAAATAATGCGATATCGAGTATTCGAAGTCCATAGGAAATGATAAATCAACTAGAGTTAAGCAGTACGTATTGACACTAAAGGTGAATGAAGTAAAGAGAAAAGTTCGATTGTGCAAAACGGTGAAAGACCAAGAAAAAAGTTTAAATGTTTTAATTGATAGTTTCAATGTTCTATATACACGTATGTATAATACGAGGTGTCCTCCACTTCGCTCCGCTACGCTGCACTGCGTTCCGGGACGCTCGCTCACCTCTTTGGTATTTTTTAGTATATTCTAAAATTATTCCCGGAGGATTTTTTGTATATTTTAAAATGAATCCCGGAGGAGGAGGAGCAGAAAACTTTTATATATAATAGAGAAATATTATATACGAACCCGCTAAAAATAAATGAGTATTATAAATTTAAATTAAAAATACCACATATTGGGTACTCGTCCGGAATCGTATATTAAGTTATCACTGCATTTTAATAGAGCAATCCCCAAGCTAAACGTAAATGTTACACGATATGGTGAAATTAACATAAATGAAGTAAGCAAAAGAGACCAAATAAAACGACGCAATTTCTGCAAAGAAGGGAAAACCAGATGAATTGTGAAATTGGCAATGAGCAAATTTATGTGAGAGTGACGGAAAAAACAGTACATACACCAGCGAGCATCAGCATTAACCGGTGAAGAATGTGTGTAAAGACAAAACTACGTTACACATATCAGGCAACAATAGACGAGAGACGGAAGTGAACGAAAAGCAACTCCGAATTTATTTAAATTGGAAATTAAGTGATGTCAATCGAATTCGAAAAATTGTTCGAAGTTATTTTAAGAAGTTTAAACATTTAAATGAATTTAAAGAAAACTTAATCAAATTTGATTTACGAGGAAACAGAGTAATATTAAATATTAAGTTAAGATATCTTCATATTAATTTAAGTTCTATATATAATCATATTTTAATTTACATGTCCACATATTATGAGAACCAAGAAATTTATGAATCAGTGTACGAAGATACCGAATTAGGTAAACAAAATGATATTTCAGAGAACCATAGTAGTGTTATTGTGTCATCAAACACAATAGCTTTCACACTAAATGATATTCATGAATCCTTCCATTGACTGTTCAATGGAATGACTTGTCTTGTATATACATATATAGACGACAGATACTTAGAGGTGCAGCGCTTTTCGTGCTTTTTACAGTCAAGCATACGGCAAAGGAAATTCATAAACAGCTCGAGTGTAGAAAGGAGAAAGCAAACGAATCACTAATAGAGAATTTTTACCACGTGAAGGCGTTAGCCAAGAAAACAAATTTAGATAAGCAGAGTGTGGTTGAATACATAACCGAGGGTATGCCCGAATCAAAGTAAAACACAAGTATCTCATACCAAGCATCAGACATTATGGACTTTCGTGACGAACTGTTTATATACGAGAAAATATTAAGAGCACAAGAGTCAAAGCAAAGAGATGGTTATAGAAAGGTTCTCAAAAGGCAAAAAAAAGAGTGAGTTCCGTTGTTAGAAGTGTGGAAGGAAAAATCATATAGCCAGAAACTGCAAAGAATCGCTTAAATGTTTTAAGTGTAACCAGCTAGGACACAAAAAAAAATAACAATCCACTCAGCAAGAAACCCAAAACGTTTTAAATAGGCTTTTTAAGGAAATTCCTTCTAAATTCATTAATAGCATTATTTGGGTCAGGGAACGATATTTGATATCTGACATCAAAGAGCTGGTCGGCATTGGAGGTATGAAGATTTATACGCTTGGATCTTTTAAATTCGAAAGAAAGTTGGATAATGTTCCATTAGAGTTACAGTTCCATTTAACTCGAGATAGAGACGCGCTGTGCAGTGGTGTAATTGGTATTGATGTATTTGATTTCGCAAGCGCATCTATAATATCAGCAGTAGTGAAAATGTTTTCCTTAAAAAGGAAAATGTGTCTGACAGGAATATCAATAAACAGGAATATCAGATCTGAGCAGAGTATTTCAGCAAATAATCCCGTCACCTTTATTAGATCAAGACTTGATAAAAAATTACCAACTAGTGAAACCAACGAATTGTGCAGTAGAAATGAAGATAATACTGCAGTACGATATACCAGTGTATCAAAGACCAAGACGTTTGGCATATAAGAATCAGGAGAACGTGAATTAGCAAGTTGAGGAGTGGCTAAATGATGGAATTATTCGTCAAAGCGATTCCGTTTATGTCGCACCTATCGTGCTCTTTTCAAAGAAGGATGGTAAAAAGAGACTCTGTTGTGAATATAGACAGCTTAATCAGAAGATAGTTCGTAATAATTTTCCTACGGCATTGGTGGATGACGTGTTACAAAAACTTCAAAACGGCAAGGTTTTTATAACTTTAGATTTGTATAATCGTTTTTTCCGTGTCCCCGTAGAAGAGTGCGCAAGAAAGGTTACCTCATTTGTCACTCAAAATGGGCAGTATAAGTTTTATTTCGTCCAATTCGGAATTATTTATTCTTCGGCAGTCTTTACTAGATACTGGACCACTTCTTGATCTTGGGACACTAATTTTGTATATGGATGACTTAGTCATACATATAAGCTGACGAGTATCAAGGTCTACAAAAGTTAAAAAGGGTTTTACTTTTGTCCAAGGTTCCGGACTGAAAATTCGATGGGAAAAGTATCAGTTCCTACAACAAACAAGTAAGAAAGCTACTATCGAGTTTTCTCGACTGTGAGATACCCGCCGCCCAATTTTACTATCCAAATATTATATTTTTCAAAAATATACTAAAAAAACCAATAAAAAAATATACTAAAATTATACCAAAATAATATACCAAAATTTTCTTTGTTCGAAATTATTAGCTTGGCGGCACTTTAGTTGGTTTATTGAACACCATTATTATATCACGGAGTGTCATAGCAATTAACTAGGTGCAGCTGCATGTGGTAACGCCTTGTAAAAGTAATCTCTTAATAACTTCTGTGTTTTTTATCCGATTATAACCAAATTCGCAGAGATCATTAAGATGGTGATTAGTATTGTGGGTACCAAAATTGAATTGGATTAAAATGACGCCTGTAATTCGGTTTTATTCGATTTACGGGGGCGGAAGGAGGCGTGGCCAAAATCAAAAACAAACTTGATCTGCGTGCAATAATTACACACACTATTTGGTTGCTCTATCCTTTATAGATCTAGGTGTTCATAGGTGTTCATACGGACAGACGGACATGGCTATATCGTCTCGGCTGTTGACGCTGATCAAGAATATATATACTTTATGGGGTCGGAGATGCTTCCTTCTGCCTGTTACATACATTTTCATACAACAGCCGAGACGACATAGCCATGTCCGTCTGTCCGTCCGTCCGTATGAACACCTAGATCTCAGAGACTATAAGAGATAGAGCAATAAATTTTTCGCGACAGTATGTCTTATTGTTGCACGCAGATCAAGTTTGTTTTTGATTTTGGCCACGCCCCCTCCCACCACCGTAAATCGAATAAAACCGAATTGCAAGCGTCGTTTTAAACCTAGAACGTTCAATTTTGGTACGCACAATACTAATCACCATCTTAATGATCTCTGCGAATTTGGTTACAATCGGATAAAAAACACAGAAGTTGTTATACCCGCCTACCCAAAGGGTAGAAGGGTATTACGGCTTTGTGCCGACCGAAAATGTATGTAACAGGCAGAAGGAAGCATCTCCGACCCCATAAAGTATATATATTCTTGATCAGCGTCAACAGCCGAGACGATATAGCCATGTCCGTCTGTCCGTCTGTCCGTCCGTCCGTATGAACACCTAGATCTCAGAGACTATAAGAGATAGAGCAACAAATTTTTCGCGACAGTATGTCTTATTGTTGCACGCAGATCAAGTTTGTTTTTTATTTTGGCCACGCCCCCTCCCGCCACCGTAAATCGAATAAAACCGAATTGCAGGCGTCGTTTTAAACCTAGAACGTTCAATTTTGGTACGCACAATACTAATCACCATCTTAATGATCTCTGCGAATTTGGTTACAATCGGACAAAAAAACACAGAAGTTGTTATACCCGCCTACCCAAAGGGTAGAAGGGTATTACGGCTTTGTGCCGACCGAAAATGTATGTAACAGGCAGAAGGAAGCATCTCCGACCCCATAAAGTATATATATTCTTGATCAGCGTCAACAGCCGAGACGATATAGCCATGTCCGTCTGTCCGTCCGTCCGTATGAACACCTAGATCTCAGAGACTATAAGAGATAGAGCAACAAATTTTTCGCGACAGTATGTCTTATTGTTCCACGCAGATCAAGTTTGCTTTTTTATTTTGGGCACGCCCCCTCCCGCCCCCGTAAATCGAATAAAACCGAATTGCAAGCGTCGTTTTAAACCTAGAACGTTCAATTTTGGTACGCACAATACTAATCACCATCTTAATTATCTCTGCGAATTTGGTTACAATCGGATAAAAAACACAGAAGTTATTAAGATATTACTTTTATAAGGCGTTACCACGTGCAACTGCTAGTGCTGCCTAGTTAGTTGCTATGACACTCCGCGACATAATAATGGTGTTCAATAAACCAACTAAAGTGCCGTCAAGCTAATAATTTCGAACAAAGAAAATGTTGATATATTATTTTGGTATTTTTTAGTATATTTTTTTTAAGTATTTTTTCAGTATATTTTGAAAAATATAATATTTGGATGGTAAAATTGGGTGGCGGGTATCTCACAGTCGAGCAAACTCGACTGTAGCTTTCTTACTTGTTTTATTTCTAAGGTAGTGTTAGAACTATTAACAAGATTAGAAAATTTATTACAATTTACACATAAAATACGAAAAGGATTGTGACTGGCATAGTTAGTACTACAACTGGAAAGAGAGAGGGGAAGGAAATTTCTAGTCGTTCTGACCAGATCTGGCTTGTCAACTGCAAGGAGTCAATTTTCCCAATGATTAGTCTATGTAGAAACACAACACCTAGCATAGTTCTACGGTCAGAAAGAGAAGGAAGGTTTAGTAATAAAAACCTACTACGATACGAAGGCAATCGAAGAGCAAAAAGAAGAAATTGTTTCTACACTGATTCAAGCCTATCTTGATGAATCCTATACTGGGGAAAACAGATATTAGATCCATACTCAAGAATAGGACGAACCAGTTAGATGTACAAGTGTTTAGTAAAGTAAGGATCGTTAAATTCCTTTGACCAACGTTTAATAAATCCAAACTTTAATTTTGAATCAAGAAGGATACCTAAATCAGTTACTGACTGTATTCGCTCAAGTAGAGTATCATTAAGATGATAATTATTTAAATGGAGTATACCCCTAAAAAATGTCATAAGTTTACATTTATTGCAATTAAGATTTAATAAATTTATAGCGCACCACGATTGAAAACAATCAAGGTCAGATTGCAATCTGAGGCTATATATGGGATCATTAAAAGTCAGACAAATCTTAACATCATCTGCATACATAAGTATGCGAGAGTATGATATAACGGACGGTAGATCATTTATAAATAATGTGAACAGCAATGGGCCTAAATGACTTCCTTGGGGTACGCCGGAAGTGACTTGGACAGTCTTGGACACAGAGCCCTTGTAAAATACTCTTTGAATTCTAAATGAAAGATATGAAGATATCCACAAAATTAAGTTCTGTGGAAATCCAAGAAGATTGAGCTTGTATAATAAGAGACTATGGTTGACAGAATCAAAAGCCTTTCTGAAATCAGTTTAAATGACATCCGTTTGCACTTTTGATTGGAACCCTTCAATAACAACTGATGAGAATTCTAATAAGTTAATGGTAGTAGACCTACATTTCACAAACCCATGCTGGTAGGGTGAAATTATAGATTTACAGCAGTGTTGCAGTTGAGAAGTTATTAGTTTCTCAAATGCTTTGGGAATAGCAGACAACTTGGAGATACCTCTATAGTTTTGAACGTTGGATTTATTTCCTTTTTTCAAGAGAGGAATAATGTAAGACTCCTTCCAAAGATTAGGGAAAGAGCACAACTCTACAGACAATTCAAATAATTTTAAAAGTGGTTTACAAAGTCCCTCTGCACAGAACCTAAGCATGCAACTAAGAACACCGTCAGGGCCAGGAGAAAAAACTGGTTTACATGACTTAAGTTCACGTAAGAGTAAACTTTCAGAAAGTAAGGGACCAAAAATGCAATTCGCTTGGTTTACTTGATACTGATAAGACTGGACTCTATAAAAAGTTGATGTGGAATAGGTCGTTTGAAAAAAATCAGCAAACAAATCGGCAATGCCACGATCATTAAAAGCTGTCTTTTTATCATAAAATAATGTTGTTGGAAGTGTTGACGTCTTTCGCTTCGAATTAACGAAGTCATAGAAGCGTTTCGGGTCACGCTGAAACGTAAGTCTGCACTTTCTCAAATAATCCTTGTAGCAAAGTATTTAGCGTGGAGAAATCGGAACGAGCAACAGTGTAGCGAGAAAAATATAAGAGAGAGCCAGTTTCCTTATACTTTTTATAAAGCTTTGCTTTTTTATTCTTTAACTTTGTTAGTTATTTGGTAAACCATAACGGTTTATTAGACAATTGTGGAGTACCAAAGGGAACACAAGCATCAAACAGAGAGTTTAATGTAGAATAAAAAATTTCAACTGCCTTGTCCAGGTCAATACACGAAGAAAGTTGGGACCAGTCAGTACGTGAAAGAAGCAAAGAAAGTTTTTTAAAATCGGTCTTCCGAAAACAACGAACTCGCTTCTCCGGTAAAACACCTGCAACTGAAACACTTGCTGGTAAGTCAATCAGCACCTCCAGAGTAGGGTGGTAGGGATCCTCCGGTGGGGAAATAGGATTAGGAAATAAGGATCCAAAACAAAAATCATATCAAGCATTTTACCTAGACAATTTGGTATAGAATTGGTTTGAGACAAAGCTATATCAAAAAGGTTATCAACAAAGACATGAGTTGACGAAGGATTCAATACGTTGGACTCACATGACGAAAGCCACGAAATTCCAGAAATATTAAAATCACCAAGAACTATTAAGAAATCACGATCAGAAAGCATTTCAGAAATACTATTGATTACAGAAAAATGGGATAAATACAGAGAGTTATCTGAGGCAGGAGGTATATATGGGCAGGTGATAAAGATACTAAAACTACAGTAAATTAGTTTTACAGCTACAAATTCGATATCTAAATCACTACCTAAATCTACGTGCTCAGAAGAGATATCAGCATCGACAGCAATAAGTACACCACCACCCCGACGCTGCATGCGATCACGTCTATAGACAGAAAATTTGTTAGTAAAGATTTCAGTATTCAGAATATCATGCCTTAACCAAGTGTCAGTAAAGGCAATGACATGAAAAGGAAAATTTAAGCTTTCTAAATAAACATTATTAAGTTTACTACAAAGGCCTCTTACATTTTGATAGCCAAGCAGGAGAGAAGTTAGTTTTTTGAGCTATCAGATGGAGTTTGAGGCTTAGAGGAATTAGTGGTAACATTTGGAAGTAAAATCGGTGGTCGATTTTTATTTTTATTTACATACTCTTTAATAATTAAGTATTCCGGTCAGAAGTCTTTTGAGCAAACTTTACTAAAATGCTCGGCAGGAACACTTATTTTGAATGATGCGATTTCCCGATCATATGAGAAGTTAAATTTTTCCACCTTTAATGATGCTTGAATTTTGGACCGGTCCTAATGTCGTCAGATGACGTATTAGGGGCAAGCCTAGAAACAAAAATTTGTTTCATAGGTGGGACACCTACTATAGTGTTCTGAGCAACTGTAGCAGAAGTCGAGATAGGAGCATCTGTACTAGCTGGTAGAACGTTAGGTACAGCAGAAGGTTGATCATGTTGAGTCTCTGCAACATTAACAACTACTGCAGGTACCGAGACTGAAACGGGATCAGGACAAATGACATCCATGGGAACAATGTCATTGTTGGCAATCATTGACGCTGACGAGTGTCGAGGGGTGGGAGACGTAAATGACATTAGATTATTTGGAACAGACGAGTTGTTGACCAGCTCAGGGACATCAAGTTCATTAGAGCCAATGGACAATCGAGTATTAGCTTTTTTACGCTTTGGAGACTCGGTTAAAAGCTTGATGCCCTTAAACCCAGAGTCCAAAGTTGCGAAACTATCCGCAAGTTTTTTTGAAACCTGCGAATAGATCACCAAAGCCTTGCTTCGTCTGACGTATGAATCCCGCAACATCCCTTTCAACATCCCTGCATGACTCACATGTCCATCTTAAGCCAGATTTTGAGCCAATTAGGTCGACTATACGGCCGGTGAAGCCAGCACATTTTTCATGTGAAACATTGTCACAGAGCCAGCAGCAAACGAAACCCATTTTTGCGCTTGCTGGTACACGGCATTTTTTATTATAGCAGACAAACATACTGCAGGTTTTAGAGTAAATAAAAATTAAATGAAACCAAAAATTTAAATAAGAATAAAATTTGTGTTACTAACAGGGTATTAGTACGCTGATATCTACTTACAGAAAAACAGCAAGCACAAAATCACAATCGCGGGCGCAGCCAATAACAAAACACAGCACAAAGAGCGCGAGAGCGGAAAGTGCCCGAGATCGGAAAGAGCGCGATATGTAATGATATACCAACAATGTGCTGTAGCAGTTCAAAACAAAACACAAATTTACTGTAAGCTCTCACAAACAGAAAATTAGGCCTCACAAATTGTTGATATATTAAAACACACAATTAATTGTAAATTATTGAATATTATTACACTGTGACTAAACACTCCGACGTATAGCACAGGTATTGTTAGTTTGCAAACAAAATTTTTTATAACAAGGCGCAGGAAGGGTAAAATAACAAATGTTAGTTTGACAGCAAAAAAACACGTCCGAATGCGAATGAGAATACGAGCGAATTTTTATTAATGATCTTCATTCTATTATTTTCAACTTCAATGTTTTAATGTATGTTGACGATGTGAAGTTTGTGCAATGACATTAGCTCTCATTGCTTTTTGGAAGCAGATCTTAATCTGATTTCAAATTGGTGTAATGGGAACATCTTGCATCTTAATTGTTCAAAATGTAATGATATGTCATTTTATACAAACTCACCACATATCGTATCTTATAGTATCGAACAGGTTAACATCGAGAGATTGAATAATGTTAGGATTTAATGTTAAGGATTCCGAGATCATAAGTTGAAATTTGACCACCATATTTCAAGTTCTTGGCTTCATTAAACGATAGTCCAAAGAGTTTGACAACCCTTATACGACAAAATTACTTTATACTTCTCTTGTTCGTCCAATTTTGGAATGTGGTTCTTGCGTCTGGTCCCCACAATATTCTGTTCACCAAGACAGAATTGAATCGGTGCAACAGAAGTTTTTACTTTTTGCCCTTTGCCGCTATATCTGGGTTTCTGGTACTGATTTGCCTTCTTACTCTAGTAGACTTCTTTTAATTAATTTTCCATCTCTAGCTAATCGTCGGGTTTTGTTGGGTGTTGTCTTTATTCATAAGCTAATTGGTGGATTTATTGATTCTTGAGTGTTATTAAATCAAATTTGTTTTACTGTTCCCTCTAGAAGAACTCGTAATTTTACCCTTATCACATAATACATGTTTCACTAATTATATGTTGCATTAACCTTTTCATGTTCTCTGTGGCGATTACAATAGAACTTCTCATGTTTTCGCCACTGAGTCTTCTTTATTTATTATTAAGAAACTTATTTTAAACTTCTTAACCAGAAGTATTATTAACTAACACTAACACAATGTCTGATTGGGTTTTCCCCAATTATTGCAACAAATGTTGAATCATTTTATATTGAAGTTTGTATACCGCAGTTTTACAAAGTTTTTCATATTTTCTTAAATTTTCATTTTATTGTCTTTTTTTATTAGCATTAAATTTTAATTTTAATTACTATTTTCTTTAATTTGTAAAATTAATCTGTTCGGCTGCCATGAGCTGAACTAAATATTTATAAAAGATCGAAAAATGTAATCGTCCCCAGAAAATGTAAAAAGAACACAACGCAACAAAACAACCAAACAATAAGACGCAAGAACAACAATCGCAGCAGACAAACCATTTCGAAGAGTACAATGGCAAAGGGATGACAGATAAACGAAACCGAAACGAATGTTCGGCAGTGGACAAGACACGATAACAACAAACAACAATTGGTGCTAGATGTAAAGACGTAGTTCAAATATCCAAATGAGATTCGAACATATAGAAATGTAAGCAATTGATATGCTAAAAAATTGCCAAGAGCTCAACACACTTGTATTGTGGTGTGAGTCCAATATCGTAAATGCACACATTCGTTTCAGTATTTTCAAAGATTGCGTCAAGCATTAGTTGCATGTTCGATCGAGCAAACCTGTGCCTGAAAATTCGATTGCGTTTAGTCCGTTAACGGTTGCTTTCGAACGTCAAACCGTTTGCTGTCAGTTTTGTACTAACAAGACATATGAAAGCATGGGTACTGCTGCTTCGGCTTTGAATTATTATTATTAGCAAATAATAAGTATGGACATATTATATTTAATTTCAGCATATTTTATTTCGAGTTAATATATATGATTATATGTAAAAATATAAACTCGCAATAACATATGGTGAAATTTAAATATAATATGTCTATACTTATTAATTGATAATAATAACACAATATTCATACAAGATCGACAGGTGAAGTCGGCACACGCCAGCAAAAGTAAAAAATTAAATCAACAAAATTACTACCAGCAGCAGAACACAATACGTCATGTAAAAAAAAAATCACACCACTCAAACGAAGTCGACTGAACGCAAACGAATTTTCAGCCACAGTTTTGTTCGAGTCAACATGCAACTAAAGCGTGACTAAATCTCTGAATATACCGAAAGGAGTGTGTGAATTTACGCTTGTATGAAATGGTATATCTACTTATTATATGGTTAGTGGTCACGCATTAGTTGCATGTTGGCTCGAGCAAAACTGTGCCTGAAAATTCGGTTACATTAATATACTTTGAATGAACATTTGAACACTGCTGCAAAACATAATTAGTTTATGTTTTCATAAATCATAAAAAAAAATAAGAATATATGTACACATGTTATAAACATGTTTGGTATTAATTGTGTATGTGTATAACCTCGCAATAAAATATGCTGAAATTAAAATATATGTCTATACTAGATAATTGATTATAATGACACAATATTCATACAAGATCGACAGGTGCAGTCGGCACACGCCAGCAAAAGTAAAAAAACAACTCAACAAAACCACCAACAACAGCAGAACACAAAACGTCATGGTAACAAAAAAAAAAGCAGCAGTCAAACGATGCCGACGAAAATAAGGGCAAGGGGAGGGCAGAAGACACGACAGAAGACACGACACCAAAATAACAACAACAGTTGATGCTTGCTGCAAATTAAATACACAAAATTTTTCTATAGCTCAACACACTTGCATTTTGTCATGTATATATGTCCACTCACCAACACATTCAAGGCGGAAGCAGCAGTACACCCATGCCTTCATATGTCTTGTCAGTACAAAACTGACAGCAAGCGTTCTGAATTTCGAAAGCAACCGCTAACGGACGGAACGCAATCGAATTTTCAGGCACAGGTTTGCTCGAGCCAACATGAACTAATGCTTGACTCAATCTCTGAAAATGCTGAATCGAGTTGTGCATTTACTGACAACAAACCGTTAGACCACTAACCATACAATACTTAAATATACCATTGTTGTTGAGTCGTTGTTGTCTTATTTCGGTGACTTGCGCCGATTACACCTGTCTTTAATATTTTGACATGACTTGATATTATTAGCAGATAATTAATATGGACATATTAAATTTAAATTTCAGGATATTTTATTCCGAGTTATTATATATGAATATATGTACATATATAAACTCGCAATAAAATATGCTGAAATTTAAATATAATGTCTATATGTCAAAATTAAAGCAATCGAATACACAAAATTTGCCTACAGCTCAACACATTTGCATTTTGCCTTATACATATATGAATTCACCAACATATTCAATGACCAGCAGCAGTACAAGACAATCAGCAAACGTTTAGACGTTCGAATGTAACCGCTAACGGACTGAACGCAACCGAATTTTCTGGCACATTTTTGCTCGAGCCAACATGCAACTAAAGTGTGCTCCAAGCTATGACTATACCGAAACGAGTGTGTGCGTTTACGCTTGTATGAAATGGTATATCTACGTATTGTATGGTTAGTGGTATTGTCTTGTGTTGTGTCTTGTGCCCTCCCTCCCCTTACCCTTGTTTTCTTCGACATCGTATTGTGACGAATTGTGTTCTGCTGCTGGTAGTGATTTTGTTGATTTGTTTTTTTACTTTTGCTGGCGTGTGCCGACAACACCAGTCGATCTTGTTTGAATATTGTGTTATTATTATCAATTTAGAAGTATAGACATATTATATTTAAATTTCAGCATATTTTATTGCGAGTTTATATATGTACATATATTCATATATAATAACTCGGAATAAAATATGCTGAAATTTAAATATAATATGTTCATACTAATTATTTGCTAGTAATATCAAGTCATGTCAAAATATTCAAAGACAGGTGTAATCGGCGCAAGCCACTGAAAAAAAACAACAACGACTTAACAAGTGCGCCAACAGCAGCATAACTATCAATGCAAACGAAATCGAAAGAAGCAGACAAGAAAACACCGAAATGGAGAAGGTCATAAAATAATAACAATCCAAGCAATGCATATGAATCGGAAGAAAACAACAACAGAACAAAAACAGCGTGTTATTAATCAGCTGTATACTCTTGACTACATTTTCTATGTTTTTGATGCCAGTGTAATATATGACAACAAGGAAGAGCATAAACTATTCAACTATTTAAATGAGGCATTCAGAAATCACAAATATGAAACGCTGGGCAATGCACTCAAATTGACAAGCTCCACCCATACTATTGTATGTTGTCATATACGTGCATTTACCAACACATTCATTCATATGAAATATTCTAAAAATCAAAACAGCTAAAATTTGAAACGCTGGGCAATGCTTGCGCCTTTGAATGTATTGGTGAATACACATATGTGGCAAAATGCAAATATGTTGAGCTGTAGACAAATTTTGTGTATTCGATTGCTTTAATTTTGATATTTTCGAGTCTCATTAGTGACAACTCACACCAATTGTTTTTGTTATTTTCGTTTCTTGTCGGCTGCCGAGCGCTATTGTCGTACGCCTCGTGTTGCCTCCCTCCCCATGCCAATGTTCTTTTCAACATCGTTTGACTGATATGATTGTCTTTTTGACATGAAGTCGTTTGTGCTGCTACTGGTGGTGCTGCACTTGTTGAGTCGCTGTTGTTTTATTTCAGTGGCTTGCGTCGATTACACCTGTCTTTGAATATTTTGACATAACTTGATATTATTAGCAAATAATTAGTATGAACATATTATATTTAAATTTCAGCATATTTTATTCCGAGTTATACTTATATGAATATATTTACATATATAAACTCGCAATAAAATGTTCTGAAATTTAAATATAATATGTCTATACTTCTAAATTGATAATAATAACACAATATTCAAACAAGATCGACAGGTGCAGTCGGCACACGGCAGCAAAAGTAAAAAATCAAATCAACAAAATCACTACCAGCAGCAGAACACAATTCGTTACAATACGATGTCGAAGAAAACAATGGTAAGGGGAGGGAAGGCACAAGACATAACACAAGACAATACGATGTCGATGAAAACATGAGTAAGGGGAGGAAGGGCACAAGACAAAAAACCAAAATAACAACAAGCATTGGTGCTAGCTACAAATCGAATACACAAAATTTGCCTACAGCTCAACACATTTGCATTTTGCATTATACATATATGAATTCACTAACATATTCAAGAACCCAGTAGCAGTACAAGGCAATCAGCAAACGTTTAGAAGTTCGAATGCAACCGCTAACGGACTAAACGCAACCAAATTTTTTGGCACATTTTTGCTCGAGCCAACATGCAACCGTGTCCGTAACTCAATCTCTGACTGTGCCGAAAAGAGTGTGTTCGTTTACGCTTGTATGAAATGGTATATCTACGTATTGTATGGTTAGTGACAAAACTGACTGTAAATGATTTGATGTTCGAATGCAACCGTTAACGGACTAAACGCAACCGAATTTTCTGACACATTTTTGGCCGAGCCAACATGCAACTAAGCGTGGGGCAATCTCTGACTATACCGGAACGACTGTGTGTGTTTACGCTTGTATGAAATGGTATATCTATGGTTAGTGGTTATACGTACAAATTGTGCCGCCGGCCACTGTGTTCGATACAATTTGCAACAAAATTGTACCTGAACAATGAAAATACAAATGCAACTGGTCGTCGAACTGTTCCTAGCTATGCCGCATCTATATAATACGTTCGTCTATGCCAAATTGAATAACTGAACTAAATGTTATAGCAATACAATTTCTTGTCGCCACAGTGCAAGCTTAGGACGGCAACGAAAAAAATACATTTTAATGGAAAAGTTAAAGGTGGTGGCAATGTGGCTGCTCGTATTACTCGATGGGGTCGTTGGTAATAATATGTATTAAGTTTTTTATCTATTTAAACAAAACAAGTATGACTGACTCGTTTTCATTTAACTTTTCTTTTTAGTGCATGGGCAACGTACGCGTGATACAATGTATCAACCTATTATGGGAGCCAGCTGTTTCCGACGGTTAAACGGCACACATCAGACTGGATGTTCATGTGAGTTGAGTTTTGTTCCCTATTTAGGGCCCAGGATTAACAAAGACTATAATTACTCTACTCAGCGACTCACTCTGGTTCTGTCGGCGTTCTCCATTTAGTAAACTTTGATGCGGATTTGGAATTTCTGCTAGCAAATCCCCCATCACCGCCGTATGCACCACTCATTCCTCCGCATTTATTCACAAGAACTAACCTACTTCGACTGAAAGATGCTGGCTCAAAAATAATTTCCGTTGTGCTGCTAATCAATAAATCAGATAAAATGAAACAGTTTTCGCACGAACTCAACTGTCCAAATAAGTCTAGCAGACTAGGCAATAGTAGCGAGACTGACACCTGCGATGAAAGAAACCCTGCACTCAGTTGGAACCCTTGGGGCACGGGTCTTTTGCATGAGGATTTTCCATTTCCCATTTACTATGTAGCTGACCTTGACGAAATTGTCAAATTAGAGAGGTGCATTAAAAATTTCAACAGTGTTAACTACACTTTGCACGGACTGCGCAGTTTATGTGCTGTGGAAGTTAAATCATTTATGTCCGCAGCTGTTAATGCAGAGGTGTGCATGCGTCGGACTAATTTCATAAACAATCTTGGCGGGAGTAAATACTGTGATCCCCTAGAAGGCCGCAATGTTTATGCAACATTATATCCCCGTAATTCTTCTGAAAACACCGACAACAGTGTTCCCCGACAATCCAACCCAGTCGAGAAGTTTATAATTGTATCTTGTCGTTTAGATACCACAAGCATGTTTGATGGTGTAGGTAAGTTTTGCATATCACTTTGTGCTGGTAATCTTAGATATTTGTTTGGTAAATTTAAACATATTTTTGTCACCCATTGTACTTACAAATTGTCCATACTTAGACTGCCGTCGCCGCATCGCTCTTCTTGCTTTGCCAAGAACAAAATATGCGTAAAATGCATAAGCTTTAAAATAAATTTAAAAACAAAATTATAAATCTACGGAAGATAATTATTTCACCTAAATTCTGGATAATTGATGCTTAATTCACAAAAAAAAAAAAAATCGGATTGGAACTATCGAACAATTACCCATTTTTGAAATCATAGAATTAAATAAACGGGCTCTTTTTTAGCCTTGGATTAAAAAAAAATGATGGGCTGTTGAGTAGTCCGAATGTGCATAACAGACCCTGTCCGTCCGTCCGTTTGTGTGTACAAAAACAGAGCGTTCAAGCTATAAAAGCGAGGTGAGCAGATATTTGTGACCCCACAAAATATATATTTTCTTAATAAGCATCGACAGCCAAGTCGATATAGCGCTGTCTGTCCGACTGTCTGTATGAACACCTAGATCTCAGACTATAAAGGCTAGATCTACCAAATTTCAAGACAACGTGTAAAAACTTTCTACACAGATCAAGTTTGTTTTACAATTTCCTTCTGGGTCTGTAAGGCACTAAAAACAATTTCCAAACCATATTAGAGCTAAACTTATAAACTTGATGATCCACATGTTACGAATCTAAACGCGGACTTTTTATGAAAAGTTCATTATGATTAAGGCTACAAATCTGGAAGATATTCTTTTTGTTTACAGTTGTTTTTGTATTTGCAATTATTATTATATTCGATTTATTATCTATCTTTACCCTTGATTCCCAAAGTGAGATGGAATTGGAATCGGAAGTATAGCGTAATGTAGGTCAGAAGAGTTCTGTAGGTACGAGGTTCGAATTCTGCTCGGGAAAATTTAAAACTATTTTTTTAAATATTTATCACCTTTCCTCCGCCTTTTTATTAACAGAACTTTTGATTGCAAACTAACTATACCTGTGCTAGACGTCGGTGTGTTTTGTCACAGTAATAATATTTAATATTTTACATAATTTTGGTGTTTTAATATAGCAACAATTAGTGAGGCAAAATTTTCTGTTTGCGCGAGGTTACAGTAAATTTGTGTTCTGTTTTGAACTGCTACAGCACATTGTTGGTGTAATATTACATATCGCGCTCTATTGTGCTCTCGTCATGAACTGTCTTGTGCTTTTGTTTTGTTGTTGGGCGTTTTGGTTATTCCTCCGCTATTGTCGTAGCGCGATTGTGATTTCGCTCTTGCTGTTTTCCTTTTTATAAATTAAATATCAGCGTCCTAATACCCTGTACTAACACTAATTTGCTACTTATTTTAATTTTTGGTTTCATTAAAATTTTTATTGCATCAAAAACCTATGTTTGTCTGCTATAATAAAAAGTGAAGTGTACCAGCAAGTGCAAAAATGGGTTTCGTTTGCTGCTGGCTTTGTGACAATGTTTCACATGAAAAATGGCTTCATCGGCCGTATAGTCGACCTAATTGGCTCCAAATCTGGTTTAAGATAAACATGTGAGTCATGCAGGGATGTTGTGGGATTCATACGTCAGACGAAGCAAGACTTTGGTGATCTATTCGCAGGTTTTAAGAGTCTCTAAAGCGAAAAAAGCTAATACTCGTTTGTCTATTGGCCCAAACGAACTTGATGTCCCTGAGCTAGTCAATAACTCTTCCGTTCCCAGTAATCTCAGTCATTTACGTCTTCCACCCCTCAACACTCCTCAGCGTCAATGATTGCCGACAATGACATGGTTCCCATGGACATCATTTGTTCTGATACCGTTTTAGTCTCGGTACCAACAGTAGTTGTTACTGTTGAAGAATCTCAACATGATCAGCCTTCTGATGGACCTAATGTTCTACCAGCTAGTGCAGATGCTCCTATCTCCTATGAAACAAATTTTTGTTTCTAGGCTTGCCCCTAATACGTCATCTGATGATATTAGCACCCTTATTCGGTTCAAAATTCAACCATCATTAAAGGTGGTAAAATGTAATTTCTCATATGAACAGGAAATCGCATATTTTAAAAAAGGTGTTGCTGTCGATCAGGATTTATTTATCTCTTTGTTGATTTCCTTTTTGATAAAGCTTTGTCTCAAACCAATTCTATTCCAAATTTACTGGATAAAATGCTTGATCTGATTTTTGTTTTGGATCCCAATACCTGCACGGTGACCAGATCGAAGCATATTTCCTTACCTGAGGATCCCTACCACCCTACTCTGGAGTTGTTGATTGACTTACCAACGAGGGTTTCGGTTTCAGGTTTTTACCTGAGAAGCGAGTTCGTTGTTTTGGGAAGACCGATTTAAAAAAAACTGCCTCTTTCGCGTACTGACTGGTCGCAACTTTCTTCGTGTATTGACCTGGATAAGGCAATTGTAATTTTGTATTCTACATTAAACTCTCTGTTTGATGCCTGTGTTCCACTTGGTTATCCACAATTGTTGATTGACCTTTATGGTTTACTAACGAACAAACAAAGTTGATAAGAAGTCAAAGCTATATAAAAATATAGGGAAACTGACTGTCTCTTATATTTTTGTCGCTACTCTGTTGCCCGGTCCGTTTTCTCCACGCTTAACAATCGTTGCTACAAGTATTATTTAAGAAAGTGCAGACTAACGTTTTGTCGTGACCCGAACCGCTATAATGACTTCGTCAGTTCGAAGCGGAAGACGTCAACACTTCCAGCATTATTGTTTGAAAATAAGATAGTTTTTAATGATCATGTCACTGCCGATCTGTTTTCTGATTCTTTCCAAACGACCTATTCAACATCAACTTTCCATAGAGCCCAACCTTATCCGTATCAAGTAAACCAAGCGAATTGCATTTTTGGTCCCTTACTTTCTGAAAGTTTACTCTTACGTGAACTTAAGTCATGTAAACCAGTTTTTTCTCCTGGCCCTGACTGTGTTCTTAGTTGCATGCTTAGGTTCTGTGCAGAGGGACTTTGTAAACCAATTTTAAAATTATTTGAATTGTATGTAGAGTTGTGCTCTTTTCCTAATCTTTGGAAAGAGTCTTACATTATTCCTCTCTTGAAAAAAGGAAATAAATCCAACGTTCAAAACTATAGAGGTATCTCCAAGTTGTCTGCTATTCTCAAAGCATTTGAGAAACTAATAACTTCCCAACTGCAACACTGCTGTAAATCTATAATTTCACCCTACCAGCATGGGTTTGTGAAATGTAGGTCTACTACCACTAACTTATTAGAATTCTCATCAATTGTTATTGAAGGGTTCCAATCAAAAATTAAACGGATGTCATTTACACTGATTTCAGTAAGGCTTTTGATTCTGGTAGGGTGAAATTATAGATTTACAGCAGTGTTGCAGTTGAGAAGTTATTAGTTTCTCAAATGCTTTGGGAATAGCAGACAACTTGGAGATACCTCTATAATTTTGGACGTTGGATTTATTTCCTTTTTTCAAGAGAGGAATAATGTAAGACTCTTTCCAAAGATTAGGGAAAGAGCACAACTCTACAGACAATTCAAATAATTTTAACAGTGGTTTACAAAGTCCCTCTGCACAGAACCTAAGCATGCAACTAGGAACGCCGTCAGGGCCAGGAGAGAAAACTGGTTTACATGACTTAAGTTCACGTAAGAGTAAACTTTCAGAAAGTAAGGGACCAAAAATGCAATTCGCTTAGTTTACTTGATACGGATAAGACTGGGCTCTATAAAAAGTTGATGTGGAATAGGTCGTTTGAAAAAATCAGCAAACAAATCGGCAATGCCACGATCATTAAAAGCTGTCTTTTTTCATAAAATAATGTTGTTGGAAGTGTTGACGTCTTTCGCTTCGAATTAACGAAGTCATAGAAGCGTTTCGGGTCACGCTGAAACGTAAGTCTGCACCTTCTCAAATAATCCTTGTAGCAAAGATTATTTAGCGTGGAGAAATCGGAACGAGCAACAGTGTAGCGAGAAAAATATAAGAGAGAGCCAGTTTCCTTATATTTTTTATAAAGCTTTGATTTTTTATTCTTTAACTTTGTTAGTTCTTTGGTAAACCATAACGGTCTATTAGACAATTGTGGAGTACCAAAGGGAACACAAGCATCAAACAGAGAGTTTAATGTAGAATAAAAAATTTCAACTGCCTTGTCCAGGTCAATACACGAAGAAAGTTGGGACCAGTCAGTACGTGAAAGAAGCAAAGAAAGTTTGTTAAAATCGGTCTTCCGAAAACAACGAACTCGCTTCTCCGGTAAAACACCTGCAACCGAAACACTTACTGGTAAGTCAATCAGCACCTCCAGAGTAGGGTGGTAGGGATCCTCAGGTGAGGAAATAGGATTTAATCTGGACACCGTGCAGGTATTGGGATCCAAAACAAAAATCAGATCAAGCATTTTACCTAGACAATTTGGAATAGAATTGGTTTGAGACAAAGCTATATCAAAAAGGCTATCAACAAAGACATGAGTTGACGAAGGATTCAATACGTTGGACTCACATGACGAAAGCCACGAAATTCCAGAAATATTAAAATCTCCAAGAACTATTAAGAAATCACGATCGGAAAGCTTTTCAGAAATACTATTGATTACAGAAAAATGGGATAAATACAGAGAGTTATCTGAGGCAGGAGGTATATATGAGCAGGTGATAAAGATACTAAAACTACAATAAATTAGTTTTACAGCTACAAATTCAATATCTAAATCACTACCTAAATCTACGTGCTCAGAAGAGATATCAGCATCGACAGCAATAAGTACACCACCACCACGACGCTGCATGCGATCACGTCTATAGACAGAAAATTTGTTAGTAAAGATTTCAGTATTCAGAATATCATGCCTTAACCAAGTTTCAGTGAAGGTAATGACATGAAAAGGAAAATTTAAGCTATCTAAATAAACATTATTAAGTTTACTACAAAGGCCTCTTACATTTTGATAGCCAAGCAGGAGAGAAGTTAGTTTTTTGAGCTATCAGATGGAGTTTGAGGCTTAGAGGAATTAGTGGTAACATTTGGAAGTAAAATCGGTGGCCGATTTTTCTTTTTATTTACATACTCTTTAATAATTAAGTATTCCGGCCAGAAGTCTTTTGAGCAAACTTTACTAAAATGCTCGGCAGGAACACTTATTTTGAATGATGCGATTTCCCGTTCATATGAGAAGTTAAATTTTTCCACCTTTAATGATGCTTGAATTTTGGACCGAATAAAGGTCCTAATGTCGTCAGATGACGTATCAGGGGCAAGCCTAGAAACAAAAATTTGTTTCATAGGTGGGACACCTACTATAGTGTTCTGAGCAACTGTAGCAGAAGTCGAGATAGAAGCAACTGTACTAGCTGGTAGAACGTTAGGTACAGCAGAAGGTTGATCATGTTGAGTCTCTGCAACATTAACAACTACTGCAGGTACCGAGACTGAAACGGGATCAGAACAAATGACATCCATGGGAACAATGTCATTGTTGGCAATCATTGACGCTGACGAGTGTCGAGGGGTGGGAGACGTAAATGACATTAGATTATTCGGAACAGACGAGTTGTTGACCAGCTCAGGGACATCAAGTTCGTTAGAGCCAATGGACAAACGAGTATTAGCTTTTTTACGCTTTGGGGACTCGGTTAAAAGCTTCATGCCCTTAAACCCAGAGTCCAAAGTTGCGAAACTATCCGCAAGTTTTTCGAAACCTGCGAATAGATCACCAAAGCCTTGCTTCGTCTGACGTATGAATCCCGCAACATCCCTTTCAACATCCCTGCATGACTCACATGTCCATCTTAAACCAGATTTTGAGCCAATTAGGTCGACTATACGGCCGGTGAAGCCAGCACATTTTTCATGTGAAACATTGTCACAGAGCCAGCAGCAAACGAAACCCATTTTTGCGCTTGCTGGTACACGGCATTTTTTATTATAGCAGACAAACATACTGCAGGTTTTTGATGCAAATAAAAAATTTAATGAAACCAAAAATTGAAATAAGAATAAAAAAAAAATTTGTGTTAATAACAGGGTATTAGAACGCTGATATCTACTTACAGAAAAAAGCAAGCACAAAATCACAATCGCGGGCGCGACGAAAGCAGATAAAAGAATAGCCAAAACGGCCAACAACAAAACACAGTACAAAGAGCGCGAGAGCGGAAAGTGCCCGAGATCGGAAAGAGCGCGATATGCAATGATATACCAACAATGTGCTGTAGCAGTTCAAAACAAAACACAAATTTACTGTAAGCTCTCACAAACAGAAAATTAGGCCTCACAAATTGTTGATATATTAAAACACAGATTTAATTGTAAATTATTAAATATTATTACACTGTGACTAAACACTCCGACGTATAGCACAGGTATTGTTAGTTTGCAAATAAAATTATTTAATAACAAGGCGCAGGAAGGGTAAAATAACAAATGTTAGTTGACAGCAAAAAAAAAACACGTCCGAATGCGAAAACGAATACGAGCGAATTTGATGAATTGAATTTAATGATCCCATATATAGCCTCAGATTGCAATCTGACCTTGATTGTTTTCAATCGTGGTGTGCTATAAATTTATTAAATCTTAATTGCAATAAATGTAAACTTATGACATTTTTTAGGGGTATTCTCCATTTAAATAATTATCATCTTAATGATACTCCACTTGAGCGAATACAGTCAGTAACTGATTTAGGTATCCTTCTTGATTCAAAATTAAAGTTTGATAAGCATATTTTGGCTGCTTCTAATAGAGCCATGGGTGTCCTTGGATTTATTAAACGTTGGTCAAAAGAATTTAACGATCCCTACATTACTAAACACTTGTACATCTCACTGGTTCGTCCTATTCTTGAGTATGGATCTACTATCTGGTTCCCCCAGTATAGGGTTGATCAAGATAGGCTTGAATCAGTGCAGAAACAATTTCTTCTTTTTGCTCTTCGTAGTCTTAGCTGGAATCCCACAATTAGATTGCCTTCGTATCGTAGTAGACTTTTATTACTAAACCTTCCTTCTCTTTCTGGCTGTAGAACTATGCTAGGTGTAGTGTTTATACATAGACTTATTATTGGTGAAATTGACTCCTTGGAGTTGAAAAGCCAGATTAGCTTTGCCGTTCCGGTCAGAACGACTAGAAATTTCCTTCCCCTCTCTCTTTCTCGTTGCAGTACTGAATATGTCAGTCATAATCCTTTTCGTATTTTATGTGTAACAGGCAGAAGGGACATCTGCGACCCCATAGAGTCTGATCTGCATCAACAAACTTGTCTGAGACTTTAAATCTAGAGCCACCAAATTTTGAGACAACATGTATAAACTTTCCGAGCAAATCAAGTTTGCTTTAGAATTTGACCACACGTCGCTTTCCGCCTCTGTAAATGACAAAAACCGCAATTATAAACCGCAGCCGCAGTTATAAACAGCGATTGTTTTACGACCCACATGTGCGGATGTATATTTCATTAGAATCGGACGATAAATAATGAAGGTTTTTGGGTAGCCGAATGTTGGTCAAATGTTGATGGTTCGAATCACGCTCGAGAAAACTTGAAACCCGATATTTTTAATTGATAAAATTATTTAAATTAATTATAAATATTTATTTATAACGTACATAAATACAAATTTTTAAAAGTATGTTGTACAATCCATAATAAATAGTACATCAAATGTATTGTGTTTTTCTCGTACAAAATAGACAATTTTACTTATTCTTTTAATTTTGCCGTCGTCTATCAAAATGATTTAGTAGTTTTATGGGGAGCTGTGCAATCTGTCTTATTGTAAGCCGTGGGTTCAATTCCCGGTGGCTCGCAGAAGTAAATTTGTTTTTATCCAATAATTTTTTGAATTTCAACGAGAAATTTTATTTTAATAATTAGAAACTGAACTTAAAACCATATATCTGTGGCTAATGGGTAATGTTTTTGTTCCGCAATTTTTGCAAATCGATCTGGTAGTGATCTCACAAAAGTTAGAATATCATAAATTAGCTTAATTTGTAAAATGTTCACAATAGGTAGCCTAATAAAAACATTTGCATAAATTGGCCCCACTACATTTGTAGTCGCCTCCTCGTTGTGTTCCCTTGGTACCAAACGCTGCCGTTTCAAGAATATCTTTCTTTACTATGATACGCATGTACTTTTAAAATCAACGGACTCGTACAGTTAAAATTTGACAGAACCTCTCCCTATTTGTTTCTTTTATAAATGATTTATTTGAATAAATTTACACTTCTTTTTTTTTTTGGTTTATTGAAAATGATCAGCTACACGTTTTAAGAATATTCATGGTCTCATACAGTCAAATCTTGACTTTAGCCGTTGGCATGGCGAAAAGAATAAACGCGTTCAAAATTATAAGTTTTGTTGCACCTTATTTTGTCTATTGAAGACCATTATTATATCACCAACTGAAGAGGTGCAGCTGAACCTGATATCGTCCTATTTAAGTAATTCTTTAATAACTTCTGTGTTTACTGATCGATTGTAACCCAATTTGCATAAATCATTCAGATGGTGATTATTATTGGGTGAACCGTTCTAGGCTTATGGCAAGTGGATTGCAAAATCTAAAACAAACTTGATCTGCTCGAAAAGTTTTTACATGTTGTCTCCAAATTTGGTAGCTCTAGCTTTTATAGTCTTTAAGACCTAGGTGTTCATACAGACGGACAGACAGACAGAGCTATGATCAAGAATATATAACATACGAGAAGCTGCGTGGAGGAACGCTCGCTTCGCTCTCTCACCTTTTTGATATTTTGTAGTATATTTTAAAATGATGCCCGGAGGAGGACGCTCGCTTCGCTCACTCACCTCCTTGGTATTTTTTAGTGTATTTTAAAATGATGCCTGGAGGAGCAGAAAACTTTTATATATAATAGAGAGATACTTTAGGGGGTCAAAAATGTCTCTTTCTGCCGCAATAGATCAATAATTTTTTTTATTTCCATGACTATGAAAGCTACTATCGAAATTAATCGACCGTGAAATATCCTCTATTCTCTATTCTGTATTTTTTTTTTAATCCAAGACAATAAAAAAACTTTTCTAATTAAACAAAAAAAAAACACAAATTAAATTCAGACACCGACCGACAATTAAACCATGGTCTACCGTACGGCAGACAGCCCAGCTTCCCACTAAACCACTGAAACACTTTGATCGGTCACCACCAAATTCAATGTCAACAGTCGAGACGATATAGTCATATCCGTCTGTATGTATGAACACCTAGATCTCAGAGACTATACGAGCTAGAGCAATTAATTTTCCGGGATAGTATATCTTATTGCTCCGCCCCCGCAAAAAAAAAACATGTACCAACCCAATTTTACTGATTGTATGTTTCGCCATTAAATGCTACAAATAGCACATTCCGTTGAAAATCTGGTAAAGCATTCTGTGTAGGCAATGCCAGTCGTAGCATTTGGGCTACCATCGTTAAAATTGCCACTCCTATTAGCGAATCCATAGCTCCCATACCTAAAAAAATAAACAAGAACATTCTTACTGAATATAATAACAAATATATCATACAAAAAAAACAATATATCATAAAATATACCGCGAAGTATTACCAGTTAAAATTATTAGCTGGGCTGCTTGTTACTAGATACATACATCACAGAGTAGCACCTGATTAGGTGCACCTGATTCCGGTCCTCTAAAAATATTTCTTGAATAACATCTTTGATTTTATCCGATCGTAACTAAACTTACAGATATTAAGATAGTGATTAAAAAACTTTTTCAATTCGTGTTCATAAATTTATGGGGGCGGCAAGGGGCTTAGCTACATTTTAACACAAACTTGTAACAGTGGCTATACTACTACATATTTCCACCACATTTGGTTGTTCTAGCTCTTATGGTCTCAGAACAACAGGTCTTCCTAAACAGTCAGACAGACATGGTAATTTCGTCTCGGCTCTTGACGCTGATAAGAATATATTCTTAATAGTATCGCAAATCTCCTTCTGCTTGTTACGCACATAAAAGCAATCGCAATAGGTCATGCATTTTTTTAAAATCCATGACCTAAAAAGCCATCGTTTAAATTATGAGGTCATTATATCCGCCTACCCAAAGGGTAGAAGAGTATTACAAATTTGTGCCAACCGAAAATGTAGAAAATTGGCAAATGGAAGCAACTCTAACCCCACAAAGTATAATGTATACATGATCATCGTCAACAGCCGAAACGATACAGCCACCTAGATCTCAGAGACTATAAGAGCTAGAGCAACAAAATAGTAAGTCTTATTTTTGCACGCAGATCAAGTTTGTTTTAGATTTTGACTATAACCTTTTCCGCCTCCACAAATCGAAAAACCGAATTGCAATATTTATCTCCGTCGCAATAATGATTTGGTTACAATCGGTTAATAAACACAGAAGGTATTGGAGAAATACTTTTATGAGGCGAAATCACCAAGACCCTGATCTGCATTCGGTATAGCCAGATTGAGGCTACACAAGGAACGTGGACTGCTCCTTTGGCTCTAAGTGACATGGTGTTTTTTCCGTTAATCACCCATCGCAGTTATTGCATTCTTTGACCACATCTCCGAGCTACGGGCTTACAAGTGTGGACCAAAGGTCAAACTGCACCATGTAGCCAGTGTGGTAAGGTACTCTTGAAGGGCACGTGCTGCCTCATTGCAATAATTAGACGGGCACTTCCATATCATACACGTTTGGACAAGGCAAATTTGCAGTATATATTGAGTTGAACAACCGTCCAAGAACGCTGCCCTGCGGAACTCCAGCTCTCAGAAAGCAAGGGGTCGAGTAGATGTTTCTGACCTTGACGATGAATTTCCGTTCTTCCAAGTATGATCTCAGAACTCCGTAATATGGTGCAGGGAACAGTTTTAGGATTTATTTTGCCAATCTGTGGACCTTCATCACAGTTTTATATTCCTGTCAAAATCCAAACGGGTACACCGAAGCATACGGCGCTCCCTAATAATCTGTTGGCAATCAGACTTTCCCATACCTTGGATAGCGAAGACAAGAGACTTATGGGCCGATACGATTCAGGATCCTCTTCAGGTTTCCAGGGTTTATATATAATTAGAATTGCTGCCATTTTCCGCTGCTCTGGGAAGAACTGCATCCGGAATATGGTGTTAAATAATAGCGCCATGCTTAGAATCGCTCAAATAGGTAGTGCTTTTAACGTTACAAATATTATCGATGCCAGAAGTCTTCTTTATCGGTAGTGATTTGATGACTTCGGCAAATTCCTTAACCCTGATAGGTTTAATGGCTAGGGACATTTGCAGAGGTGTCTCTAAGCTATCAAGCGTCTCTCGATACTGCTCCATTGTAGCGAATTGGTAATGGATGAGCCTAGACTTCAAATGATGTGCAAAAGAATTGAAATTATAAACGGTTATCTTTGTGGGACTTGGTGCACTTTCAAACCGAATATCCAGCATCCACTGTATAATCCATAGAGGCCAGCTTCTGGTCAAAAAAGGTTGCTTCGAAGTTCTCTTAAAACGTTTCGTAGTTGCTTTGCAGCACGGTTCTATAAAATTCGGTCCAAGGGGGCTTGAGATAGGATTGCTCGCCTTCGGAGTCTCCTTTTCTGTGTCAGACCTGTCCGAGGAACAGGAGGCGTAGAGGCGGTCGTAACCCTGTAAATACTTTGTGTAAGGTTATCAACAGCCATTTCTTCACCAGAATTTAACGTAGTATTCAGCGGAGCAAGCTCTTCAATTGTTGGCTAAAGGCAAGCAGGTCAGTGTGTTTGGTGACCAAGGACTTGGATTGACATAAGTACCATCTGTCTCAATGTTGATGATCAAAGGCAACTGATTAGAGTCCAAGTCCTAGCTTTGTATTATAGTTGATAGAGAATCTGGTATACACTCCAAAAGTCTATGTAGGAAGGCGTATGACTGGGCAAATATGGATACCTGGTTGGTAAACCAGTTGCAAGGATGTTAGCTCCAGTGACAGACATGGATTCTGCTAGTTCTGCAAGTGTCGCCCCAAACCCAATGTCGGGTATTTCAGTCGCCACGAACCAAATACCTTTGGCCGACATTTATATACTGTGTTTCTCTATGACCCTTTGTGGAAAATGGCGAAGTGTTACCCAAACGAACACCGCTGCTCCGTCAACGCTATTATTATTACGCGATGACCTAAATGCTGGACAGAAGGCATATCCATATATCTTTACAGTTTTCCCTCTTTTAATTCTAAGTTCTGTCACAAAAGAATGTATACCCTGTTGTTGGTCGTGAACAGCTCAACTTCTTTGGCTTTTCTTGAAATGCCGTTAGAATTCGAAATAAGAATCTTTAGTGGATTCATTGTGAAGCTGAAACGTTGTTATGGAACTGGTAATGCTTATTCCCAACCCATTGCTTTAACGTGTTGGTTAGTTCAAATAACATTTTTTTTAAGTCGTTGATTGGCTTAGCTTTTACACTCTTGCTATTCTTGCTGCTGCGGTTGCAACCATATAAGGAACTGTTGTTGTTGCTGTTACTTTTACTGCGATATCTGTTGCGTTTGTGAGTTGTAAAGGCGTCGCT
Organism: Drosophila pruinosa; assembly: GCA_018150935.1. Taxonomy (NCBI): domain Eukaryota; kingdom Metazoa; phylum Arthropoda; class Insecta; order Diptera; family Drosophilidae; genus Drosophila; species Drosophila pruinosa. Next base: position 1,768,474 of record JAECWR010000255.1, on the reverse strand, counting down.
GGTCCATTCTTGAAGGGCGTGGTATTTGAATATCCATTTGCTACTGGGGCATAGGATACTTTTGTGTTTCTGCCTGTTGTTGTGTTACTTGCTGCTGTACTGTTGATTGGATGGTACTCTTACGACGATTCAACTGCAAGGAAGGAAGCTGTTGCTGGTCTCTAGAAATGAATACATTATTATTCTTATTTAAATTATTCGCCTTTCTTGCAGGCCCAATATATGTGCGAATAAGCTCTTGGTACTTTTACAAACCGTTAAAGATAGCCATATGATTATAAAAACAATGGTAGCATGTGGGCAGTGCGTCTACAGGACGTCTGCATTGTGTGATTTGGTGATTTTCGCCAGACCTGGCACAATTTTAATGTCTGCAATATTTCTGGCAACGACGACATTGTGCAAATTTTGTGGACTTTCGCATCCATTCAATCCGTATTTGCCTTCCGCAAAGGGGGTTTACGTGGTAAATTTCATTAATTTTGGCACACGACCTTTTCTTAATGAAAAAAATATTAAGTTTTTCGTCTTTATTAATCCTTGAACTAGGGTTGTGGATGTGAAGTACTTCATAGCCTAAATATTTCAGATCGGCGGTTATGTCTTTGTTTGGTATGCTGTGATGTGTACTTTTTCTGTCAGCATTGTGTGAAGCTGCATACCAATCTCTTCCATATGGCTTAAAATTTTTCTGAGATCACTCGATCGTGTATATTTGGCACTTTGCAAACGTGGCACCCATCTCTCAGCAAGCTTTTTCATATTTAAATAATTGTGCAAAATATTTTCAACTCTTTCACACGAGATGGCTACAACTTCAGCAATTTCGCGCAACTTTTATCTCATTATTTGATTTATTTTTTAAAAACAGAAATCTAATTACTGCACCAAATTGTAAGTTAAATATTTTTGTGAACTTGCCAACGTTATCATACAAGAAAAAGCGGGAAAATTACACCAAACTTCATGAAACGTTACAAGGTAGCAGCAAAAGAATTGCCCTATCCAAAGAAAATGGAAGCTTTTTGAAAAAATAAATCTTTTTAACCGTGGCCAATTATTATCAGGTCCACCTGGTATAAGCTGTATGTCTGGCTACTCTTTATGCTGGTTGTAGTATTCTAAATATTTTAGCTCTTTTTCTTGTATTTTATCTATACTTTTTTGTATTATCCCTGAGTTATATTGTAAATTTAATACTTATTTTTTTACTGAATGTTAAGATTGTTTTAATCTTGTACGGCTTTAAAAAGTAAGTGAAATGTGAGTATCAGTTTTCTGACTTAAAATAACATAGAATTTCTGTTAATGTGGAATGGAAACGTTCCACTTGTCAGTTGCTTGTGGATACAAAAAGGGTGTCTTGATGACATAACTTCTTAGTTGGTTCTCTAGCAAAAAATTCATTGCTGCGAAGTTCAGTGTTCTCTCGTTGTCCATCACTATTGATTTTACCGAAGACTATTTTAATGTCTTCTGAAGCCCTAGATTTTAACATTTTTGCTTATGCATACTCGTATTTAGAGAATTGGTCGATACATGTGAAAACGCTAGTATTTTCCATTTTGTCAATGTCAATATGAATTAACTTTACGGAGTATTTCGGAATACGAGTGGTTTGAATTTTTGTTATAGGAAGACTATTGTACTTGTATTTTATATAATTAAAACAATTCTACAATATTACGATAATAATTCCCACCTTTTCATAGGGTCAATGTATGTGAGCCCATTAAGTACATATACACTTGCCAGAAAAAGTCTGCATACACACGCAATGTATAACTTTAATGGCAAAAAAAAAAAATAGTTGTATTAAAGATATCGACTTAATTTTTTTTTATGTTTGAAATACGTCATCATCTAAGGCTCTTTTGAAAATTGATTTTGAGGTTAAAGTAGACTAATGAACTCGAACTTCCCTCCATTTATAACTATCATTAAATGAATTTTGATGCAAACTGATATTGAAATCTAATACTGAGAAGAATTTATATCGCCCAATTGTGCGATTATTGAAGCTTTTGATAGTATCCTAGTACAATATATTGTATCCTTAATTTCTATACCCGCCTACCCAAATGGTAGAAGGGTATTATGGCTTTGTGCCGACCGAAAATGTATGTAACAGGCAGAAAGCATCTCCGACCCCATAAAGTATATATATCCTTGATCAGCGTCAACAGCCGAGACGATATAGCCATGTCCTTCTGTCCGTCTGTCTGTCCGTATAAACACCTAGATCTCAGAGACTATAAGAGATAGAGCAACAAATTTTTCGCGACAGTATGTCTTATTGTTGCACGCAGATCAAGTTTGTTTTTGATTTTGGCCACGCCCCCTCCTGCCCCCGTAAATCGAATAAAACCGAATTGCAAGCGTCGTTTTAAACCTAGAACGTTCAATTTTGGTACGCACAATACTAATCACCATCTTAATGATCTCTGAAAATTTGGTTCGGATAAAAAACACAGAAGTTATTAAGAAATTACTTTTATAAGGCGTTACCACGTGCAGCTGCTAGTGCTGCCTAGTTAGTTGCTATAACACTCCGCGACATAATAATGGTGTTCAATAAATCAACTAAAGTGCCGGCAAGCTAATAATTTCGAATGAAAATTTTGATATATTATTTTAGTATTTTTTAGTATAGTTTTTTAAAGTATTTTTTAGTATGATGGTAAAATTGGGTGGCGGGTATCTCACAGTCGAGCAAACTCGACTGTAGCTTTCTTACATGTTTTCTTATTGTATTTTACATAGTCAGAAATTGCACCGTGTGTGTCTAAACGTTTTAGCTAATTAATCTTCTAGTAAATTGTAATGTTGTATATCGATGGTTGTTGATTTATGTTATCTATCGTGAACAATAATAGAATGCAAAGTGTGATGAAATTCCACTAGGTGGTGCTTGAGTGGGTCGCCTCTCCAGTGACGACGTCACGATATGTTGAAATGGACTCGCTTTTTCTCGTAGGTTCTAATTTCTCCGGAGGGATGAGAATCCAGTTGATCGTCGGTTCGGACCAGAACAGTTGGTTTGATTCGGTCCACAGATACATCTACTTCTTTACCGTTGATCTTTAATGTGAAAACCCGGTCGTTGTTACGATGGATGACTTCAAATGGTCCGGAATATGGTGGCTTCAATGGTTGCTTGACGGCATCCGTGCGGATGAATACATGGGAGCATTGATTTATATCCTTAAGACGGAACATTTATGATTGCTGTGGTGCGCAGTTGGCGTGCGACGAATTTTTTGCATCATTTCACGAAAATAACCAATGAAAGTGGCAGAATTCGTTTGTGCTTTGATGTCATCAAAAAATTCGTTGGGTAGGCGTATTGTCATTCCATAAAGCATTTCATCAGCTCATGACTTGAGATCCCCTTTGAAACACGTGCTGAATCCTATTAGGACTACTGGTAGCAGTTGTGTCCAAGTAGTGTTTGGGTGACACATCATGGCAGCCTTGAATGACCGGTTCCATCTTTCGACCATGCCGTTTGACTGTGGATGATAAGCGGTCGTGTGGATGTGTTCACTGCCCATAAGTTGAGCCAGCTCCTTAAACAGAGCGGATTCGAATTGGGTGCCTTGATCGGTTGTTATTGTGTTGGGTGCTCAAAAACGAACAACCCATTGAGACCAAAAAGCATTTGTCACTGTTTCGGCCGTGATGTTTGTGTAAATCTGTCTATCATGGTGAGGCAATACCGATAATTTTGATGAAATGGCATAATAACGATGTCCAGATGTACATGATTGAATCTGGCGCTAGGCACAGTTATCTTTTCGAGTGTCAAATGATTGTGACGGCTGATTTTGGCTCGATGACAAGATAGACAGGTCCTGCAACAATCGATGATTTTCTTTTTAATTTACTGCCAAACATACCTTTTTTTAATTTTCTGCAACGTCGATCTGCCGCTCGGATGTGAGAGGCTGTGAAAGATAGAGAAGATTTTGTTACGAAGAGCCTTAGGTACGTACGGTCGCACGTCACCCGATGATACGTCACAATAGATACTAGATAATAGATAGAACACAATCGATAATAGATAGAACACAGTCTCGAGATCGCATCCGCGACTATGTTGTCGAAGCCTTTGACATGGAAGTGGATTGTAGCGAAGTGGATTGTAGCAGTAAATCCGCTAGTTCGGGATCATTTGCCTGAGCTTCCTCAATCTGGTGTAGACTGATGGACATTAGCATAGTGATTGAACATAGCCTCGAGATCGCATCCGCGACTATGTTGTCGAAGCCTTTGACATCGATTACTTCGGTGGTAAATTACGAGATAAAGCCGAGATCACGAAGCTGCCGAGGTGATGCTTTATCAGGTCGTTGGCGAAAAGCGTATACGAGTGGCTTATGGTCTGTTTTAATGCAAAAAACTCGACTATCCAGGCAATGCTTGAAATATTTTGTGGCTTCATAAATGGCGAGCAATTCTCGATCGTATGTGCTGTAGTTTCTCTAAGTGTTGGTAAGCCTTTTTGAAAAAAATCCAATTGGCTGCCAATGGTCGTCCACCAGTTGCTCTAAGCAGCACCAATGGCTGTATCAGAGGCATTGCATACCAAAGCAAGTTTTGCTTTCGGGGATGGATGAGCGAGTAGTACAGCGTGTGTGCATACGCGCTCTGGTGTCAATTCAATTAGGCGTTGATCATTCTTCTTAACGTTTTTCAGAAGATCAGAAAGAGGAGCCTGGATATGTGACGAATGAGGCAGACATCTTCGATAGTAATTGATGATGCCCATGTAATAGGTCTGCTATACTTTTGTATAGCTTCGAATCGGTGGCTTGGTGGTTTGATTCCGTGTTCGTTTGTGCCAGCTGACATTTAAACAGGTTGATGCAAAGTCCGTGGTTACGAAGTATTTGCAAGACGGTACGTAGGTGTTGCTCATGTTCATCGATGGTGTTTGACATTATTAAGATATTGTCGATATAGCAATAGACGAAATCGATGCCACGGAAAAGATTGTCGATGAATCTCTGGAAAGTCTGCGTAGCATTCTTTAGACCGAATGGCATGTAGAGAAACTCGATAAGACAAAATGGGGTACAAACAGCTGTTTTTGGAATGTCGCACTCGGCCATGGAGATCTGGTAATATGCCTTCACTAAATCAAGAGCCGAAATAATTTTCTTACCGTGTAGCTGCTCCGAGAAATCGTGGATGTGAGCTATTGCGTACCGATCAGGTACCGTAATCGTGTTGAGCTTGCGATAGTCTCCGCAAGAACGCCAACCACCATCTTTTTTGCTCACCATGTGTAGGCTTGACTATTGGCTTTTAGATGGACGGCAAATGCCCTCTTTGATTAAGAAGTTAATCTCTGCTTTTGCGGTTGCAAGTTTCTCACCAGCTAGATGGCGAGGACGATCAGAGATGTTCGTAATTTGTGACGCCGTGCCAATGAAATGAGCGTTCCACTTGTGCGAACAAAAGTTGAGGACTGTTGCTGCTGAATTTAGGTAGACACATTGTTGCACGAGACATTGGCGGAGCGTTTGCTGTTTGTGCTGAAGATGAGCTGACTTGCAATTTTTCGATTTGAGATTGAAGATTTCGTACCATGTCAAGTTCTTGTTGTTCATTAGCCATGTTATTGCTAGAACAAGTGATCGCAGGTTATAGCGAGAATTGGCGGGCATTAGCTGTCGTGGTATGCGTAGCGTCACTTTTTTTACGTATGTATATGTGTGATCGTGTGCAAATTTTGATTACGCGAAATTTTGGCTCAATTAAGTGTTTCTTGCAGAATATTTAGAACGTCGAGTGATGAAATTCCACAGACCCACTCAAGCACCACCTAGCGGAATTTTATCATACTTCACATTCTGCTATTGTTCACGATAGATAACATAAATCTTTAATTATCGCTATATACATAACATTACTATTACTAGAAGAAGCGCAAATTAGCTTAAACGTCTTGACACACATGGTGTAATTTCTGACAATGTAAAATACAATAAGATAATAAATTCGATCTTATAGGTAACACTAATTAAGTGTTATCATATTAGTAACTACGGTTACTAAAAATCCATATGATTTTTAGGAAGTACCAACCTTAAAAAGATATCTCAAAATTTCATGACAATCGGATGATTAGTTTAGAAGTTACAGAGGTTCAAGTGACGCTACTTTTCAGTTTTTACAAAAAAAATAAATTCAAGCCAAATTCATGTGTTGACGCTGCCCCGGACTCTGCCGCATCGAAGCAAACGGTGGAGAAGTGGTTTGCTGATTTCAAATGTGGTCGTACAGAGACTGACGACACTGAACGCTCTGGAAGGCCAATTGAGGTAGTAACACCAGAAAACATCAAAAAAGTCTACCGAATCCTTTTGGAAAACCGAAAAGCTTCTTATAAGGTATTGAGTCAGTTAAGTATTCTGGCAAACTTAGCTCTATATTCTTTAAATAATCTTAGTTTGAGATTCCATTCGAACAAGGGTTTCCGTATACCTTATCTTTTGATATTGGCTCAATGTTTCCTATAGTTACTTGTAATTACCGCTGGTACAGTTGTGCCTCCTGTTGCGATTATGGCTAATTGGTGTGCTTAGGCCGAACAGACTAATCGCTCGCCATCAGTACAGATCTGGGTTGTGGTTTTTTTTCTTATTTTGAAGATGGAGACGATTAAGAAGAAGGCCATAGAATTAATGTTGCACATGAAGCTCTATTATTTGAGCTGTGGGAGTAGAATTTTTGTGGCTTTGGGCGAGACAACCTCGCAAGTACTTGGCACTCCGCCGCTCTCCGCATACAATACTTCTCAATCTATTTATGAATATTACAAACAAACTTATCTCCACTATTCTATGACGTTCCTAGTTCAAATCATATTAAATCATATATATAACAAGAAATATGTTAAATGTTCGTTTTAAATTTGTGCAGCAGCAATCTCGTAATCAAGAAATTTATAGATATGAGTATCAAAATTGGCTAGCTAACGGTTTTCTCGATTGATGACCTGATTTTCAAGATTGTATTTTTTTTTTGGATAGGTGGACAAAAAATCAAAACTGCATGAAAAACAAAAAAAAGCTCATAAAAATAGAATGCTTTGGAATTAATTTATTATTATTACAACATGACATCAACTGAACTAGAGCAGCTGCACCTGATTTCGCTCAATAAAAGTATTTCTTAAAAAACTTATGATTTTATTGTCTGATATTAACTAAATTTTCAGAAATCATCAAAATGTACGTTCTAGGTTAAAAATTACGCTTCTACTAAAATGATTGTTCTAGGTTTACTGTTCTACTAAAATTAACGTTTTAGATTTAAAATTTGCGGGAGTGGACTGAGATATGGCCAAATTCTAAAAAAAAAAAAAACTTTATCTGCATACAACAACTAAACACATTGCCCTAAAATTCGATTGACTTAGCTTTTATAGTCTAGAGATCTATGTGATCATACGGTGAGACAACCAGACATGGCTATATCGTCTAGGTAGTTGACGCTGGCCGGAAATATATATAATTTTTAGGTAGGCTGGTTTAAAAAAAAAAGTTTGACATTTTAAGTACATAAAAATAAAAAAAATTTTAGATTTTTTGAAAATCCTCTTAGCTTGTTTTAAGCTTTTCCAAATTTATGAAAAATAGTTTTTGTATCTTCTCGAGTTTTAAAATTAAGAAAAAACATAAATATACGAAAAGATCAAAAAATGAGTCAACATTTTTGATTCATGTTTTTTTGTTCGTATGGGTCTAAGCTTGAGTGGGATGGGTTTTTGTCAAGATATATATTTCCACATTCATACAATATTTCATAATATACTAGCGGACCCGGCGAACGTTGTTTCGCCTCTATTGACTTTATATAAACTACAATGATAACAAAACACGGTAAATGTGAGTTTACTCAATTTTTTTCGTAGATAAAACACATATACTTTAATTTTAAGAGCGATATGATTTGAATCACCCAAAACTTTGCAACGGTACACGGTTGTCCGTCAAAAAACTGATGACCAATTTGATTCAAGCAGCGATCATCAAGGGCAAATTTAAAGAAGAAGTTCTTATCCCTCGAATTCCGGTCATTCGAACAAATCTACCATTCCAATTCAAGAGGATCCCCCGTTCGATTGGCTTTTGCGATGACAATTAATAAATCGCAAGGACAATCGTTAGAAGTCTGCGATATTAATCTTGAATTTCCATGTTTCCATGTCAACTGTACGTTGCCTGTTCGCTGTTTTAAACAATCTGACCAATCATTTTGCAGAAGATGTTGCAATTGTTCAATCATTTCACGTTTTGTCACAGCAAAATTTGCGCAACGTTGATCGAGTTCTATTGCAGAATCCCCAACGAAATAGATCTGAAGGAACTTATGATCTTCATTCAGTGGTGGTAACATAGAGCCCGCTCGATGGTGAATTTGCCCTTGAATCTGAATGTTTAGAAAAAATAAGAAGAATTGATAAAGATACGCTGTTACCTTATAGCTAGGATTGTAGCCGGGTTGATCAACAACTTCAGCTCCAAATGACGTAATTTGAAAGCATCCGTAATATTTTTTAGTACTCGCCAGGAAATGTTTCGATTTGTTTGAACTTCCATAGAGAAACGAATACAATGGCTCTGGCGGACGAGTCAAAAGTGGCAATTTCGCTAACTGAAAACAGCTGTTATGTATCTTAATATCTGTAAGTTTAGTTACGATCGGATAAAATCAAAGATGTTATTCAAGAAATATTTTTAGAGGACCGGAATCAGGTGCACCTAATCAGGTGCTACTCTGTGATGTATGTATCTAGTAACAAGCAGCCCAGCTAATAATTTTAACTGGTAATACTTCGCGGTATATTTTATGATATATTGTTTTTTTTGTATGATATATTTGTTATTACATTCAGTAAGAATGTTCTTGTTTATTTTTTTAGGTATGGGAGCTATGGATTCGCTAATAGGAGTGGCAATTTTAACGATGGTAGCCCAAATGCTACGACTGGCATTGCCTACACAGAATGCTTTACCAGATTCTCAACGGAATGTGCTATTTGTAGCATTTAATGGCGAAACATATGATTACATTGGTTCCCAGCGCTTTGTGTACGATATGGAAAACCTTAGTTTTCCAAGGCACTCTGCAAAAAGCACTCCAATCTCATTTGAAAACATCGAGTACATGCTAGACATTGGTACTCTAGATGACATTGGTAGCATTAAGTTGCATACACTTCAAAAATCTTCGCCTTTGGCCCAACAATTGCTGCAGCAGCTTAACCATTACGCAAATTCGTCACGATATGATTTTAAAGTGAACATTGGATCAAGCGTTGGTTATCATATGCCACCATCATCATCACAATCATTTTTACGTCGTGATGCCAATTTTCCTGCGTTTATCTTAAACGCAGTACCTAGGAACAGGTACTACCACTCGATCTATGATGATCTGGACAATGTTGGTTTTGTATACGCCAATACTAGTCAAGATTATACAACTTTGGCTGACGTAAGCGACTTAAAGAACTTTAATGGGAACTCTCTTCAAATAAAAGTGCGCAATGTGTCCTCAATAATAGCAATGGCGATTTATGAGACTCTAACAGGTAGACAGTATAAAGATACCCAAGTAGCAAATCCTCTGTTGGCAGATGAGTTTTTCTACTGTTTCCTCCAGTCGTCCGACTGTCCGTTATTCAAAGCTTCTTCTCACCCGTATAGTCCGAGGGGATTACCATTACCTCCCATGCGGTAAGCATTGGTGGCAGTATTATATGGCATGCAATTACTAACTCTTGGCTTTGGAAATTATTTAGATACATAAGTGTAATGGGAGGTTCGCAAGAATCATCGGGGTGGACATATCGCTTGCTAGGATATCTGCTTTCGCATCCACAACCAGAAGTGCCAATAGAAAATTGTACCCAACTGCCATTGTTTTATTATTCCGGCTTTAATGGCGCTGGAGAATGTCGTCTCACTACTCAGAACTACACTCACGCTCTAAGTCCAGCATTTATTATAAATAGTAAGTATCGTGACTCATACGAAGTGGTTCTTCACTAACTAAACGCTAATTTCAACTTTCAGATTACAATTGGAGCTCAGGCAAATACTCTACATGGACCGAATCAACTTGGTCGCAATTTAGCGCACGCATCTTCTTACGTCCGTCTAAAATTCATGAAATAACCATTTTAAGTATTGGCTTTGTGGTATTCATCATATGCTTCTGTCTGATATATATTATCAGCTCGCGTTGGGAGGAAGTAATGTTCGACAATCTGTCTGCTAGCAATGCAGCGTAAGTTTGTATTAATGAAAAATAATAAATATAAATGAATTAATAGAGACACTTCAAACTAAAATGTAGAAATCTGTCTCTCATTTTAAGAGTTTTAATTACAATATTAAATTTATATAGTTTTATATTATTTATAGACTATTTAATTGATGTTGTGAAAGCTAACATGGTCCATTCTCCCAAAAGCGTGTTCATCTTTAATTTCTGTGCTGTGCATGCAAAACAACTTTAAAGCACATAGTTATACATACTGTAGTCATCTACATAATTTGTATTAATAAATTTAAATTTTATTTTTAGATTTCCACCGCCAACTGCTTGTTAGTGGGGAAAATTTCTGAACAATCTGACCAATTTTGAAAAAAAGAACTAAGAAATATTTCTTATAAGACACTATTGTGTATTTTGCTGATGTTTAAACAATTGTTTCTATGTATGTTTGTAATTTTAACACGTCTTTTGGCACTTAGCAATATAATTGTAATTTAATTAATCATAACGACGATTATAATTTAATAATAAAAAACCGTATAAAGGAAAATCTGAATCTTTACTAGATATTCATATTAGGCTATCATAAAGATTCAAGGTAATTACATAAATTCTCTATTTAAATAAAGTTATCTCGGACCGCATGAAGCACCAGCTAAACTCAAAATAAGAATTAAAAACAAATCTAGAGACAAATCTGGAGACAAATTAATGTATTGGAAATCAGTAGTCTAATCTACATGAATCACAATTGACAGGCAGCTTGCGCGAAGTAACGCCAAAGAAAAGTATATTTATAACTGGTGTTATGATAGTGCAAGTGCATATTTGACTTAAATTTATAAATGCCACGCGTAATAAGCTCGAAAAATGAGCAGCAATCCAAAGAATGAGCGTAGAAGGTCCGTAAATCCGAGAAACGCTTGTTAGTCTTACTTAACACGCGATATCGACGATGAAAGCAAGTCAACAAAGAGTAACCCGGCTCTACTGACCGTCGACAGCAAGATAGCGAGCTCTTGCCCTACTCCTACATCATGGAGCTACCAATGTCAAACCCCAGCACCGCCGGCTTCGATGGAAGAAGCTCCAACAAGTAGCAGCGCTGGAATTTCTGCAGTCGCAGCAAAAGTACCACCAACAACTAAACCAACTACCAATATCGCGAATTCGGTGCCAACGGCCGCAGAGCAAAATTCAATGTCAACAAAAACCGTGTGCTTTGATAAGCAAAAAACGGTGCGGCTATACAGACCGGTATGGATCGTTACATCCAGATTAGGCGTAAGCTTAGTTCACTAAACACGGTTGGTAATAAGCCGAAGATCAACCGTACCAACAAAAGCCACGATCAAACTAGGAGTTCCAATGATAACCGTTTTTCCATCTTAGCAGAGGCGGAGAACAACCAAGCAGAGTTGGGGCAGAAGACCCAAAAGAAACCAAAGCCCCCACCTATTAATATAAAAAAAAAACTTCTACACCTACCAACTAAAAAGCAGCAAGGGACTGCAAGATGTACAAAAGGAATCGAACCTGACGTCTCCCCTTCTGATATTCAAAAAGCCCTTAAAGCCAAGGGCTTCTGTGCCAAAAATATTAGCAACATTATTAACAGAAACAATAAGCCGCAACCACTATTCAAGGTCGACCTCGAACTAGATAGCAAAGCCTTAACTAAACGCTAATTTCAACTTTCAGATTACAATTGGAGCTCAGGCAAATACTCTACATGGACCGAATCAACTTGGTCGCAATTTAGCGCACGCATCTTCTTACGTCCGTCTAAAATTCATGAAATAACCATTTTAAGTATTGGCTTTGTGGTATTCATCATATGCTTCTGTCTGATATATATTATCAGCTCGCGTTGGGAGGAAGTAATGTTCGACAATCTGTCTGCTAGCAATGCAGCGTAAGTTTGTATTAATGAAAAATAATAAATATAAATGAATTAATAGAGACACTTCAAACTAAAATGTAGAAATCTGTCTCTCATTTTAAGAGTTTTAATTACAATATTAAATTTATATAGTTTTATATTATTTATAGACTATTTAATTGATGTTGTGAAAGCTAACATGGTCCATTCTCCCAAAAGCGTGTTCATCTTTAATTTCTGTGCTGTGCATGCAAAACAACTTTAAAGCACATAGTTATTCATACTGTAGTCATCTACATAATTTGTATTAATAAATTTAAATTTTATTTTTAGATTTCCACCGCCAACTGCTTGTTAGTGGGGAAAATTTCTGAACAATCTGACCAATTTTGAAAAAAAAGAACTAAGAAATATTTCTTATAAGACACTATTGTGTATTTTGCTGATGTTTAAACAATTGTTTCTATGTATGTTTGTAATTTTAACACGTCTTTTGGCACTTAGCAATATAATTGTAATTTAATTAATCATAACGACGATTATAATTTAATAATAAAAAACCGTATAAAGGAAAATCTGAATCTTTACTAGATATTCATATTCGGCTATCATAAAGATTCAAGGTAATTACATAAATTCTCTATTTAAATAAAGTTATCTCGGACCGCATGAAGCACCAGCTAAACTCAAAATAAGAATTAAAAACAAATCTAGAGACAAATCTGGAGACAAATTAATGTATTGGAAATCAGTAGTCTAATCTACTTGAATCACAATTGACAGGCAGCTTGCGCGAAGTAACGCCAAAGAAAAGTATATTTATAACTGGTGTTATGATAGTGCAAGTGCATATTTGACTTAAATTTATAAATGCCACGCGTAATAAGCTCGAAAAATGAGCAGCAATCCAAAGAATGAGCGTAGAAGGTCCGTAAATCCGAGAAACGCTTGTTAGTCTTACTTAACACGCGATATCGACGAAGAAAGCAAGTCAACAAAGAGTAACCCGGCTCTACTGACCGTCGACAGCAAGAGAGCGAGCTCTTGCCCTACTCCTACATCATGGAGCTACCAATGTCAAACCCCAGCACCGCCGGCTTCGATGGAAGAAGCTCCAACAAGTAGCAGCGCTGGAATTTCTGCAGTCGCAGCAAAAGTACCACCAACAACTAAACCAACTACCAATATCGCGAATTCGGTGCCAACGGCCGCAGAGCAAAATTCAATGTCAACAAAAACCGTGTGCTTTGATAAGCAAAAAACGGTGCGGCTATACAGACCGGTATGGATCGTTACATCCAGATTAGGCGTAAGCTTAGTTCACTAAACACGGTTGGTAATAAACCGAAGATCAACCGTACCAACAAAAGCAACGATCAAACTAGGAGTTCCAATGATAACCGTTTTTCCATCTTAGCAGAGGCGGAGAACAACCAAGCAGAGTTGGGGCAGAAGACCCAAAAGAAACCAAAGCCCCCACCTATTAATATAAAAAAAAAACTTCTACACCTACCAACTAAAAAGCAGCAAGGGACTGCAAGATGTACTAAAAGGAATCGAACCTGACGTCTCCCCTTCTGAGATTCAAAAAGCCCTTAAAGCCAAGGGCATCTGTGCCAAAAATATTAGCAACATTATTAACAGAAACAATAAGCCGCAACCACTATTCAAGGTCGACCTCGAACTAGATAGCAAAGCCTTAAAGAAAAACGAAGTGCACCCGATCTACAAGCTGCAGCTCTTACTGCATCGAAGGATCACCGTGGAAGAACCACACAAACGAAACGGCCCTCTACAATGCACAAACTGCCAGGAGTATGGACACATAAAGACATACTGCACACTTCGGGCAGTCTGCGGAGACTTCCACAACTCCGTAAACTGCCCCGCAAACAAACATACCTCTTAAAGAAAAAATGTGGCAACTGTGGAGGAAACCATACGGCTGTGCGGTCTACAAGGAGTTGAAGAGTCGCATGCAATGAGCGACAGCAACGCGTCAACAAAATACCCAAAACGCGTAAAAGTACGCCAGACGTATTTTTCGCCAAGGCAGCCAGATCATCATTCGGTCCGCTAAATACCACTAAGGGCTTCTCCTACGCCGAAGTACTACGAACAGGCATTGAAAATCCACTCCAGCCATACTCAGAAAACGCTCGTACACATATCTGGATCCATCTGGCATCTCGTACGGATGGGCGGGTGGTTGGAAGTGTCTGCCTAGTCCATGCGTTATAAAATACTACTTCGAAAATAAACTAAAAATATATTAAAAAATATACCATTAATTATTAGCTTGGATGTACCTTATTATGTTACTGAATGACATTGGTTTCAAACTACGCTTGGATTTCGTGTTTTTCGATTGGCGGGCAACGAACGGTCAGACAAATGGACGCACATAGAAATATAGTCTCGGCTTTGAAGATGCTTCCTTTTGCCTGTTACATACATTTTCGGTTGACACAAAGTTTTAATACCATTCTAGCCTATGGGTATCCGGGAATAAAAGAAGAAGGACAAAAACAGATTATATATTATCATCATTATGAAAAGTAGAACAACAATTAAAATAAATCAAGTCTTAAACGTTGTCGCGTTGTGATCGATCCACTGCCATGCATTATGAGACCATTCCAATTTATGTTGTATAAAGATAATAATAGTAAAAAAATATAAATCCCTTTGAGACAAATATATTCTTGATTTTCATCAACACCCGCGTGAATTTAGACAAGTCCGTCTGTCTATGTTATGGGAAAGTTGAAAATAATTATTCATAACTTTAATATTTTTTTATCTGATCGTAACCAAATAATATTAATATTGTACATTACGAAAATAAGTGTTCTAGCTTACGATTTTTATAAAAAAGAATACTTTTTTTTTAAGAGAAATTATGTGGCAGGCAGACGAAGGCATTTGCAAACCTTAACCTTCTTAATTAGCAACTATATTCGAATCGTTTTAGTGATGACCGTCTGTCTGTATAGACCAGCGGTGGCACGCTTTTGCTCTGGCTGCTCTCAGATGTTAAGGATCAATTAACATGTAGTCAGGAGTAACGGTGGGCATATTCAAAATCAGTAACCGTAAAGGAATAAGACACGCACAACTAGTCCCTACTCGAGACCGAGCTAAAACACACAATACACAAACAAATATTGTCATTTGTCCCTGTCATTCTTAAGTCTTATGTTCTTTGCGTAGTTTCAGTCTTACGCACGAGAGCATCATAATCATGCCCAAGGGTCCGTCACTTCGGTCTTGAGGCTCGCGCTAATACATAAAACAAGAACGATGTTCCCACGAAGTGGTTTTTCGTCCTTGGATTGTTCATTACTCTGGATGCTCTGTCTTGCTCACAGGAGCATCTTTTTCTTGCAAAAAAGGAATTCGCTACCACATACCATTTGATTTGGATGAGGGCTACCTCTTCAACTGCTTTGGTCGTGACTTGAGAGCCTTGGACTATAACGGTAACATTTAATTGCGTGTTTAAGAAATTTTGATGTTTGCTCGGAAGGTCACATCTAGTGCCAACCGTTGCTCTAGACACTCCAAATTTGTCACGTATGTAAGTTTCCACTTCTTACATAAATCATAAAATACATGGCTCAATTGTGTAAAATTTTGAAGCAATATGTATGTTGCGGCTAGAACGAGAGTTTTCGCTAGCACCTTGGCCTCAGCCTTCACAAAATAAACAAATTGACTTTAGATTTAGAGTTTGTTCTTTATTGGCAAGTCGGCAAGCAAACGTGCTTGGCTCGCGTCGAAAACTACAAATTGCATGTGAATGCAACGATAGAACAACGAAGAATGTTTAGTTAGATCATGAGCTGGAGTATCCAATGGGACCATTGCAAGCTACAAAGAGTAGGCGATAAAATAAGAGCATTTAGGATGCGCTCTCACTTTGACTTCTCTTTCAGCTGTGTTTTGCTGCCTGGTTAAGCATGTAGCTGAACAATACGAATAGCTTGAGTAACTATTAACGCATTAACGCTTAATATAAACAAATTTGGTGTTTGTCAGATAAGTGAAGACCTTCTGAAGCTAAAACATACAAAGAGGTTGTATGTTTATGTTAAATGGTCATGGGGTATCTCGAGGCTGAATTATAAATTTGCAACTATGAGATATATTGTTTACAAAATTGCTAGCAGTATATTTTAAGTTGACACTACGTCCCAATTTAAAAAAAAAATTCATGACCGTTGCTTTCGTTGGAATGCGCGTAACAGGCAGAATGTGGCATCTGCGACCCCATAAAAATTATATATTGTTGGTCAGTATCAACAACCGAGTCGACATAGTCCTGTCTGCCTGCATAAGCACCTTGATCACAGAGACTATAAGACCGACTGTTACGAAAATTGTAATCAACGTGTAATATTTCTTCAATTGCAACAGCGACATTATTATATAAAGAATGAAAGTATTATGCACGTTAAAGTGACTTTAGCAGCTGTGGTATCTAAGATTTTGTACATGATCGGTTCTACCTGATGCCTGTTAGATCAATTATGAATTTCATTTATGATTTTATAACTTTAAAATACTCTTATCATATCTGTCCAAAAACAATAATAGTAATAAACTAAGGATTATTATTATTATTATTATAAGGGAGTCTCCCAGCAGAGAAGGGGCGAGGCACTGCGACCATGGTGATCTTTTGTGCCTATTATGCTCTCCCTATCTAGACAAAAGCTGATATGTTTCTCTAATGAAGCAAAGCAAATCTTTAGTTGAGCAACGCACAATATGCTGGGGACCTGCGGTATCCATGTGCAGATATTTCCTCCTAGTCCATACCAAGGCTGGACAGTAGCACAGAATATGTTTGGTTGTCTCATCGTGTTATTTGCAGAGTCTTCACTCAGCGTCGGAAGACAGACGCGTTTTAGTGCGGTGATAGTTCACCGTGTGGTGGCCACTAAGATAGCCAACAAGGATGAAGGTGAAGATCGCTCCTGGAGAGTATGCCAGTTCATCGATCGACCACTGGTTTGATAATCTCATTGGCTTGCCGCATACCTGATTGAACAGACCAATAGCGATCAGTCAACCTAATGGCCCAGGTTTTCACAAGAGCTGAAATGGTTAACCACCCAACGCCGCAGAAGGGGTCGGGGCCGGAAAGGGGGCTGACTAGCCGGCCTTCGCAAGTTTGTCCGCCAGCTCATTGCCCTGGATACCAGAGTGTCCAAAAATCCATAGAAGGGTGACATTGTTAATTAGCCCCAGCACCGCCGGCTTCGATGGAAGAAGCTCCAACAACTAGCAGTGCTGCAATTTCTGCAGTCGCAGCAAAAGTACCATCAACAACTAAACCAACTATCAATATCGCGAATTCGGTGCCAACGGCCGCAGAGCAAAATTCAATGTCAACAAAAACCGTGTGCTTTGATAAGCAAAAAACGGTGCGGCTATACAGACCGGTATGGATCGTTACATCCAGATTAGGCGTAAGCTTAGTTCACTAAACACGGTTGGTAATAAGCCGAAGATCAACCGTACCAACAAAAGCCACGATCAAACTAGGAGTTCCAATGATAACCGTTTTTCCATCTTAGCAGAGGCGGAGAACAACCAAGCAGAGTTGGGGCAGAAGACCCAAAAGAAATCAAAGCCCCCACCTATTAATATAAAAAAAAAAACTTCTACACCTACCAACTAAAAAGCAGCAAGGGACTGCAAGATGTACTAAAAGGAATCGAACCTGACGTCTCCCCTTCTGAGATTCAAAAAGCCCTTAAAGCCAAGGGCTTCTGTGCCAAAAATATTAGCAACATTATTAACAGAAACAATAAGCCGCAACCACTATTCAAGGTCGACCTCGAACTAGATAGCAAAGCCTTAAAGAAAAACGAAGTGCACCCGATCTACAAGCTGCAGCTCTTACTGCATCGAAGGATCACCGTGGAAGAACCACACAAACGAAACGGCCCTCTACAATGCACAAACTGCCAGGAGTATGGACACATAAAGACATACTGCACACTTCGGGCAGTCTGCGGAGACTTCCACAACTCCGTAAACTGCCCCGCAAACAAACATACCTCTTAAAGAAAAAATGTGGCAACTGTGGAGGAAACCATACGGCTGTGCGGTCTACAAGGAGTTGAAGAGTCGCATGCAATGAGCGACAGCAACGCGTCAACAAAATACCCAAAACGCGTAAAAGTACGCCAGACGTATTTTTCGCCAAGGCAGCCAGATCATCATTCGGTCCGCTAAATACCACTAAGGGCTTCTCCTACGCCGAAGTACTACGAACAGGCATTGAAAATCCACTCCAGCCATACTCAGAAAACGCTCGTACACATATCTGGATCCATCTGGCATCTCGTACGGATGGGCGGGTGGTTGGAAGTGTCTGCCTAGTCCATGCGTTATAAAATACTACTTCGAAAATAAACTAAAAATATATTAAAAAATATACCATTAATTATTAGCTTGGATGTACCTTATTATGTTACTGAATGACATTGGTTTCAAACTACGCTTGGATTTCGTGTTTTTTGATTGGCGGGCAACGAACGGTCAGACAAACGGACGCACATAGAAATATAGTCTCGGCTTTGAAGATGCTTCCTTTTGCCTGTTACATACATTTTCGGTTGACACAAAGTTTTAATACCATTCTAGCCTATGGGTATCCGGGAATAAAAGAAGAAGGACAAAAACAGATTATATATTATCATCATTATGAAAAGTAGAACAACAATTAAAATAAATCAAGTCTTAAACGTTGTCGCGTTGTGATCGATCCACTGCCATGCATTATGAGACCATTCCGATTTATGTTTATAAAGATAATAATAGTAAAAAAATATAAATCCCTTTGAGACAAATATATTCTTGATTTTCATCAACACCCGCGTGAATTTAGACAAGTCCGTCTGTCTATGTTATGGGAAAGTTGAAAATAATTATTCATAACTTTAATATTTTTTTATCTGATCGTAACCAAATAATATTAATATTGTACATTACGAAAATAAGTGTTCTAGCTTACGATTTTTATAAAAAAGAATACTTTTTAAGAGAAATTATGTGGCAGGCAGACGAAGGCATTTGCAAACCTTAACCTTCTTAATTAGCAACTATATTCGATTCGTTTTAGTGATGACCGTCTGTCTGTATAGACCAGCGGTGGCACGCTTTTGCTCTGGCTGCTCTCAGATGTTAAGGATCAATTAACATGTAGTCAGGAGTAACGGTGGGCATATTCAAAATCAGTAACCGTAAAGGAATAAGACACGCACAACTAGTCCCTACTCGAGACCCGAGCTAAAACACACAATACACAAACAAATATTGTCATTTGTCCCTGTCATTCTTAAGTCTTATGTTCTTTGCGTAGTTTCAGTCTTACGCACGAGAGCATCATAATCATGCCCAAGGGTCCGTCACTTCGGTCTTGAGGCTCGCGCTAATACATAAAACAAGAACGATGTTCCCACGAAGTGGTTTTTCGTCCTTGGATTGTTCATTACTCTGGATGCTCTGTCTTGCTCACAGGAGCATCTTTTTCTTGCAAAAAAGGAATTCGCTACCACATACCATTTGATTTGGATGAGGGCTACCTCTTCCACTGCTTTGGTCGTGACTTGAGAGCCTTGGACTATAACGGTAACATTTAATTGCGTGTTTAAGAAATTTTGATGTTTGCTCGGAAGGTCACATCTAGTGCCAACCGTTGCTCTAGACACTCCAAATTTGTCACGTATGTAAGTTTCCACTTCTTACATAAATCATAAAATACATGGCTCAATTGTGTAAAATTTTGAAGCAATATGTATGTTGCGGCTAGAACGAGCGTTTTCGCTAGCACCTTGGCCTCAGCCTTCACAAAATAAACAAATTGACTTTAGATTTAGAGTTTGTTCTTTATTGGCAAGTCGGCAAGCAAACGTGCTTGGCTCGCGTCGAAAACTACAAATTGCATGTGAATGCAACGATAGAACAACGAAGAATGTTTAGTTAGATCATGAGCTGGAGTATCCAATGGGACCATTGCAAGCTACAAAGAGTAGGCGATAAAATAAGAGCATTTAGGATGCGCTCTCACTTTAACTTCTCTTTCAGCTGTGTTTTGCTGCCTGGTTAAGCATGTAGCTGAACAATACGAATAGCTTGTGTAACTATTAACACATTAACGCTTAATATAAACAAATTTGGTGTTTGTCAGATAAGTGAAGACCTTCTGAAGCTAAAACATACAAAGAGGTTGTATGTTTATGTTAAATGGTCATGGGGTATCTCGAGGCTGAATTATAAATTTGCAACTATGAGATATATTGTTTACAAAATTGCTAGCAGTATATTTTAAGTTGACACTACGTCCCAATTTAAAAAAAAAATTCATGACCGTTGCTTTCGTTGGAATGCGCGTAACAGGCAGAATGTGGCATCTGCGACCACATAAAAATTATATATTGTTGGTCAGTATCAACAACCGAGTCGACATAGTCCTGTCTGCCTGCATAAGCACCTTGATCACAGAGACTATAAGACCGACTGTTACGAAAATTGTAATCAACGTGTAATATTTCTTCAATTGCAACAGCGACATTATTATATAAAGAATGAAAGTATTATGCACGTTAAAGTGACTTTAGCAGCTGTGGTATCTAAGATTTTGTACATGATCGGTTCTACCTGATGCCTGTTAGATCAATTATGAATTTCATTTATGATTTTATAACTTTAAAATACTCTTATCATATCTGTCCAAAAACAATAATAGTAATAAACTAAGGATTGTTATTATTATTATAAGGGAGTCTCCCAGCAGAGAAGGGGCGAGGCACTGCGACCATGGTGATCTTTTGTGCCTATTATGCTCTCCCTATCTAGACAAAAGCTGATATGTTTCTCTAATGAAGCAAAGCAAATCTTTAGTTGAGCAACGCACAATATGCTGGGGACCTGCGGTATCCATGTGCAGATATTTCCTCCTAGTCCATACCAAGGCTGGACAGTAGCACAGAATATGTTTGGTTGTCTCATCGTGTTCTTTGCAGAGTCTTCACTCAGCGTCGGAAGACAGACGCGTTTTAGTGCGGTGATAGTTCACCGTGTGGTGGCCACTAAGATAGCCAACAAGGATGAAGGTGAAGATCCCTCCTGGAGAGTATGCCAGTATCGACCACTGGTTTGATAATCTCATTGGCTTGCCGCATCCCTAATGGCCCAGGTTTTCACAAGAGCTGAAATGGTTAACCACCCCACGCCGCAGAAGGGGTCGGGGCCGGAAAAGGGGGCTGACTAGCCGGCCTTCGCAAGTTTGTCCGCCAGCTCATTGCCCTGGATACCAGAGTGTCCAAAAATCCATAGAAGGGTGACATTGTTACTTAGAGACAGTGTCTGGCGGAAGTTCAAGCAATCGGCCATCAATCGAGAGCTTACTCTTTTAGAGGAGACGGCAAGTATGGCATCTTGACTGTCAGAGAAGATGTAGATGTTCACTCCTCTAATCCCCTTCTCAAGAATCAGACGGCAGCAGAACTCGATGGCATGAACCTCAGATGGGCCATTTGCCCATAGTAATTGAGGTTTTGGAGTTTGTAGTAGCCAAACTTTTTTTTTTTTTTTTTTTCTATTTATTTTTTTTGCAATCTGTCTTAGAACTATGACAATAAGCAAATTATATAGCACCTAAAAAATACTTGACAGGATTGCTTGAGCTCCAATGAGCACATACATTATATATACATATTTACATTTATTTACATTTTCCACTTAAATTTAACTTTCGAATCTATGTGACAAGTCTAGCGTGTGAAATCTTTTTAATCGTCTAAGACTGCTAGTATTGTCTAATAGACCTATTGCCAAGATGTTTTCGTGGTTGTGTAGTCTGTTAATATACCTCGTAGCATTTCTTTTTATTTCTTCTTTAACCGTAAGTAAGTTTAGGTCTTTGTGAATGTCATAATTGGACATATACCAAGGAGCACCTGTTATTGTTCTAAGTGTCATGGACTGAAACCTTTGCAATATTTCGATATTTGAGTTACTTGCTGTTCCCCACAATTGCATCGCATATGTCCACACTGGCTTAAGGATTGCCTTGTATAAACGAATTTTGTTCTCTAAGCTGAGCTGGGAACGTGGACCTAACAGCCAGTACATCTTTCTTGTTTTTGCCTTGAGCTGCATTTGCTTCGCTTTGATGTGCTGCTTTCAGATTAGTCGTCTGTCCAGGTATACTCCAAGGTTTCACCGTTTCACTAACGGGTATGTAAGTCCCATTGAGCATTACAGGAGGACAATTCCCAGGTCTCAGGGAAAATGTGACTTGAACTGACTTCTGGGCGTTGACCACTATTCTCCACCTCTCCAACCACGCTTCAATTAGACCAAGTTCTTCTTGAAGTAGATTGGATGCTTCGTGTGGGACATTGACCGTAGCAATGACTGCAGCATCATCAGCATATGTTGCAATTTCAACAGCATCAGTTGTGGGCAAATCAGCTGTAAAAATTGTGTATAATACTGGACCTAAAACACTCCCTTGTGGGACTCCAGCGTGAGCAGTATGTAACCTGGACGATTCGTCGTATTCGTGCACATAGAAGACTCTGTTTTTCAAGTACGATTGAATTATGAGGAAATATGGTGCGGGTAGCCATTTTTTAATTTTATACAGTAGCCCTGCGTGCCAGACTTTATCGAAGGCCTGCTTGACATCAAGGAATACCCCTGTGCAGTACTTTTTGTACTCAAATGCATTGACGATTGTATGCGTGATCCGATGGCATTGCTCGATCGTTCCATGTCCCCTTCTGAACCCAAACTGGTGTTCGGGTATGATGTTAAGTTCATCCAGCACAGGCAACATTCTTCTCAAAAGTATTCGCTCAAATACCTTAGAGAATGTCACCAGCAAACTAATGGGACGGTAAGACGAGGTGCAGCCTTCCGGCTTGTTGGGTTTAGCGATCATAATTACTTCCGCACATTTCCATTGACTTGGGAAGTATTCAAGTCTGATCATGGCGTAATTTTAAACCTAGTTCAATTTTGGTACGCACAATACTAATCAACATCTTAATGATCTCTAAAAATTTGGTTACAATCGGATAAAAAAATTTATTTTATAAAGCGTTACCACGTGCAACCGCTAGTGCTGCCTAGTTAGTTGCTATGACACTCCGCGACTTAATAATGGTGTCCAATAAACCAACTAAAGTGCCGGCAAGCTAATAATTTTGAACAATGAAAATATTGATTTTTCAGTATATTTTCGAAAAATATAATATTTTGATGGTAAAAT
>JAECWR010000255.1:1562500-1740000 GCA_018150935.1 Drosophila pruinosa | reverse complement strand
GTAAAACTAGCTCTAAGAAGACCGACCAGTGGATCAAGAATATGAGCCATGCTGTTTTGAATAATGGCTGGGAAGGTTTTGTTACCTCCTGGGGCTTTGAAAGGAGCGAAAGATTCTACAGCCCATTTGACCTTTTCGGGGTCGAAGATGGATACAGATAGGCTGAATCCGCGTGAGTCCGGTGAGAGATCTGGATTCGCTACAGAATCCGGGAAGTGGACTTGTAGTAGAAGCTCAAGTGTTTCTCTGCGATCTGAATGAGCCATCTGCTCTTTTAAGAAGCATTCGATTATACGACCCTTTCGCCAATACTTTATGGAGTCTCGCTGCCTCTGGCAACGATTCTAAGCTACCACAGTAGCTGCGCTATATATCGCGTTCAGCTCGTCTAATGCTTTTGTTGTAGTTGGTGAGAGCGTCCCTATAGACGTCCCAACTAGCACGGTTAGATTTAGCCTTATTAAATAGGCTTCTAACCCTCCTTCTAAGTACAGCCAGTTCCTCATTCCACCGCGGATTTTTTCGATTGACCCTTCTGGACTGAGCTGTCCTCGAAGTATGAGATAAGCACATCTTGGAGCAGATTGGCAGCGAGTTCTATCTCACTGATAGAGCTAGGATTACTGACCAATAGGTCTGCTTTGAAAGCTACAGAGGCTTTAAAGAGCTCCCAATTTGTCTTTTTTGGACAGAAGGAGTTTTGGCGAATTTCGACTTGGCCAGGAAGGTTAAACCTGATGTGCTGATGGTCTGACAAAGTGGCTTCGTCTGTGACCCGCCAGTTAACAAGCGAACTCGCTATCGAGTTGCTGATTAAGGTGAGATCTAAAACCTCTTCCCTAATCGCATTAGTAAAAGTTGGTTTACACTTTATGTTAGCTACATCTAATTGACAACACAATATGTAGTCTAAGAGAGACTCACCACGTTTGTTGATGTCGCTCCTCCCCCAGATCGTGTGATGTGCATTAACATCACAGCCGATCACGAGCGGCTTGTTGTTGCGACGACAGAATTCCACCAGCCGCTGGACTTCTGCTGGGGGTACATCATCCACATCGCCCGGGAAGTATGCGGAGGCGATAACAACTTCCCGGACACCGTCTGCAGTAGCTACCTCAATAGCCGTTGCTACCAGGTCTCTGTGGATGAAGTTAGTTAGTGGGAAATGTCTGACACTATTATTCAAAAGTATAGCAGTGCGCGGGGCACCTCCCATACGGTCATATAACAACTTACATGATCCACATGATAGTCCACGTATTTGGCCACCGATCAACCATGGTTCTTGGACGAGATCCAGGTGGATTTGATCATCACAGACGACCCTGCACAGTGTGGCCGACGCTCCTCTGGCGTGGTGCACGTTCACCTGGAGCATTTCATGTGTACTCATTCTCCCTCCTGACGGCGGTCGAGACAAGGCCACTTGCCTTGCTCCGATGGTATCGTCAGCGCGCGTCTGTTTAGCCTTGGTGTTAACGGAGGGCGCAGTGGCTATCGCCACTGCGCTTCCTCTCGGTTTGAACCCTTTACGAGTGCAGCTTTAAAAAGCTTCTTCTCGCGGCTCTTCAGTTTTACAAAGGCGTCCTTAGATTCCAGCCGCAGCAACTGGATCTGAGAGCCTGCTTCCGTGAGGCCTGATCTCTGAGAGGCCACGGAAGCGTCGTCAGCAAAGCTGATTCGGTCGCAGTCAGCTTCCTAGTCCGAGGAAAATACGTCGATGGGTTGCTGCCGGACTGAACCGCTACTGGACGGAAGTTCAGGACTAGCGAGCCCTGTGTCCAAGGGAGTTCGTGGCCTATCAGGGTCCCCTAGAATACTAGAGTCGAGACCCGTAGTATTGGGGGTGGAAGCCAGCAGCCCAGTGGCTGCAGTGCTGTTGTCGGGGTCAGCAGTGAAGGCATCGCCCAGGGATGATACTTTTGAAGCCGTATCAGACTTTTCTATATTTTTTTGTTGATCCATAAAGTTGATCCCACGAGTTGGCGGGAAGGGAAGGTCATCCATGGCATAGCCCGCATACCATGAAAAGTCTAAATGAAATTGGAGGGCGACAGGTATCCAGAGTCCGCATACTTGAGACTGGGCTACCCCCCGGTCATGCATCCATCAGCGTATGCTGTTCCACCTTGGATTGGGGTGATTTATAGATTCACGATCTTCGCCCGACTACAATCAGACAGCACCCCTAGCAGAGACATGACCGTGCTAGGGGCCTGCTTCCAGCCGCCCTCGCGTGGAGAGTATAGTCGCACTTCCGATAGTTAGGAGCAAGGACAGCGCGCGCCCCATCCAATACTGGGATTACACGTAAATACCCTTGATTTCTCTGACGGCTGACGACCAAAGTCTCTCATTTAAAAGATATACAAATCAAAAATAAACATTAGGGGTATCAACTTCAGACAATTTAATTTCGATTCAATTTCTTTTTACATTATCTGTGCTGTAATAGCCAAATTAAAATAGAATATTAAATATGACAAAGAAAATGACTCCCAGATATAAACTAAACAATCATCGCACAACTCTCGATAACTTTCACAACTGCCCTCGAACTTTATTTATTATTGCAGTTTATAGTTCCTACTTCCACTCATTCGAAGCTCCGTTATTCGAAATTCGTATTCGAGTTTAGTTCAGACTTCAGAGTCTGGAGCAAGTTTTTATCCGATTGTAATCAAATTTGCAAAGATCATTAAGATGATGATTAATATTGTGCGTACCAAAACTGAACATTCTAGGATTAAAATGACGCCTGTAATTCGCTTTTATTAAATTAACAGCGGCGGAAGGGGGCGTCGCCAAAATTAAAAACAAACTTGATCTGCGCGCAATAATTACACACGCTATTCCGAAAACTTGGTTGCTCTATCTCTTATAGTCTCTGAGATCTAGGTGTTCACACGGACATACGGACAGACTGACATAAGGACAGATGGACATGGCTATATCGTCTCGGCTGTTGACGCTGATCAAGAATATATATACTTAATGGGGTCGGAGATGCTTCCTTCTGCCTGTTACATACATTTTCGGTCTGCACAAAGTTATCATACCCTTCTACCCTTTGGATAGGCGGGTATAATAATCGCTGGAACCACCAAAATATGTCTCAATACTAAGTAAGTAAGTAGTGTAGACTTTGAAGTCTGGAGTAAGTAAGCAGAAACATGTGAGATCATTGGAATAAGATAAGCCGAAATAGATGGACAGCTCTGAGCTGTGCGAAATAAAAACAAGTAAGAAAGCTACAGTCGAGTTTGCTCGACTGTGAGATACCCGCCACCCAATTTTACCATCCAAATATTATATTTTCCAAAATATACTGAAAAAATACAAAAAATATACTAAAAAAATATACTAAAATATACCAAAATAATATATAAACATTTTCTTTGTTCGAAATTATTAGCTTGGCGGCACTTTAGTTTATTGAACACCATTATTATGTCGAGGAGTGTCATAGCAACTAACTAGGCAGCACTAGCAGTTGCACGTGGTAACGCCTTATAAAAGTAATATCTTAATAACTTCTGTGTTTTTTATCCGATTGTAACCAAATTCGCAGAGATCATTAAGATGGCAATTGGTATTGTGCTTACCAAAATTGAACGTTCTACGTTTAAAACAACGCTTGCAATTCGGTTTTGTTCGATTTGCATGGGCGGGAGGGGGCTTGGCCAAAATCAAAAACAAACTTGATCTGCGTGCAACAATAAGACATACTGTCGCGAAAAATTTGTTGCTCTATCTCTTATAGTCTCTGAGATCTAGGTGTTCATACGGACGGACGGACAGACGGACATGGCTATATCGTCTCGGCTGTTGACGCTGATCAAGAATATATATACTTTATGGGGTCGGAGATGCTTCCTTCTGCCTGTTACATACATTTTCGGTCGGCACAAAGCCATAATACCCTTCTACCCTTTGGGTAGGCGGGTATAAAAATTGAGAAATAAGGAGGAACATGTGAAGTGTTCGTGTACTTATTTAAGTACACTTTACAATTGAGACACGTGGTTCTACATATATGTATATATAGCAATCATATACATATACTAGCGGATCCCTATGCGCTTCGCCGCATCGCCGCATGCAGTCATAATATGCAATGAGAAATCCTAGAATTTTTTATAAGTCATTTATTTTATTTTAAAATTTTTATTTTCAATCCAAAATATTTGGATAAACTATATTTTTCGTCTGTCCATTTGAGGCGTACACAAATAAAGAGTTTGGAATGCCAACTCTTGAACAGGTCAACTTTTGTCGCGCCAAAAGAAGTCATTTGAAATGACCCATTGTATCGTAATTAAAAGCAGCAAGGAGCGTTTGCTGCAAAACACGTACTCCCGCTCGCATTGGCCGAATTCGAGGTAGCTGTATTTCAAGAGATCGATCATTATCTATACGACAAAAAAGAAGCATTACGTGCACGAGGACCAATGTTAGCACGCCTTGGTCGTGGCATTTTTTTTTGCTGTATGATGAAATTTGAGGCACGAAAAAAAACACAGCACTAAAAACAACACAAACCGTAGAATTCGTTCGAAAATCTGTAATACGATTTCCAAATAAAATTTGTCAATTTTAATATGTATAGAGGCACGATTGAAATCTCACAAAATCGTAGAATTCAATAAAGCACGTGTATAGCAAATCCGTAACACGATTTCCAAATAAAATATCCAGGCTTGCTTGTCGTTCAAAAACCCGTAATACGAAAATAATATTCCAAAATAAAATTTCCAAATAAAATTTGTCAATTTTTTTCCAAATAAAATTTGTCAATTTTTATATATATAGAAGTACGATTGAACTCTCACAAAATCTCAGAATTCAATGAACCAAGTGTGTTGCAAATCCGTAATACGATTTCCGAATAAAATATCCAGGCTTGCTTGTCGTTAGATTTTTATACCCGCCTACCCAAAGGGTAGAAGGGTATTATGGCTTTGTGCCGACCGAAAATGTATGTAACAGGCAGAAGGAAGCATCTCCAACCCCATAAAGTATATATATTCTTGATCGGCGTCAATAGCCGAGACGATAGAGCCATGTCCGTCTGTCCGTCTGTCCGTCCGTCCGTATGAACACCTAGATCTCAGAGACTATAAGAGATAGAGCAACCAATTTTTCGCGACAGTATGTCTTATTGTTGCACGCAGATCAAGTTTGTTTTTGATTTTGGCCACGCCCCCTCCCGCCCATGCAAATCGAATAAAACCGAATTGCAAGCGTTGTTGATCTCTGCGAATTTGGTTACAATCGGATAAAAAACACAGAAGTTATTAAGATATTACTTTTATAAGGCGTTACCACGTGCAACTGCTAGTGCTGCCTAGTTAGTTGCTATGACACTCCGCGACATAATAATGGTGTTCAATAAATCAACTAAAGAACCGTCAAGCTAATAATTTCGAACAAAGAAAATGTTTATATATTATTTTGGTATTTTTAGTATATTTTTTTAGTATATTTTTTTAAGTATTTTTTCAGTATATTTTGGAAAATATAATATTTGGATGGTAAAATTGGGTGGCGGGTATCTCACAGTCGAGCAAACTCGACTGTAGCTTTCTTACTTGTTTTGTCCAGGCAAGATGAACGCAGCCTACTTTTCGTTCGACTTTTTTGCTGCCCTAAATTGTTCTTTGGGTAGGCAACACTTTTTTTGTATGGGAAAAGGGCTGTTTTTAGGGTTTTCGCGGAAATTATTCGATTTTTTCTCACCACTTAAACCTTTCCTAGACCACCATGAACATTTCAAGAGTAAGTTAATATAAATCCGTTCAGCCGTTCCCGAGTTATAAAATTTCCATAATTTGTAGTATTCAATTTCTATATATATAGATGACTATATTAACTCCATCGTAGTCTCTGCGGATGTTCCCTTAGGGCCGGATTAAAGTAGTGACCACTCCTGTGTTGTGACAAGGTAATGCAAGAATAATGTAAGTTGTGTGTTTTATATAATTAGAGTCATTTGTTCTTGTGCTAGGCTGTTCGCCAATATCCCATTGATTGGAGCTCGTCACCAACAGTTCCCGTGGAAAGGCGGCCAATAGGTCAGCTGAAAACTACGCCCGCGGAAAATTCTTCTAGTGCCCCAACTTCACTACTTGGTTGGAATGCATACCACACCGATAACATAACCTCCAGCAGTCTAAGCTCTCAAATGGCAAAAATTATATATATATTGTAGTGTTCGCCTCCCACGTTTTGACGGCATGTTTATACTCTCTCTGTTCCTCACCATATGTGGGGTGCGTTGGGCTCGGGAGCGCGTACTTCTTGCTATGCTCGGGTCTAGGTCGCCGTGGCCGGGGTTCTTCCTCACCCAACTTCACTGTTCTTCACTACACGAAGAAAATAATAAGTACGCTCACAAAATCAAAATTAACCAACTACAAGATTCTCAAATAAGATGTGTAACTGAATCATTCCGGAAAATATGTGCCGACCCACAAATAAAAAAAACAGCAACAACGTCACAAAAGGAAACGCCTTATTGGAGGTAGCTAAGATGGTATTCGCCCCTCGTCTTTACCCTCCCTACCTATGGCAATGCATGCCCCTAAAGTAAATCTGAATTACAATTTACATGAATTTACATTGTTTAAGCATTAGTACTCCAACAGACAGGATTATATATTCACAGATTCATTTAAAGTTAGTTCCAATTACAATATAATGATATAAAAATTGAATACATTTTTGCACGTGTGCTTTGGGTCTTAATGTGACTTAATCATTACTTTTTAACAATAGGTTTCTAATACATTTTCTTCAGGGTTTATTTGGCTTTATTTTACTCTATATTCATTAAATTCATTTAATAGCTTTCGGTAATCAATATCATATTTAATTTATATAAATGCATTCTGAGGCAAAGGAACATAGTGGGTTTATACATATATATATCTAAACACACACTATTGTATCCACGAGGCTACGCTTTGTTACCGACTTACTCAGTTTACTTCACATAATAATCCATTCCGTTACTCCTTGGGCCCAAGTATAATGATGAAGATTATTGTGCTAGGTTTATTGGGATTCAAATTGATTAATTAAATGTATTCATACATATATATATATAGCTAGGTGTTGTTCGTACTTGTTGCTTGCCAGAATGCGTTCATTAATATTTATTACTATATCTCATATTAACTTT
This sequence comes from Drosophila pruinosa, assembly GCA_018150935.1. Taxonomy (NCBI): domain Eukaryota; kingdom Metazoa; phylum Arthropoda; class Insecta; order Diptera; family Drosophilidae; genus Drosophila; species Drosophila pruinosa. Next base: position 1,732,814 of record JAECWR010000255.1, on the reverse strand, counting down.
TAAATGTTTTAAATATAATTAATTTTGCTTCACCATCAAAAATATTAAATCAAACTTGAGTAAAATGTGCAACTTCATTTACACTGCTCTCCGTGCTTATCTTAATGCGCATAAAGGCTGAACTGTACGATCAGAATTTACTTTCGTTACTCTTCAATTTAATAAAATGTCCAAGATGTTTCAGAGCTTCAGTTCGGTGTTGCCTCAGAGAGTCAGTTCGGGTCTCCTCCAATAATTATGCCACTTGGTTTACCATGCGGTCTGGAGCACTTATGTAGTTCCACGGTGATTCCCGGTATGGCTAACTCTACTCCACTGTGGAGCGGCTTAAGCCGCTCAGCTAAGCGAGTGACTTCTGACCAAAGCCTAGAGCGTAAGCATTAGAATTTGCACTTAAACTCTGTTGCCTTGCCTTACCTTCTCATTCACATATGCACAGAACTTTTATTATAGCCTCAGTCGTACTTATTTTTTTTTAACGCAACTTTTATTGACTTTTACAATGTTTTTGGAATTTGCCCACGTGTATTTGTAAATTTGCGCACAAATTTTCGTTTTTATAACACTTGCTATATGCAGACGTCTTTTTTCTCTGCGCTCAAGAACTGTACTGAAACAGTCGACTGTGGCTGCGCATCATCACACCTTGTGCTTAGAAAAAGATTACTGTATAATCGTACGATGCGCGGCTGGAGCTTTTTCTGTACTTGCGCTAAGGCCGTTTGTTCTGCATAGATCTTACGAGGGTGGCGCGGGAAGTTTTCGAACCCAACTGTTCCCACTTGGATACTACAATATGTAATATTTATTATGATATTGAATTGAATTATTATATTTATTAATGTAAGATGAATATTAGAAATATATGTTTAGCGCGATTTGACGACTTGACTGTTTATTTCCCGACTTGTTTTACTCGACTCGACTTGTTTTCTTGACGAGTTGTACTTGCGGCTTGATTTCTATCAGTGTCTTTCTACTTCTTGTTGACGACTGACTGCTCTTCTTGTTATCGATATCACAGCCGTTTGACATCGAAAGTTTTATTGCGCGTATTGCCATAACGCCAATTCCACGCTCAGAGTTACCACCGGGATCACCACACCATCCATACTACTACGTGTAACATTCGGTCATCCTGTTCAATATCGACCCAGACGACAGTTCATCCTCGTTGTTATTCACATATCTCCATAACTTCATATTGTCGACACTGGTGCATGTGTTATTTGGGCCTTCTCCTTGACCAGCTTTCCTGACTTCGTATCTGCCTTTTCGTTTTGATTTTGTTACTTCATACGGGCCAAGGTAAGAGCTTGCCAGTTTTTTCCCAGCTTTGAACTGCGTAAATTTCACTGCTACCAGATCACTGATATGCTCTCCCTTACGTTTCTTGTCATAATTTTGTTTATATATAGATTATTGAATTTGCTCCTTGGCAGACTGTTGGAGCTTCTGTCTCTCTTCTTCAACCATTTCGAGTTCCAAAAGCGCGAAAAATTTGTCGCTTGGTTTGTTCTGCATCTTTACTCCAAACATTAAATCGAAAGGCGACCTCTTGGTTGAGCAAATTATGTAGGAATTAATAGCTCGTTGCACCTGAGAAGTGAATTTGTACCACTTGGATGGGTTTTCAGCTGACAGCTTCGAGATAATAGACAGGATTGATCTATTTATCCTCTCTACTTTATCCATCAACATGAACGAATATGTATTTATACTGTTTGACAGGCGAATCCATCGGGCCAAGGTGTTCAACATGCAGTGTGTGTCTCCCTTCCCAATACAGCATAGGTATCCATCCTGTTTACCCAGTTTTTCATTAGTAATAATGCAAGGGATGCATGCACTAATGACCTGTGCGACTTTACTTTCTAGGTGAGGTATCCAAAATTGCTGTTGCACTGAATGCATTGTCTTCTGGTTTGCACAGTGTGCAACTCCGTGAGCTTCGCTTACTATTTCTCTTTCCATTGCTTTGGGGACAACAAGAAGGTCATTGCCGTTAACAGCTTTGTACAATATTTCTCCTTTCAACGTGAAGCCCTAATACGGCTGCTCTTCCAGTATAGTGCTGAGAGCTCTTATATATATTCATCTCTCTGCTGGGCAACTTTCCAACGTGCGGAGATTTCTGATGATACAAAGAACACATCACAAGCATAGCCACTAAAACAATCCACATGTCGCATCCTATTTACTGCTCGATGCTCCGACTTGAAATCAAAATCAGCCACATATAATATCCATTCAGCAACTTCCCGAGCAACGCACTTCTTGTGTATTGTCTGAGTAAGGGCAACGTTGTCAGTAACCAACTTGAAAGGAATGCCAAGCAGGTAATGGCGAAATTTCTTCACAGCCAAGTAGGCTGCCTTCATTTCCAATATATAGCTATTCGTTCCTGATTCGCTCGGAGTTGTCTTTTTGCTCCAAAAGAATATATAATAGAGATTATTGTTAAAGTTTTGCAGCAATGTTGCTCCGAACCCATCTTTAGAAGCATCTGTGTGCAACTCTGTCAGTGCACCTCTGCAGTAAATTCGCAATACGGGGTCTCAGCATAATGCATTTTTTAGATTTTCAATTGCCGCTAATTCCTTTGACTCAATTTTGAAGACGACATCTTTTTTCAGCAGATTGGTCAAAGGTCGAGCAATAATAGCATAATCTCTCACAAACTTTTTGAAGAATCCCGTTAGACCTAAGAATGATTGAACCGCCTTTATATTCTTTGGTCTCGTAAACTGTTTTATAGCATCAGTTTTTTCCTCGCCAGCCCCTACTCTGTCATCTTGTATTGTGTGTCCTAGAAAGTGGATCCTGGTTTCTAAAAACTGGCACTTCTTCCATTTATTACGTAAGTCGAACTTAGCTGCTTGAGCTACGACCATCTTAAGCTTCTTAATACATTCACCGTTTGAGTTTGCATATATTATGACATCGTTTATGTACAATTGTAATATGTCCTGTGATATAAGGTCCTGGAATATGCTGTTTATAAATCTTATAAATCTTCCTTGGTTATAAAAGCCGTATTCTTTCGACTTGCTTCCTTTATGGGGACATGGAAGAAACTGTTTGCCAAATCCATCGCACAAATACATTCGCAGCTTGCAGCTTCTCGATAACATCGTCTATAACAGGCACCGGAAAGACCATTTAAGACCATTCTATTTAATTGACGAAAATCAACACAGATTCTGTAGGTGGCATCCTTTTTTTTCACCACAACGATTCTGCTGGTAAAACTGGATGTGAATGGGCGAACAATTCCCTTGATCATCCAATCGACGACCTGTTTTTTTACAGCTTCAGATTCAACTGGATGATGTCGACTTGGTTGGTGGCGGAATAGTTTAATTTTCCCATCTGGCACAACTGTGAGCAGCAGGCGGCGTAGTTGGTTGGTATTTAGCGATCAGCGAGACAATCATAGGTACAAACTGTGGAGGAGCATTAAAGTTATACCTAGCATCGGCATAATCTTCAATACTTATCTGGTTTATGTCAGCTATATCTGGGCCAGCTGACGGCGACGAAAAGTTGAACCCATTCTCATTAAGTGTCAACTGAAATTTTGACAAAAAATCGTATCCAAGAAGAGCATCGTACTCTATCATTTTATCCGGCTCCACCACAAACCTTTGTATCGTCTTAACCTGATCAACTTGGACCTTCGAAGACACCGGTGTTAGGTGTTAGTATTGCCCAGACCACGTAGGACAGTGTGACACACATCAGGCAGCATCTTGAATATTTTGTGTTTTACGATGGTTACATAGGCACCCGTTTCAATTAGGCAAGCGACTTCGGTCTTATTTAGTGTTATTATTTTCACTCGCTTATAACCCTTGACTACCTTAACTACTTTCATTGATTGAGGACAGTTGGTGGATATATGGTCAGAACCATCGCATCTAAAACACTTTGCAGCGGCTTTACGATCCTTCCTCAAGTGCTCCGACGATCCACAATTAAGACAGCGATATCGGGATATGCTTCGGCGTTAACCTCAATTTCAAAATCCAAATGTCGATCATCACCGACTCGCCATCAAAATCAGATACAATTTTGGCAAAACTCTCCATCGATACTTTTGGCTTGTTTTATTTCGTCCGATTGCATTTTTAGACTGAGCAACTGTACCAACTGTTGCAATCTAAACTGATTTTCCATAACTGCGTGGTTAACTTTGTTGACTTCAACTTGAATGTATTATTATTATTATTATCTTTCTTCCTTCAAATTCTGAACGCATTGTTCTAGGCGTTTCATCCATCTCATCTATTATGTGTCTTTCATCTGCTTTTTTTCTTTAGCTTTAGAGCGCGTCGAATTCTGCATCTTCGTTTTCTTTTATGTATGTATACTCGTATATGCTTCTGTGTATGTGCAATATGTAATATGTATGTATTATTTTCTTACTGCGTAATTTCTTAATTTCACAACATGAGAAATATGATAACTTTTGATATTCCACAAATGTTCAGCGGTTGAGCCCCCAAATGTAATATTTATTATGATATTGAATTGAATTGTTATATTTATTAATGTAAGATAAATATTAGAAATATATGTTTAGCGCGACTTGACGACTTGACTGTTTATTTCCCGACTTATTTTACTCGACTCGACTTCTCCTCTTGACGGCTAGACGATTTTCTACTTGCGGCTTGATTTCTATCAGTCTCTTTCTACTTCTTGTTGACGACTGACTGCTCTTCTTGTTATCGATATCACAGCCTTGTTACATATATGGATGTGTGACTGTTACAAATGGCCCAGATCCAGATTTATCTTGCACGCCATTAGTAACGTTTATAACTAAAAGTGCTGTACGAAAAGTAATTCGCATTATTTTCTTTTATATTTTGCCTTACATCTTATGAACGAAAGTAGCTAAAATCATATGAGTCTAACAATTTGATTTTTTTTGTTGGATATCAAAGTTTACACCTTGGAAGATTAATTATGCAAACAATTGTGAAAGTATGAGCATAGTAGCCAATGTGCATTTCTAACGAAGTTACATTTATTTAGCGGTCACACCATATCTGCACATCTAGTCGACTTGGGCCTTTGGACAGAGTGAGTTATTGTTATATATTCTTTATTGAATATATACTGAGTTCCCATGAAACGCAAGTTCGCTATAGCTACACTCATACCTTTTTTTTTCCTTTATTCTTTAATCTGATAGCTTAACTGAACCAATAGAAAATGTCAAGAATATCTGAAATACATCTAGAATTATATGAAGTTATATAGAAAAAACAAGTAAGAAAGCTACTGTCGAGTGTGCTCGACTGTGAGATACCCGTCACCCAAGTTTACCATCAAAATATATTATTCAAAAATATACTGATAAAAATACCAAAATAATATATCAAATTTTTATTTGTTCGAAATTATTAGCTTTGCGGCACTTTAGTAGGTTAATTATACACCATTATTATGCCACGGAGTGACATTTCAACTAACTTGCTGCAGCTGCACCTGATTACGCCTTATAAAAGTAATTCGTTAATAACTTCTGTGGTTTTTATCCGATTGTAACCAAACTTTCAGAGAACGTTCTAGGTTTAATATGACGCTTGAAATTGTTTTTTTTCGATTTACGGGGGCGTTGGAAAAATGGGGTCGGAGATGCTTCCTTCTGCCTGTTACATACATTTTCGGTTGGCACAAAGTTATAATACCCTTCTATAAAAAATAAACATGCCATAAATTTTTCCTTTTATTGTGTCTGCAGTCTACGTGAACGTCGCAACGTAACATGAAGGAATAAATCCTTCAATATAGAGACAACGCTAAAAAATATATCGCGATTGTCATGGTCGTGTGGATGAAGAAGAGAGGTCAGACAGCTTTTCTCTCTTTCAGGCTTGATGATAACTCAGATACCACCTGTAGAGTACCGGCTCTATAATTATAATTATTAATCAATTCCTATTTTTTCTTTTTTTTTACATGTGTTTGATTTATTAAATCCTAATATGACGGTTAGTACGTGCATTATATTTAAATGTGTCAGCGTAACCAGTGCAGTGGGTAACAAAGAACCCCGGCCAATCCGACCAATGCACACCCTCAAGCCCACTGTCACATGATTTCATCTTCGTAGACCATATGAATGGTTTTCTGTACACTACAAATTGGGTCCATAGGTTGCCAGTGTTCCAGTCCTTCCGGTCCGGGATGAGGGTTCTGAACTTATCACCAAAGAAAAGTTCCTTTGTCATAGTATCTGATCTAGTGCAGATATCGATGTTAGGAATGTCTTTGACTAGACAAGCATGCCCTGATTCGATAGCTAAAAGCCCGGATTAGAGCGTGATTCTTTAATTTGGATTTGCAGCAGAGTCAGATTCAGTATCGATTCCATTGCTGTGCTATTTATTACATATGCTGATGGCAGTGACCTGCGTAACCCTTGGCCACCACATAATAGCAGCGAAGGTGACGATGGGTCTGCCCATCATGGCAAAGAGCCACAGGATGGTGCAGGATTTGGGACCCCAGATTCTACCAAAGAATATCCTGCAGGCCCACATCGCATGGGTGAAAGTAATTATCCGTTGCTTGAGTATAGCTTCAATCCACCGCATCAAGAGGCAGTTCCTCTGCGCTCTAGAGCAGTTGAGATGGACCCATAGCCGGTATTATCAAAAGCACCTTCTATATCCAGAAAAGAGCATAAAGCAATGTTCTTGGATACGAAGGCTCTCTCCATTTTCCCCACTAACCTGTGGGGAGCGACCTCCGTCGATCTACCGGCAATGTACGCAAGCTGTGTGGGTGCAGAGGTGTCGACGTCTGCAGAGAGCACCGAATGTGCATTTGTATTAGCCTTTCCGCCATCTTAAGCAGAAAGGAAACAAGACTGATCGTCCGATAGGACTTAGACTGGTCAAGCGGACGATTCCCTTGCTGGGGAATGAATACCACATTAGCTCTCCTCCAAGAGCTGGTTATTTATCCCCAAGTAAATCTAGCTTTAAGAAGTCCGACCCAATCAAGGGTATGAGCCATGCTATTTTGAATAAGGACTGGGAAGATTTTGTCAACCCCTGGGGCTTTGAAGGGAGCGATAGAATCTACATCCCATTTGACCTTATCGGGGTCGAAAATGGATCCATATAAGTTGAACCAGCCGTCCCCTGAACCCGTCCGGTGACAAAATGGCGTCTTCGCAACTGGAGAGATCTGGGTTCGCCAGAGAACCCGGGAAGTGGACTTGTTTAGCGTTTAGCTCGTCTAATGCTTTTGTTGTAGTTGATGAGAGCGTCCCTATAGACGTCCTTAGTACAGCTAGTTCCTCATTCCACCATGAATTTTTCGCTTAACATTTAAGGGCTTCCGGGCTGAGTTGTCCTCGCAGGATGAGATAAGCACATCTTGGAGCAGATTGTCAGCAAGTTCTATTTCACAGATAGACTAAGGATTGCTAACCGAAATGTCTGCCTTAAGAGCTACAGAGGCTTTGAAAAGCTCCCAATTCGTCTTTTTGGGTAAAAAGGAGTTTTGGCGAATCTCGACTTGGCACTACCTTCTTCATCTGTGACCCGCCAATTGGCAAGCGAAATCGCTATTGAGTTGCTGATAAGGGTGAGATCTAAAACCTCTTACCTAATGGCGTTAATAAAAGTGGGATTACACCCTATGTTAGATACTATTGGCAGCCCAATAAGTAGTCTAAGAAGGACTCACCACGTTTGTTGATGTCGCTGCTCCCCCAGATCGTGTGATGTGCATATACATTACAGGCGATCACGAGCGGCCTGTTGTTGCGACGACAGAAGTCTACCAGCCGGTGGAGCTCTGCTGGGGGTACTTCATCCATGTCACCCGGGAAATATGCAGATGCGATCACCACTTCCCGGACACCGCACGCTGTGGCTACCTCAAAAGCCGTTGCCACCAGGTCTCTGGGAATGAAGTTGGCTAATCTTACATTGTTATCTAAACGTGTATCAGTGAGAGGGGCACCTCCCATACAGTCATATAACAACTTACATGATCCCCATGATAGTTCACGTATTTGGCCACTGATCAACCATGGTTCCTGGACGAGAGCCAGGTTCATTTTATCATCACAGACAATCCTGCATAGTGTAGCCAGCCTCCTCTGGCGTTCCGTCCTTATGGCGGCCGTCACAAGGCCATTTGTCCAACATTGCGAGGTGAGTCGTGGTGCCGTTCAGGCTATGTTGCACCAACCGCCACAGCTTCGAAGAGAAGCTTCTGGCGTTTTGGAGCCCAATGTATTTCACGGTAGTGGCGGGAGTAAACTCCGAATTTTGTTTCCCTTTAGCAGTTTTACGTCAAGGGCGCTGATGAACCTGATGTCCCCAACAGTTCATTATCCTCACACACCAGAACCAGCGACTTGTTTCGGGGTATTCAACCCTCAAAACCTGGGCTATCACCTGGTGTGGAGTGCAACAACACCATCTTTAAGATGTTGGATTTCAACGCAGCCAACTGCTCTGCTGATATGGGTTTTGAGGAGTCAGCCGATGCGAAGCCAAATTTCACGCTGCTTACCACTTGGCACAAAGGCGTCCTTCGATTCCACCCGCAGCAATTTTATCTGAGAGCCAGCTTCCTTGAGGCTTGACCTCTGAGAGGCCACGGAAGCTCAACGAGACAATACCTCGACGGTTTGCTTCCGGACTGATCCGGAAGGTCAGCACTAGCGAACCCTATATACATGGGAATTCGTGGCCTATCCGGGTCCCCTAAATTACAAGAGTCGAGACCCGTAGTATTGGGGGTGGAAGCCAGCATCCCACTGGCTGCAGTGCTGGTATTGGGGTCAGCCATGAAGACATCTCCCAGGGTTGATGCTGTGGAAGTCGCATTAAACTTTTCTAAGCTTTTAAAAAGATCCATGAATTGATCATACGAGTAGGCGGAAAGGCAAGGCCACCCACGGCATAGCCCACGTACCGTAGAAATTCTAAATGAAACTGGAGGGCGACAGGTATCCAAAGTTCGCATACTAGAGTCCGGGTTACCCCGGCCACGCATCCATCAGCGTATGCTGTTCCGCCTTGGATTGCAGGAATTTATAGATTCACGATCTTCGCCCGACTACAATAAGACAGCACTTCTAGCAGAGACATGACCGTGCTAGGGGCCTGCTTCCAGCCGTCCTCGCGTGGAGAGTATAGCCGCACTTCCGACAGTAGGATCAAAGACGGCACGCCCTCCAGCCAATACTGGGATTACATGTTGATTCTCTAGCTGCCTCTGACGGCCGACAGGCAGTCTCCGACCCCATAAAGTATATATGAGTATATTTTTGGTCAGCGTTAACAGCCGAGGTGATATAGGCATGCTCGTCTGTCTGCTGCACCTAGTTAGTTGCTATGACACTCCGCGACATAATAATGGTGTTCAACAAACCAATTAAAGTGCCGCCAAGCTAATAATTTTGAAGAACGAAAATTTTGATATATTATTTTGGTATTTTTAGGTATATTTTTTTTATACCCGCCTACCCACAGGGTAGAAGGGTATTATGGCTTTGTGCCGACCGAAAATGTATGTAACAGGCAGAAGGAAGCATCTCCGACCCCATAAAGTATATATATTCTTGATCAGCTTCAACAGCCGAGACGATATAGCCATGTCCGTCTGTCCGTCCGTATGAACACCTAGATCTCACAGACTGTAAGAGATATAGCAACCAAATTTTCGGAATAGTATGTGTAATTATTGCACGCAGATCAAGTTTGTTTTTGATTTTGGCCACGCCCCCTTCGGCCCCCGTAAATCTAATAAAACCGAATTACAGGCGCCATTTTTATCCTAGAACGTTCAATTTTGGTACGCACAATATTAATCACCATCTTAATGATCTCTGCGAATTTGGTTACAATTCGATAAAAAAACACAGAAGTTATTCAGAATTTACTTTTATAATGCGTTACCACGTGCAGCTGCACCTAGTTAATTGCTATGACACTCCGTGACATAATAATGGTGTTCAATAAACCAACTAAAGTGCCGCCAAGCTAATAATTTCGAATACAGAAAATTTTGGTATATTATTTTGGTATGATTTTAGTATATTTTTTTAGTATTTTTTCAGTCTTTTTTGAAAAATAGAATATTTTAATGGTAGAATTGGGCAGCGGGTATCTCACAGTCGAGCAAACTCGACCGTAGCTTTCTTACTTGTTTAGTATTTTTTCAGTATATTTTTGACAAATATAATATTTTGATGGTAAAATTGGGTGGCGGGTATCTCACAGCGAGCAAACTCGACTCTAGCTTTCTTACTTGTTATAAAACAATTTTATGATTTACACGTGCTGCTCGACACTGTAACCTGTCATGGTGGTTTGGGAGGACAGAATGATTATAACACACTACATTTAACATCTGTCACTCAAACAACATGGCCGCAATGAGCTGTTGAAGTTCGAGCGTCCCTATTGGAAAACCCCATATATACATGTAAACATTTTATTTACTTGATAAGCGTGCAAAAAACAGATATAAATGAGCTAGTCAATTAGGTGGTTTTCTTAATGGCTTTTTAAACGCCTATTCAAAAATTTAATTCTTCCATAACATCAAGCTTGTAAATTCGATAAATGAATAATTACACTAATTAACAAAATATTTGTAAAAAAATCCAGCCAACCTCTCATAACATATCCACGTGTTTAGTAAGATAGATAGAGGTGACACCTTCTGTGACATTCATTTTCGGTTGACCCTAAGTTTCGTACGCAGAGAAAGCCAAGCACACGAGAGCGCAGCGCTTTGGCCTTCGAGATTCTTAAAACCCAAATAACGAGGCGAGAGGTGGGCACGATATTTGACAATCGGACCGAGTCGCGACCAATGCAGTGGAATGGGTAGTTATCAGGCGTGGTAGCGACGGGCTTGTGTGCGGGAAAATTATGCTTCTGTATGCAGATACGAGACAGGACAACAAGAGTAATAAGCAAGGCAAGCACAAAAAACAAAGTCACTTGCTCTTTTGAGAGCATCGACTGTGTGTGCGTTCTTCCTCTTATACGGTCATTGCTCTGGTTAGAGAAAAATTTAATGCGCAATTTGCTTCCATTTTTTCGGAGCATCTCCGAGCAAGCGCGTATCCATCTATGGTTTAGAGGCTTAAAATTACGCTTGCAGATCGCTTTTTCAAGTTTCTGGTGGTGAAGTGGGTGTGGGCGTCAATATCAAATATAAACTTGCTATGCGTACAAAAAAAGACATATTATTCAAAAATATGGTCCCTCTAGTCTCTGAAATTTGTGTTCATTTATACAGACGGACATGTCTATATCCTCTCTGCAGTTGAATGCTAAATATAATTACTTTATTATAATTACTGTATGCCTGTTACAATCATTTTCAGAATTGACAAAGTTATGATATCACTCTACTCTTTGAGCAGGCGGGTATAGAATTTTTGATATTTCTGTTCAAAAGTGCAACCAAATATTACCTTTGTCGCGACTATCATTAATGCCGATGGCTAGCCATTCCAATCCTTTGGTCGCGAGCTTCGTTCCCTAACGTTAAAATTTGTTGTAAATTTTGTTGTCTGCTCTCAAGGTCAAATTTCGTGTCCCCCGCTACTATAAAAAATATATAAGTATTCTTGATCAACAGCTGTGAATTAATCATATAAGTCTTACTGTTTGCTCAGTGCATAAATATCAGAAACTATTCGATTTAGAAAATCCCAATTTACTACGTATATACTATGTGGGTACCTACATTCAATACAAAGATCTAGATCCAACAATTTCGGTTGTTTTAGTTCTTGTAGTTTCTGAGATAGAGATGTTCATCCCAATTAACAGAGACCAAACATGGACTTGCTACACATTGTCTCGATAGTTAATGATGATCAAAAATCGGCGGTATTTATTTATGTATTATATTAAAATTTTTAATTATCTTTCTAATGGGTATCGAATTAAAAAGACGGATTTTTTGCTTTAAATAAATATCAACATCATATTGAAGCCAATCTGATTATAAGAGATGTTAATGCAGAAAACTTATTAATACCTAAAGTATATCGTGTGCTTCAGTAAAACTTTGCAATGTTGTTTTACTAAACGAATATTTTGTTAATTAACAACAAACAGGAAATCATTCTGAGAGTCTAGTGAAATTAGCTAGTTTTTACAGTTATTCCTTGATTATTTGCAAGTGTATTTATATGTAAAAATGTAACTATGTACGACTGTATATACATTGTTGAAACCTGCGTACAAGTTGTCGAAGGGTATTTTACTTTCAAGTCGAATGATAATGTACGTGTACATTTATGCTCATACGCAGCAGTAAGAATAAAAATCAACACTCCTTTATGAAAAACAAGAACGCTCAACTCGTCGCACCGCTGCGCTTTATATACAAATACGTCCTTAACTTCTTTTTCTCGACAGATGCGTTTTAAAAAATTAATTCATTATTGGATTTTTTTAAATTCGCTTAATAATTTAGGAGATACATATTATAACCGAATACTCAATCTTGATGTGCTGATGGTCTGAAACTACCTTCTTCATCTGTGACCCGCCAATTGGCAAGCGAAATCGCTATTGAGTTGCTGATAAGGGTGAGATCTAAAACCTCTTACCTAATGGCGTTAATAAAAGTGGGATTACACCCTATGTTAGCTACTATTGGCAGCCCAATAAGTAGTCTAAGAAGGACTCACCACGTTTGTTGATGTCGCTGCTCCCCCAGATCGTGTGATGTGCATATACATTACAGGCGATCACGAGCGGCCTGTTGTTGCGACGACAGAAGTCTACCAGCCGGTGGAGCTCTGCTGGGGGTACTTCATCCATGTCACCCGGGAAATATGCAGATGCGATCACCACTTCCCGGACACCGCACGCTGTGGCTACCTCAAAAGCCGTTGCCACCAGGTCTCTGGGAATGAAGTTGGCTAATCTTACATTGTTATCTAAACGTGTATCAGTGAGAGGGGCACCTCCCATACAGTCATATAACAACTTACATGATCCCCATGATAGTTCACGTATTTGGCCACTGATCAACTATGGTTCCTGGACGAGAGCCAGGTTCATTTTATCATCACAGACAACCCTGCATAGTGTAGCCAGCCTCCTCTGGCGTTCCGTCCTTATGGCGGCCGTCAGAAGGCCATTTGTCCAACATTGCGAGGTGAGTCGTGGTGCCGTTCAGGCTATGTTGCACCACCCGCCACAGCTTCGAAGAGAAGCTTCTGGCGTTTTGGAGCCCAATGTATTTCACGGTAGTGGCGGGAGTAAACTCCGAATTTCGTTTCCCTTTAGCAGTTTTACGTCAAGGGCGCTGATGAACCTGATGTCCCCAACAGCTCATTATCCTCACACACCAGAACCAGCGACTTGTTTCGGGGTATTCAACCCTCAAAACCTGGGCTATCACCTGGTGTGGAGTGCAACAGCACCATCTTTAAGATGTTGGATTTCAACGCAGCCAACTGCTCTGCTGATAGGGGTTTTGAGGAGTCAGCCGATGCGAAGCCAAATTTCACGCTGCTTACCACTTGGCACAAAGGCGTCCTTCGATTCCACCCGCAACAATTTTATCTGAGAGCCAGCTTCCGTGAGGCTTGACCTCTGAGAGGCCACGGAAGCTCAACGAGCTAAGCTGATCCGGTCGCAGTCAACTTCCACGTCGGAAGACAATACCTCGACGGTTTGCTTCCGGACTGATCCGGAAGGTCAGCACTAGCGAACCCTGTATACAAGGGAGTTCGTGGCCTATCCGGGTCCCCTAAATTACAAGAGTCGAGACCCGTAGTATTGGGGGTGGAAGCCAGCATCCCACTGGCTGCAGTGCTGGTATTGGGGTCAGCCATGAAGACATCTCCCAGGGTTGATGCTGTGGAAGTCGCATTAAACTTTTCTAAGCTTTTAAAAAGATCCATGAATTGATCATACGAGTAGGCGGAAAGGCAAGGCCACCCACGGCATAGCCCACGTACCGTAGAAATTCTAAATGAAACTGGAGGGCGACAGGTATCCAAAGTTCGCATACTAGAGTCCGGGTTACCCCGGCCACGCATCCATCAGCGTATGCTGTTCCGCCTTGGATTGCAGGAATTTATAGATTCACGATCTTCGCCCGACTACAATAAGACAGCACCCCTAGCAGAGACATGACCGTGGAGAGTATAGCCGCACTTCCGACAGTAGGATCAAAGACGGCACGCCCTACAGCCAATACTGGGATTACATGTTAATTCTCTAGCTGCCTCTGACGTCCGACAGGCAGTCTCCGACCCCATAAAGTATATATGAGTATATTTTTGGTCAGCGTTAACAGGTGGTGATATAGGCATGCTCGTCTGTCTGCTGCACCTAGTTAGTTGCTATGACACTCCGCGACATAATAATGGTGTTCAACAAACCAATTAAAGTGCCGCCAAGCTAATAATTTCGAAGAACGAAAATTTTGATATATTATTTTGGTATTTTTAGGTATATTTTTTTTATACCCGCCTACCCACAGGGTAGAAGGCTTTGTGCCGACCGAAAATGTATGTAACAGGCAGAAGGAAGCATCTCCGACCCCATAAAGTATATATATTCTTGATCAGCTTCAACAGCCGAGACGATATAGCCATGTCCGTCTGTCCGTCCGTATGAACACCTAGATCTCACAGACTGTAAGAGATATAGCAACCAAATTTTCGGAATAGTATGTGTAATTATTGCACGCAGATCAAGTTTGTTTTTGATTTTGGCTACGCCCCCTTCGGCCCCCGTAAATCTAATAAAACCGAATTACAGGCGTCATTTTTATCCTAGAACGTTCAATTTTGGTACGCACAATATTAATCACCATCTTAATGATCTCTGCGAATTTGGTTACAATTCGATAAAAAACACAGAAGTTATTCAGAATTTACTTTTATAATGCGTTACCACGTGCAGCTGCACCTAGTTAATTGCTATAACACTCCGTGACATAATAATGGTGTTCAATAAACCAACTAAAGTGCCGACAAGCTAATAATTTCGAATACAGAAAATTTTGGTATATTATTTTGGTATGATTTTAGTATATTTTTTTTAGTATTTTTTCAGTCTTTTTTGAAAAATAGAATATTTTAATGGTAGAATTGGGCGGCGGGTATCTCACAGTCGAGCAAACTCGACCGTAGCTTTCTTACTTGTTTAGTATTTTTTCAGTATATTTTTGACAAATATAATATTTTGATGGTAAAATTGGGTGGCGGATATCTCACAGCGAGCAAACTCGACTCTAGCTTTCTTACTTGTTATAAAACAATTTTATGATTTACACGTGCTGCTCGACACTGTAACCTGTCATGGTGGTTTGGGAGGACAGAATGATTATAACACACTGCATTTAACACCTGTCACTCAAACAACATGGCCGCAATGAGCTGTTAAAGTTCGAGCGTCCCTATTGGAAAACCCTATATATACATGTAAAAATTTTATTTACTTGATAAGCGTGCAAAAAACAGATATAAATGAGCTAGTCAATTAGGTGGTTTTCTTAATGGCTTTTTAAACGCCTATTCAAAAATTTAATTCTTCCATAACATCAAGCTTGTAAATTCGATAAATGAATAATTACACTAATTAACAAAATATTTGTAAAAAAAATCCAGCCAACCTCTCATAACATATCCACGTGTTTAGTAAGATAGATAGAGGTGACACCTTCTGTGACATTCATTTTCGGTTGACCCTAAGTTTCGTACGCAGAGAAAGCCAAGCACACGAGAGCGCAGCGCTTTGGCCTTCGAGATTCTTAAAACCCAAATAACGAGGCGAGAGGTGGGCACGATATTTGACAATCGGACCGAGTCGCGACCAATGCAGTGGAATGGGTAGTTATCAGGCGTGGTAGCGACGGGCTTGTGTGCGGGAAAATTATGCTTCTGTATGCAGATATGAGACAGGGCAACAAGAGTAATAAGCAAGGCAAGCACAAAAAACAAAGTCACTTGCTCTTTTGAGAGCATCGACTGTGTGTGCGTTCTTCCTCTTATACGGTCATTGCTCTGGTTAGAGAAAAATTTAATGCGCAATTTGCTTCCATTTTTTCGGAGCATCTCCGAGCAAGCGCGTATCCATCTATGGTTTAGAGGCTTAAAATTACGCTTGCAGATCGCTTTTTCAAGTTTCTGGTGGTGAAGTGGGTGTGGGCGTCAATATCAAATATAAACTTGCTATGCGTACAAAAAAAGACATATTATTCAAAAATATGGTCCCTCTAGTCTCTGAAATTTGTGTTCATTTATACAGACGGACATGTCTATATCCTCTCTGCAGTTGAATGCTAAATATAATTACTTTATTATAATTACTGTATGCCTGTTACAATCATTTTCAGAATTGACAAAGTTATGATATCACTCTACTCTTTGAGCAGGCGGGTATAGAATTTTTGATATTTCTGTTCAAAAGTGCAACCAAATATTACCTTTGTCGCGACTATCATTAATGCCGATGGCTAGCCATTCCAATCCTTTGGTCGCGAGCTTCGTTCCCTAACGTTAAAATTTGTTGTAAATTTTGTTGTCTGCTCTCAAGGTCAAATTTCGTGTCCCCCGCTACTATAAAAAATATATAAGTATTCTTGATCAACAGCTGTGAATTAATCATATAAGTCTTACTGTTTGCTCAGTGCATAAATATCAGAAACTATTCGATTTAGAAAATCCCAATTTA
The DNA here is from genome assembly GCA_018150935.1 of Drosophila pruinosa. Classification (NCBI taxonomy): domain Eukaryota; kingdom Metazoa; phylum Arthropoda; class Insecta; order Diptera; family Drosophilidae; genus Drosophila; species Drosophila pruinosa. The sequence continues at coordinate 1,716,105 of JAECWR010000255.1, read as the reverse complement.
CTATGTATATACTATGTGGGTACCTACATTCAATACAAAGATCTAGATCCAACAATTTCGGTTGTTTTAGTTCTTGTAGTTTCTGAGATAGAGATGTTCATCCCAATTAACAGAGACCAAACATGGACTTGCTACACATTGTCTCGATAGTTAATGATGATCAAAAATCGGCGGTATTTATTTATGTATTATATTAAAATTTTTAATTATCTTTCTAATGGGTATCGAATTAAAAAGACGGATTTTTTGCTTTAAATAAATATCAACATCATATTGAAGCCAATCTGATTATAAGAGATGTTAATGCAGAAAACTTATTAATACCTAAAGTATATCGTGTGCTTCAGTAAAACTTTGCAATGTTGTTTTACTAAACGAATATTTTGTTAATTAACAACAAACAGGAAATCATTCTGAGAGTCTAGTGAAATTAGCTAGTTTTTACAGTTATTCCTTGATTATTTGCAAGTGTATTTATATGTAAAAATGTAACTATGTACGACTGTATATACATTGTTGAAACCTGCGTACAAGTTGTCGAAGGGTATTTTACTTTCAAGTCGAATGATAATGTATGTACGTGTACATTTATGCTCATACGCAGCAGTAAGAATAAAAATCAACACTCCTTTATGAAAAACAAGAACGCTCAACTCGTCGCACCGCTGCGCTTTATATACAAATACGTCCTTAACTTCTTTTTCTCGACAGATGCGTTTTAAAAAATTAATTCATTATTGGATTTTTTTTAATTCGCTTAATAATTTAGGAGATACATATTATAACCGAATACTTTGCTTAAGGTCTCAAGGTATAAGGACATATATTATGTATATATTACAAATACTTAGTAATTCTATTCAAAATTAAAATAATTAAATAATTTAAAATAATTATTTTTAACAAAAAATAATCAAAAGATTTCTACTGCAGCCTGTTTTTAATGAATCCAAAAAAAGATGAAAGGATTTTAGTCGGCATTTACTCACAACTTGACTTAGTCGTATGTATATAAGTTTACTCGTCATGTAACGTTGGTAATACTAAAAACTAATTATGGAATGAATAGATACATTCTTGGCGGCCACTAATACATTCAAGTATCAGTACATCAGATGGGCTGGTGTCAATTATTGAGTTGGTTTTGGTACCGATGATAGTCAACAGCAAATGGTAAGACGTTTTGCAATTACTATGCAAATTGACTAAGCCTACAAGAATATTCTATGTGCACAGAAGCGATTTTATCTATATATAATACATGTAATAAAGCTAACATCGGGAAGGCGGAGCACCTATAAATTGTCGAGTCCGATCGTACTATAGGTGTAGTCTTTGTGCAAGTGTTATACAGAGCGTATCTCGTATCTTTGAGATAATTTTAAAATTTCAAGTCATAAAAATGAATATTTTAAAGTGTCTAAAATTCAAACTCCCATTGCTCTTGCTATTGTCCCTTAGTTGTGTTTGCACACTTGCCGATTTTCGTATGTTGATCAATAGTGCCTACCGAACTTGTATAATATTTTATTTTATTTCAACTTAAATTTTACAGAATTGTCTGATAGTTATCTTAGTGACTTAAGGGCTGATGAGGGAGAGGAAATAGCAGTTGGAGAATACAACTATGACAACCAAGGCTCTGACTGGTCAGGCACTTGTCAAAATGGCCAAAAACAATCTCCCATTGATTTAATTTATGACGACGTAAGTACTACCAACCAAAAGACAAATTACCATTGCCTAATTCTGAACTTCGGTCATTTATTCTTAATTATGACAATTCAATAATAATTGTACACCCTGTGCCAATGTGTATAATAGGCAGAAGGATATATATATATATATCCGTATGTCTGTTCATGTGGAGTAGTCGAAGACTATAAAATCTAGAAACTCTAAATTTAAATATAAGCTTCCTGCATTCTATAGAATTTACCAATACCAATACTACAAATCCCCCAAAGCTCAAATAGTCCAATTTAAAAAAAAAAAAAATGCATACAACTTGAGTCATTTTATTTTATTTAAATAGAGTCCGTAAGATTTATATTAATCGAATAAGAAAAATACCATGCTAAAATGTACCTACAAGAAGTTTGTACTGTTTATATCCTGTGCTCATTGAAAATTGGCAAAAAAAAAGGGGTTTTGTACGAAAGTATGTAACAGGCAGAAGGAGACATCTCCAACCCCTAAAGTATATACATATATTCTTTATCAGCATCAACAGCCCAGTCGATTTAGCTAAGTCCTTTTGTCTGTCCACTAAAGTACACGAATCTCTATTAGAGCTTGACACTCGAAATTTGGTTCCTAATGCCTCACGCCCTTGCCAATAAATCTTGATATACAGCAAATAGAAATATTTTTTTAGTCAAATAATTATTAAAACAAACAATATTTACGAAAAAATTTCATACAATTTCTTTAGCAATGGACCCATGGTATGTAGTAGTATAGAACTCTCGGCTACAGCGTTTTTACTTGTTAAATTGATTAAATGTGATTTAATAAAATTTGCTTTGTCCTTAATACCATGTGCTATTTCTATGACCATACACTAAAAGCCCTCAACAACCGAACGTTAAAAATTTCCATGTAAATACCATATACCATTTGGAAGAATGTAGTGTTTTTTTAAAATCTATATATATAAAAATCAATTGCTGTTCGTTAGTCTCGCTAAAACTCGAGAACGGCTGAACGGATTTATCTTATCTTGGTCTTGAATTATTCGTGGAGGTCTAGGGAAGGTTTAAAAGGTGAGAAAAATTCGAATAATTTCCGCGAAAACCCTAAAAACAGCCCTTTTCCCATTCAAAAAAAGTGTTGCCTACCCAAAGAACAATTTAGGGCAGTAAAAAAGTCGAACGACAAGTAGGCTGCGTTCATCAAGCCTGGACAAAAAAATCGAACGACAAGCAAGCCTAGATATTTTATTTGGAAATCGTAATACGGATTTGCAACACACATGCTTCATTGAATTCTAAGATTTTGTGAGAGTTCAATCGTACTTCTATATATATAAAAATTGACAAATTTTATTTGGAAAAAAATTGACAAATTTTATTTGAAAATTTTATTTTGGAATATTATTTTCGTGTTACGGATTTTCGAACGACAAGCAAGCCTGGATATTTTATTTTTATTTGGAAAAAAAATCCTCAAAACAGCTCTGAATTTAAATTGGAAAAATCGTTTTTAGCAACAAACTCCAACACCAAAGGAGGCTCTGAAGGCCGAAATCGAAATTATACGTGTATGTTTTTTCATTCGCTGTGCATCGTTCATTGAGTGATTTTTAGAAATAAATAATATAATTAAAATAAAATAAAATAAATAAAATAAATAAAATAAATAAAATAAATAAAATAAATAAAATAAATAAAATAAATAAAATAAATAAAATAAAAAAAAATAAAATAAAATAAATAAAATAAAATAAATAAAATAAATAAAATAAAATAAAATAAATAAAATAAAATAAAATAAATAAAATAAAATAAAATAAAATAAAATAAAATAAAATAAATAAAATAAAATAAAATAAAATAAAATAAAATAAATAAAATAAATAGGAAATATGAAATGGGAAATCTTTGCAGAAACGGGAAATGGGAAATCTTTGCAAAAACGGGAAATGGGAAATCTTTGCAAAAACGGGAAATAGGAAATCTTTGCAAAAACGGGAAATAGGAAATGGGAAATCTTTGCAAAAACGGGAAATAAGAAATCTTTGCAAAAACGGGAAATAGGAAATGGGGAAATGGGAAATCTTTGCAAAAACGGGAAATAGGAAATGGGAAATCTTTGCAAAAACGGGAAATAGGAAATGGAAAATAGGAAATCTTTGCAAAAACGGGAAATGGGAAATAGGAAATCTTTGTAAAAACCGGAAATAGGAAATCGGAGATTTTTAGAACTTTTTCAGATTAATAGATATTTAATTTTTTTTGTATTTTCTCCAATTAAAAAAAAAGGCTTTTTTATTGCCATTAAGGCGGAACAAAGTTCGCCGGGTCACTAAATGATTTTTCATTAATAATTATTTTGTTTGTTTTAAAATCATTTTATACAAAAGATTAGGTCTTTTATTTATCGATGAGGCAGTAAGAAATCTGCCGGGTCAGCTAGTCGTATATAAAAAATTGATTAAAAGATTAAAGTAATCTGGTGCTCAGTTGTGTACTATTTATACGACCCATGTATATAATTGTGGGTCACTCTCGTCTACATTCTTTACTTCTTTTTAAGCAACTTCCATACATTTTTTTCCGATCGATTACTTCAAGGCCAGATCACTAACCATACAATACGTAGATATACCATTTCATACAAGCGTAAACGCACACATATGTATAAGGCAAAATGCAAATGTGTTGAGCTGTAGGCAAATTTTGTGTATTCGATTTGCAACTATCACGAATTGTTGATTTTATTTTGGTTTCTTGTCTTGTGTCCTCCCTCCCCTTACCCTTGTTTTCATCGACATCGTATTGTGACGAATTGTGTTCTGCTGCTGGTAGTGATTTTGTTGATTTGATTTTTTTTTACTTCTGCTGGCGTGTGCCGACTGCACCTGTCGATCTTGTATGAATATTGTGTCATTATAATCAATTTAGAAGTATAGACATATTATATTTAAATTTCAGCATATTTTATTGCGAGTTTATATATGTACACATAATCATATATAATACCTCGGAGTAAAATATGCTGAAATTTAAATATAATATGTTCATACTAATTATTTGCTAATAATATCAAGTTATGTCAAAATATTCAAAGACAGGTGTAATCGGCGCAAGCCACCGAAATAAAACAACAGCAGCAGGAGCCATCCCCAACTTCATAAAACGTACGCATATTTTATTGATCAGAGTTTCCGCATCTCTGTCTAAGTATATGAATAGTATAGAATAGTCATTGCTCCCTAAGTCCTAAACACAGATTAAGTTTGTTTAAGAATATGGTCATTTACAACACGCTCCAAGTGCTTTGTATTTAACACACTTCTAGCCACTGATTGATTCTACGATTGTTGTTGGTGTTGAACTATACAGTATGTACACACATGTATATGTACATATGCATTTCATGTGTTAGTAAATTACGTGTTACATCCTGGCATTCTACAAGTAACGTGCACTATAATTGTGGTCTTTTACAACCTTTTTCATAGGCCAACGTGACTTCCATATCTCGGATTCGTTTCGAAAATTACAATCAACAATTACAAACTCCATTAGTACTGGAAAATAACGGACACACAGGTAGGTGGTCAACTTTTAAATAGGAATTAATTCTCTCAATAATATAATGTCGACATTCACAGCGAATATAGTATTGCCAGAAACCCGTAGAGGAAAACGGGCATCTATTAGTGGTGGACTATTGTCTGGCGTTTTCGAGGCACAAAGCGTTCACTTTCATTGGGGATCCGATAACAGCAAGGGATCCGAGCATGCAATTAATTTTGAGCGTTATGATGTAGAGATGCATATTGTTCATAAGAATACTCGATATGCTAACAAGAGCGTAGGTGAAGCCAGTGCGTTCGCAGATGGTCTTGCTGTTTTGGGAGTTATGTTTAGATCTGTGCCTAGGCCAATATCGACACATTATGGGCTCAACAAGGTATTTAACGCATTGCCCCGAATTATCCAATATCAATCCAATACCAATATTACTGGAATGCTTACTGTGGGCCATTTGTTAGCTGGCACTCGAACTGGAGAGTTTTACTCATACAGTGGTATGTATTTGAAAATGTCGACTCAGGCTCTATAAAAATAAATCTTTGAATATGTGACACAGGCTCATTGACTACACCTGACTGCGCCGAAGCAGTCACCTGGATCGTCTTCAAAGATGTTTTAAACTTCCCACAAATTCAGATCAGTAAGCTTTGGAATTTACAGGACTCACGGAGACGTTCATTGACAAACAATTATCGCGAACTTCAAAACACAAATGATAGAACTATATACTATAGATCAATCTAATAGTTAAAAAAAATCAAAATGTAAATGTAAACCATAAAAAAGAAAAAATAAACCTGACATTTGCAACTTAAATGAATAAATATCGATTCGATACTGATTTATTTTTAATTAATGCTTTACACAATTTTTTTTGAATTATTTGATAGCTCCAACTCATCAACCAAAACTGAAAATTCGTAATTCCTAACAATAGTGAAAATAAAAGATTGACACAATAAATAAAAAGTTATAAGTAAAATAAACGCACAAAACATATGGGGAAACTTCAAACTTATTAAATTTAAAAACCACGCTTTTCTCAAAGAAAAGCTTTTTACTAAAATTTGGGATGGATATAGCTTTATCCATAAAAAATAAAATAAAGAAAATCTGATACCTTGTGCGGCTACTTAGCTATTATCCCTAAGCAATGAACATAATAGAGTCGCCACGTTATACGAAAAATACTTGCCGTCGGGCTTGGATTTTCAAAACCCAAGAGGCAAGACGCAGCGCTCTCGCGCATTCGGGTCTCTCTTCGTACGGAACTTGAAGCAGGGAAGAGAGAGAACTCGAGAATCAATTCAGTCGAAGAACGACGCTGTTTCGATATGTATGTTAAGTGCATATACATATGGCAAAACATAATGTGTATACGACGCAGTTGCTGCTTGTCGGACTGCTTCAATATTAATTTTTAAGATTTCAGATTGAGTTTAAATTCAGTAGTGTTTCTTTATTTCCATATATTGCTCTATCACTAATAACTAAGGATTTCTACTTTAGGTTATCAACGGTGCGGTGCGCGCATCATGAGTTGAGTTGTTCGTTTCTGCCAGTGACCTTCTCTTCTGTTTCGCACGTTTGTTTCAATTGATTTTGCCATCTTTGCTTTGATGTTGCTGCTTTTGATATGTTTACTTTGTACTTTTGCTTGCATGCGGAGACTGCACCTGTTGATCGACTTATTATTATTTTATAATGTTCAAATAATTAGTATAGAATTCTTATATTTAAATTTCTGCATTTTTTATTGCAAGTTACTAATTAAACTGCTCAATCACAAGTTAAATAAGATGGATTATTTTCATATTAATTTCCTATATTTGCGTGATTTAATTTATAAAAAAATAAAATATACAAAATTGAACTTTTCATACTGTCTAATTGTGAATCGTACCAGAATATTTTTATCTGGCTTATCATACAAGCGGTAATGAGTACGCTCGCTTAGTTATTTTCAGAAATTGGGACCGTGTTACCAACAGTTTGTATAGAAAAACGCTGGGTTGATATTAAATGAATAAGCGAAAGATAGAAACAAAAAAATTTGTTATCATATGTTTAAAACATATCAAATATATATATTTTTGAATTAACTTTATTTGAATGAATGAACATTAAAAAAAGCAAACTGCATTTATATAAGCTTAAATTAAATACTTAATTATCATAGAATACGTCATCTAAATCTACCAAGTTGAAACATTTGGCTCGATGCAGTTTAATGAGTGCCGCTGATGCACTGCCATCGAATTTATTCGTGCACATTTGTCTTAAATGATCCGCAGAGGCAATCGCCGTGTGTTGATCAAGGAACAGGCATAATCTTACTTCTTGTTAAGGGGTTTAATGAATATTTTTACGCAACCTTTTTTATTTGTCTGAGTTCCACCCACAGCGTTTAAAAGCTTTTCGGTGGGTCACGAATATCGAACACGGAGCGCTAAAATTCCATTTGCAATATTTGGAAATTACACTTGGAGGGTCCGTTACATTTTGGCTTATTCAGAGATTGAGTCACGCTTTAGTTGTATGTTGCCTCGAGCAAAACTGTGCCTGAAAATTCGGTTGCGTTCAGTCCTTTAGCGGTTGCATTCGAACGTTTAAACGTTTGCTGCTTGTCTTGTAATGCTGCTGCGTCCTTGAATATGTTGGTGAATACACATATGTTTATGCCAAATGCAATTGTCTTGAGATATAGGCAAATTTTGTGTATTCAATTTGCAGATGGCACCAATTGTTGTTTTTATTTTGGTTTCTTGCCTTGTGTCCTCCCTTTACTCTTGTTTTCTTCAACATCGTTTGACTGCTGTGATTTTTTTGTTGACATGAAGTATTGTGTTCTGCTGCTGGTAGTAATTTTGTTGATTTGATTTTATACTTTTGTTGGCGTGCGCCGACTGCACCTGTCGATCTTGTATGAATATTGTGTTATTATTATCAATTAATAATATAGACACATTATATTTAAATTTTAGCATATTTTATTGCGAGTTTATATATGTATATAGAAACCACCTCGGTATTCTCATAGACTGGGGCAGATTTTAGATGCATGTTGATTTGAGCAAAACTGTGCTTGAATATTCGAGTGCGTTCAGTTCGGTCAGCATCAGCATTTGACCGTAAAATGCTTGCTGTCAGTCATGGACTGAGGTTGATTTTGACTTATTATTTACTGCTGCTGGTTGTTGATTTGATGAGTTTTTTCTTTTTTTTTTGCTAGCGTGCGCTCACTGAACCACTTGATATTCTATGAATATTTTATTATTATTATTAATTAATTCATGTGAACAAATACTATTTACATTCAAGCATAAAAAGTTTTCTGCTTCTCCTCCTCCGGTCTCTCTATTATATCTGCTCCTAATCCTCCTCCTCCGGGAATAATTTTTAAAATATGCTAAAAAATACCAACGTTTTCTGATCCTCCTTCTCCGGACATCATTTTAAAATGTACTAAAAAATACCAAAGAGGTAAGCGAAAGATTTCTGCTCCTCCTCCTCCTCCTCCGGGAGGACACCTCGTTTTATATATTTAAATAGTATAACAGTAGTTTAAGCAGCATACTACAGATGTATGATATGTTATGATAAAGTTACTCAATGGCACTAACACATGAATAAGCAATATATTTTGGATTGGTATAGATCCCTGGTGCGATGTTGTATTTATCTCTATAACCACTCTAAAATGGTAGCTGTTTTCTTCGGACTTGCGTTTCGAAGTTGATATCTAGCGGTGGTGGTGTTCACTGTTGATTTAAGTTTTGCTCATAGCTTTAAAATAAGGGATAACAAATTACTTGCCTACTTTTAGGGGTGACGTTTATTTAAAAATTATTGTTTTAAGTTATTTTGGATCATGAGCACCCCAGCTAGCTCTCGAAGCTTGAGTTTGGTAAAGCTTTTGGGCTTAAGGTTGGTGGTATTCTAGCACCTGAGTAAGAGGAGTGATATACTGCTGAAATGGCTGCTAGGGGAATGCAGCACCTTTTCCGTCCCGTTAAAAGCTCTCCTGGAACGCTTTTTACTTATTTCCCAATCAGTTGGGGTACGGACTCTGAACTCACGAATCCAGGTCGTAAAGTCAACGAGGACTTTACATTTAGCAACCACCAGTCCATCTGATTGTTTTTTCCGCAGAACAACAGAATGACGGCTACAACAGAAACGCACTGGATCTCGATAGGACCCCAAATATATAAAGTTCATCATATTTTGGAGCCTTGGAGTAAGTCCCTGGTGTAAATCTGTGGTTGTGATCTCCCGAACCTCCTGAAAAGGGACGCTTATTGCTTCTGGCGTCTATTCCGAAGTTGCTCCCTAGGTACAATAGTTAGTGTTAGAGGAGATCAGGTATTAAGCTAACGACGGTCAAATATTTTTCTAAGTAAAAAAACAAAGTTTTTTTCTCATAACATTTTAAACATTTTCTTTTCGTGTAGGGCCAAGTCTATGCAATTTTTTTTTTAATTACTCTTGTGAAATTCTCATCTCTGTCCATTCATAAGAGAGGTTGGCAATGCTGCCGGCGAGCAGGGTGACCAGCCCATTACCAAGCGTCAATCTGTTAATGCTGCGACGAAGCGGAATTCAGCCTCAGCTGTCATCACCAGCTCACCCAACAAGCAGCAGCCCAAGCCACAAAAAAAGTAATAGAAAGAGTAGATAAGATATGCTTACTGATGCAGAACAAAACAAGTAAGAAAGCTACAGTCGAGTTTGCTCGACTGTGAGATACCCGCCACCCAATTCTACCATCCAAATATATTTTTCAAAATATACTGAAAAAATTCTTTAGTTGGTTTATTGAACACCATTATTATGTCGCGGAGTGTCATAGCAACTAACTAGGCAGCACTAGCAGTTGCACGTGGTAACGTCTTATAAAAGTAATATCTTAATAACTTCTGTGTTTTTTATCCGATTGTAACCAAAGAGATCATTAAGATAGTGATTGGTATTGTGCGTACCAAAATTGAACATTCTAGGTTTAAAACGACGCTTGCAATTCGGATTTATTCGATTTACGGGGGCGGGAAGGGGGCGTGGCCAAAATCAAAAACAAACTTGATCTGCGTGCAACAATAAGACATACTGTCGCGAAAAATTTGTTGCTCTATCTCTTATAGTCTCTGAGATCTAGGTGTTCATACGGACAGACGGACAGACGGACAGACGGACATGGCTATATCGTCTCGGCTGTTGACGCTGATCAAGAATATATATACTTTATGGGGTCGGAGATGCTTCCTTCTGCCTGTTACATACATTTTCGGTCGGCACAAAGCCTTCTACCCTTTGGGTAGGCGGGTATAAAAAGCCTATTAGAGGCTAGGGCGTTAATGGGTGATGTCATTATACTCTACGCTTTTGATTCCACCACATTTTGCAGCATTGCCAGCTGGTTCGACAACGAAGCATATGAGTACCACTGCTATCAATTGAAAAAAGACAGGCCGATCACAGTATGTGTGAAATGTTTGTAGTTACTTATCCTGATTGGACGAACAGGAAAAAATCGGACACAAGGTGTTCGATATCAATACACCGCTGAGGTGCAATGAACCAATGAATTAATATATTCTTTCAGAAAATTCCCGCTGCGGGATCAGATCTTGGCAGTCAAGACTATATGCCATATGAGAGTCGTTTTTAAGTTTTCCTGCCAGCGAAATGTTACTGTGCAACGATGTCATTGCCAGCAGTTTGGTCATACCTCTAAATAATGACGTAGGGCTCACATACGTGTGATATGTGCCGGCAAACACACAACCAAAGATTACACTCGACCATATAACGAGCTATGCACTTGCTGTAATTACGGTGGACACCACCCTGCTAAATACAAGGGTTGTTCCAAATTACAGGTGTTCCTACAGCACTCTAGTTCCAGAAGTGGAGTGGTCGAAAGCGGCAAGGTCAATAGCACCGTGCGCAATTGCACGTACAACATCAACAGTTCAGTGTCAAAATCATTAACCGACAAAGGAGTCGCAGTCGGATTTTGCCGCCAAGGGGTGCACTTCAGTAATTGATGAACATTAGCAACAATATTGAAGCCATTCTGCAGTCACTAAACGAAAACATTATATCTCTGCGCTCGTTCCAAGAGAAAAAGATGGAATTAATGATGCTGCTAAAGCACTAGCAAACAAAAGTCACAGCATCAGGGACAGATCCTTAATCTACTCACTGCACTCCAAGCGCGGCAAGCGCGATAGTGACGCCACTGCGCATTTTAGTGTGGAACGCCGACGGTGTGTCCACGAAGCTGTCCGAAGTTAAATGCTTTGTGTTACGCTTCGAGATAGATGTTTTACTGCTCAGTGAAACACACTGCAAACGGGCTGAGCACCCACAATTTGTGGATGCGGGGCCTACACTGCCAACGACGAGCGGGGACAACCCCTCTACTTGGAGGCACGTAAGGTGTTCAATCGGGTATGGTCTACCGATATTCTGCTGAAAATAAAGCATATGCTGATTACACACTTAAGTGGAGAAGTGGAGAACTCCACCGGCTGTGCTTATCGAGAATACCCCTGTCCCCCAGTCAAACTCAGCAAAATACCTTGAAGTAATCCTTGAACGCTGACTCACGTTCTCCATGCAATTGAGTGCGATAAGAATGCTCATCCGTGCAGCGTCAACTAAACATATTTTGCTTATCTGCTAGCGAAGTAAATTATCACTTTCCAACAAGGTGACAATGTACAGGCAAATCATTGCTCCAATATGGAAATACAGGTGGCAAATCTGGGCTCCACAAAAAAAATCGTAAGACTGACTACTGGCTGCGAGTGGTACATAAGGAACATCACCCTTCCCAGAGATCTTAAACTACATACAGCATTCGAGGCAATAAACATTCACTTGAGCTAGTACGATGACAGGCTGGAGATGCATAGAAATCGAATAGCTTAAGGTCTCATCAGAAACCGCCCACCTTTGAGGCTCCACATGCGACACCCGAAGGACCTCATCCTACGGTCTCCCACGATGAGAGGCAGTAAGAGATGATCCCAATTTTTTTTGTCAAACTTTTAATTGATAATTGTTATTGTAGAGTACTAATACTAATCTTTTTTTGGCTGAGCCAGGGTATATATACCCTGACTCACGCATATTCATCCTTAAAACTAACGCTGCCGCTTGTAAGGCGATAGTGTGTATAATCTAGCGCTGCCGCTTGTAAGACGACAACTTGTCTTATCTTAAAATGTGTTCAAGACCCCCGCAGCGATCCTATCATCCTTGCCGGGTTCACACTTGAACACAGTTGACATTTATGACTTATTATTTACAATCTATGTTCATGCTTGAACAGTTATTGTTATATGTTGAATAAACGTATTCACTGTTTGTTACAGCTATGGGTCGAATTAAAAGAGACTAAGAACACAAAGGAGTTACTAGGCTACCCCGTATGCCTTAAAAACACATAAAAAAACAAGTAAAAAAGCTACTGTCGAGTTTGTTCGACTGTGAGATACCCGACACCCAATTTTACTGAATGGAAGAATAAATAAAAGTGACCATCGAACTATTAGATTTTTTAATAATATACTAAAAAATATATCCTAAAACTATACCGAAAATAACTTTGTTCAAAATGATTAGCTTGGTGCATTTTACTATGTTTATTGAACACCATTATTAAGTCACGGAGTGACATAGCAACTAACTAGGTTCAGCTGCACTTGATTGGTTCTTATGAAAGTTTTTTTTTGTTTAGACTTTGCTTTTATTTATTGAATTTTCTCATTTTCGAGGCTAACAATAAGTGTATCAAATTTTATACTATAACCTAACTAGCAATCATGTAGACTGGAACAGTAGAAATGGTCCTGACAAATTATGGCTGGGTTGGAAGGTCGGTACGTTGCAGGCGGGATCGGTTGGAAACCCGAGTCAAGACCCTTGCGAGGGGATTTGGGCGGGCAGAGAGTTTTTCATTGTAGGACGCTTTTTGATTGTCTATTTCATCTTTTACAGCGAGAATGCTGAGGTCCCTGTGGATGTTTTGGTTTCGAATATACCATGAGAGTGGAATTGTAGAGCAGGACCTTGTACTCCAGACACAAGGATGATCGGGCGTTTATAATCCCGTGGAGACTGCTGGCTTTCAGCTTTAGGTGTAGTCTTTTGCATTCGATAGTCTACGCCGTGTTAGACGTCTGTCGAGGTGAATGCCGAGATACGTTACTTCATTGTCTTGGGGGATCTGCGTGCTATTCAGGCAGAGCGGAGGGCAAGTTTGTCTGTTAAGAGTAAATGTTATGTGTTTATACTTTTGTTCGCTTATTTGGATACGCCAGTCAGATAGCCACTTCTCGACTACCATGAGGTGTTTCGAAAGTTGGGTTGTTGCACGAACTGGACATCTGGAGCGGCTAAGGATCGCAGTATCGTCAGTAAAGGTGGATGTTGTTAGTCGGTCACTTGGGGAAATGTCCGCTGTGTAGAGGACGAATAGAGTTGGCCCAAGTGCGCTGCCCGCTGCCTTGTGGGACTCCAGCTTCGATAGTGTAGTTGTCGGATATTGTTGTGTTGCACCTCACTCCGAAGGCTCTTTTGTAGAGGTAAGAATCAAGGAGTTTATGAGTATACCCAGGTGAGTGTGTTTTAATTTTATGCATAAGACCTTTGAGCCAGTCGCGGTCAAATGCTTGAAATAAATCGAGGAATATCGCGCTGCGATATTCTCTAAGCTCGAAGGCTGTGCGAATCTCTGATGTTCCGTATTTTTCTCTGAAGCCAAATTGATGGGCTGGGATAATGTTGTGTGCTTCCATATATGGAATTATGCGCGTAAGAAGACATTTTTCGAATAGTTTGGACAGGCGTGATAATAAACCTCTTGGTCTGTAAGATGACGGAATCGTGTGGTCTTTTCCAGGCTTCGTTATCATTATTATAATTGATTTTTTCCATTTACTTGGGTAGTAGCCGAGACTTATGATTCCATTGAAGAGCTTACAGATGGCCTCAACAGCACAGTGCGGAATTTCCATTGTCATTTTTGTAGTATTAGGTCACCGCCTGGAGCCTTTTTTGGTTTTAGCTCCCTAATGACTTTTGTAATCTCGTTCGGCCGAAATGAAGTTGGCGTAGATCCCGTTTCGGAGTGGATTTGCGGAAGAACATAAGCATTTGCTACGGGGTTCGGCTGGAAGACGCCCCTGAGATGTAAGGCAAATGTTTTGGCTCTGTCTTTGTCTCTGCGGGTCCAGCAACCTGAAGAATTTCTTATCGGGGTGACGGCTTTAGTCGGATTAGCTTAGAGCTTAGATTTGGGTGAGCCCTCCATAAGGGATGCTTTGTACTAGTTGGCGAGAGTTTTTCAATATATTTTAGTTGTGCATTGTCAGCATCTTGCATCAGAGACCGGTTTCGTTTGCGGGTGGCTTCACTAAGACGTTGATTTGAGCGGCAGTAGAATAGTCGATGTCCGATTCGATATTTAGTTGAGGAGTTAGCGCAATATGGGAACTCACATACTTTCTGTATTTGATTCAGTTAGTGTTGTAAGACGTCAGCCTATAGGGGTGGTTCGTAATTTCTGGGCTTTGAAGAAGGGTTAACAACAAAGGCGAGTGGTCGGATGAGAGATCCGGTAGGGCCATGGTGCTTTTAAGATCGCGTGGGATGTTTTTTGTCACCGCGAAATCAATTAGATCTGGAATCTTTCTGGGGTCTGCAGTCCAAACGTAGTCCAATTTATTGCTCACTTTTATAAGTGCGTTATACAGTTGCCTTCCCTTGGGAGTCATGGGGCGTGATCCCTAGTGCGTGTGTTTGGAATTGTAGTCACCTGCAGCTATGAAGCGATCCTCCAGTAGGTTGTAGAAGCCCTTGAATTGACCTTCATAGGTAGTAAATCGAGGTGCTCAGTAGACAGCGGCTGTGCAAAGGTTGCCGTTTCCTGACTGCACGGACGTGGCTTGCAAGTAATTGGTGCTTGATGCGTTCTCTGATTAAGATGCCGGTTCCGCCGTGGGCTTTGCCATCCGGATGATCTGTGTAGTAGAAAGTATAACCTCTTATATGGAAATTATATCTCCCTGTGAGGTGCGTTTCAACCATCAGCATGGCGTCGATGTGATTTACATTTAGGAATTGCGTTATTTCCAGTTTATGCCGTGAAATGCCGTTGGCATTCCACATGGATATACGTAGGTTAGACATTTACTGAAGTGCTACAAGCAACTGAAGCACCATGTTCTTGGTCTAAACAAGGGTATGCATAGTTATTTTCATAAATGACATAAGTTCCATCATACTTTGTTGCATGGTAAATATCATAGCTTCCAAGTTGCTTTGCGGCTGCATCGAGACCTGCTGAGAGTTTTCTTTGTGTAGATGGAGTGGATTTTCCATGCCTGTTCGTAGTGCTTCGGCGTAGGAGAAGCTCTTAGTGGTATTTAGCGGACCGAATGATGATCTGGCTGACTTGGCGAAAAATACGTCTGGCGTACTTTTTAAGTTATAATACGCATTTTGCGTATTTTGTTGACGCGTAGCTGTCGCTCGTTGCATGCGACTTTTCAACTCCTTGTAGACCGCACAGCCTCTGTAGTTTGCCGTATGGTTTCCTCCACAGTAGCCACATTTTTTCTTTAAGGGGTCTTATTTGTTTGCGGGGTAGTTTACGGATTTGTGGAAGTCTCCGCAGACTGCCCGAAGTGTCCAGTATGTCTTTGTATATCCATACTCCTGGTAGTTTGTGCATTGTAAAGGGCCGTTGCGTTTGTGTGGTTCTTCCACGGTGATTCTTCGATGGAGCTAGCTTTAAAATGACGCTTGCAATTTGGGTTTTTCGATTTACAGGGGCGTGGTCAAAATCTAAAACAAACTTTATCTGCGTGCAACAATAAGACACACTTTTCCGGAAAATTTGTTGCTCGATCTCTTATAGTCTCTGAGATCTAGGTGTTCATACAGACAGACGGACACGGCTATATCGTCTCGGCTGTTGACGCTGATCAAAAATATATGTATGTAGGATATTTATTGTTTAACCCAATTGTTTATCATAGTAATATTTTGATATTATAATAGTTTGCTTATTATATTTGGTATTTAATAAATGACTCGTGCCAACACTTCTTGATCTCCGGACATACGACGACTACACAACTTTGCCTTACTCCGGACACGACGACTTTTCGGCTTGACGATCTTTTTACTACTCCACAACTTTCAACTCGCTTCTTTCTTCTTCGACTGCCTTCACGATGCTACCCTTTGCGATGATTATCGATCATCGCATATCGATAACTATCGTTACATTCGGCCATCCTGATCACTGTCGTCTAACCCAGACGACCATAGATCTTCACTTGTAGACGCGTACTTCCATAGCTTCATATTTTCTGCACATGTTGCAGTTATTGTAGGGCCTTCCACCTGAGCTGCTTTCCGTACATCATAACGGCCGTTTCTTTTTACCTTAGTTACTTCATATAGCCCGAGAAAATTGCTAGCTAGTTTTTTGCCAGTCACAAACTGAGTTCGTTTAATAGCCACCAGATCTCCTTCTTTATATGTACGTTCGCCCTTGCGTTTGCGATCATAGCCGTCTTTATACTTTTGCTGCGCCTGCTGAATATGTGTTTTTACCTCCTTGCGTAATTCAGCTCTCTCTGCGTCGAAGTCTGTCACCAATTCTTGGTCTAGAGTAGTTAGTATATTGTCACTAACCTTATTCCTCATGTTTACTCCAAACATTACTTGAAATGGCGTCTTCTTTGTGGAGCAATGAATATGGTCATTGATCGCTTTCTGCACCTGGGATACATGCTTGTACCACTTTGAAGTGTCATCAATTGATAACTTGCTGATTATTGATAGAATGCATTTGTTGACTCGCTCTATCTGACCGTTGCCGCGAGCAACTCCTGTTGTTGTCCAAACGTGTTCAATACCATTTGACTTGGTATATTCTTCAAAGCTGTTTGAGGTAAATGCCACGCCCCTGTCACTGATAATACGTAGCGGCTGACCAAAAATATTAGACCATTCCTCCAACTTTTTTACAACTTCATCGGTGCCGGTGCTCTTAGTGGTGAAAAGCCATACGAATTTGGAAAATCCATCTACGATTGCAAATATGTATTTGTAGCCCTTTGACGTTGAATCCATGGGCCCCAAGTGATCCATGTGGAGGGTATGAAGTGGCTTATCTCCCTTTTCAATGCAGTTCAAAAATCCTTCTGGCTTTCCCAACTTCTTGTTGACAATAATGCACTTGACGCAAGTGTTAATCAGCTGGGCTACTTTTCGTTCCATATGTGGTATCCAGAACTGCTGCTGTAGTGTGTGAATTGTTTTTTGCAATGCAAAATGGCCAACACTGTGTGCATCCGCTATAACTTCATGCTCCATTGTTTTGCGTACGACCAACAAGTCACCTTTCAGCTTAAAATTTTCATACGGCTGTAATTTTAATATTTCTGCTATAGCTTTAATGTAGTTATCCTTTTCCTGGGCAACTTTTAGTCTAGCTGCAACTTCTGGATTTATGGCAAAAACATCTTGTGGATATCGGCTGGGACTGTCAACGTGCTTCATCCTGTTGCCAGAGCGATGCTCGACTTCGAAATTAAAGTCCTGCAGAGCAAGAATCCACTGTGCAACTTCTCGTTGTTTGAGAAAAAGCAGCGCAATCTGTCACCAACTTGAAATGTATGCCTAGCAGGTAGTAGCGTAATTTCTGCATGGCAAGATATGCTGCTTTAACCTCCAGAATGTAGCTGTGGCGCTTTGAATCGCTCTGCGACGTCTTTTTGCTCCAATAAAATACTGGATGCTGCTGCTTGTCAAACTCCTGTGTCAATACTGCACCAAATCCATCCTTGGACGCGTCAGTATGTAGCTCAGTTGGCGCCTCTCGACAGTATATGCTTAGTACAGGTTCTGATGACAATGAATTTTTTAGACGACTTATAGCGTTTAGTTCTTCTGCCTCCATCTTGAAAACCACGTCTTTTTTTAACAAATTAGTTAACGGGCGGGCGATCTGAGCGTAATCTCGAATGAATTTGCGGAAAAATCCGGTCAACCCCAAAAAGGATTGGACGCCTTCTATGTTCTTTGGACATTTGAACCTCTGCACAGCTTGCGTCTTCTTTTGTCCTGGTCGAATCTTGCCCATTTCCACGGTGTGGCCCAGAAAGTCAATTCTGTTCTTAAGAAAGTGGTACTTACTCCATTTGATTTTTTGATTAAACTTGGCTGCTTGATTTAGAACTGCTTTCAACTTTGACATGCATTCCTCGTTTGTGTTTGCATATATGATAATGTCGTCAATGTATAACTGGAGTATGTCCTGCATAATCAAGTCTTCAAATACGCAACTGACAAAACGATTGAAAACGGCCGGCGAGTTGCAAAAACCATACGGCGCTCGATTGAATTCAAAAAGCCCTTCCTTGGTTATGAACGCTGTAAACTTGCGGCTGGACTCCTCAATTGGTACGTGGAGAAAGCTATTCTCCAGATCCATAACTACGAATACATTTGCGGACTGAAGCTGTTCCAGCACATCATCCATGCGTGGCACTGGGAAGCAGTCCTTAAGTACTATACTATTTAATTGACGAAAGTCAACGCAGATTCTGTCCGTGCCATCCTTCTTCTTGACCACGACGACTCGACTGGCAAAGTTCGATGAAGATTTGCGCACAATGCCATCCTGCAACCAGGCGTCAACTTGTTTTCTGATCTAGTTCTAGTTGATGACGAAATGGTTTTGTACGCTCCTCTAGCACGATCTTCATCGACATCGGGCATTCAGCGTTGTTTTTGGCTGGCTTGTACTCTGCTATCATTGACTCGATCATCGGCTTGTACTGTGGAGAAGCATTTATGTTACTACCAGTCTCAACAATATTGTACATACTTAGCTCTTTTGATTCAGCGTATTCCGGCCGCGCTGACGCCTTTGTAAAGATGAATTCTCCGTCATTCAAAGTCACGCAGAACTGCGATGCAAAGTCAAAGCCAAGTATTACGTCGTTCTCGATGTGATTGTTTGGTATCACAACAAACTTTTGTATGGCTTCGATCCCGTCAACGTGAACTCTGCCCATAAATGAACCTAGCGGCTGCGTCTTAGCGTTTCCAAGGCCTCGTAGAACGGAATAACACTTCTGCTTCACAGTACTTTGAAGTTTATTGTACAAAGACTGACATACGATTGACTCATCGGATCCTGTGTCCACAAGGCAGGCGACCTCTGTACCGTTCAGCAAAACTACTTTCAAGCGCTTAGTATCTTTTACGACTTGAACACTTTTTACAGCTTGTGGACAATTTGAAGATATATGACCGCTGCCTACACATTTAAAACATTTTGTTTCTGCCTTGCAGTCTTTTCTCATGTGTTCATTAGATCCGCAGTTGTAGCAACGAATACTTTTTCCATCGGTTATATTTTTTCTGCCACCACTGTATTGCTTTTGCGGTTTTTCGATAACACACTTGCTCTCGTACAACTCATATTTTTCCAACAGTTCGCTGTATGATTTGCTGCCGTACAATGCAAATTTGAATTCGCTTTTAATATCCATCCCGTCAACTATATAAGCGATAATAGACTCAACATCGACTTGTCCAAGTGCTGCAATTTTTTTCATTGTTAGCATGTATTCGTGCATGCTTTCGTCGCTGTTCTTCTTCCTGTGCGTCAACTTTGCATGTACATCGGAACTTTTCGACGCGCGCTTAAATTCGCCAAATAGGGCATTTTTAAGTTGCTCATATGTGCTCACCAACTCTGACTCCAGAAACAACTTGGCCATTTTAACCATTTTTCCTCGTGCCTGCACATATCGTTGTTTTTCCGTAAGCTCATATGCATCTGCATTCTGCTCAAAATTTTCAAGCCAAATCTCCACTGGGATGCTGAAGCCATCGAAGTCGGGTACAATTTTTGCAAAATTGTCTGCAGTTACTTTCGGCTCTTTCTGGGTAATTTCATCAGCTTGAATCTTAAGAGTAAGCAGCTGAATTATTTGTTGTAGACTTTTATTACTCTCTGCTTGTATCTCTTTTATTTGGTCTGCACACGCTTCTGATAGACGCTGCTCTTCTGCATTTTCATTTTCGTCTCCTCGCTTTGACCACGACCGTGTGACAGCACCATATCGCAGTCCCTTTCCCTCCTCCTCACTCATGCTTTCGTATTCGTTGCTTGACGTCAACTCAATTTTATTCACCACGCTTCTAGAAATTTCCGACCGACGCCAATTGTTTTATCGGACGAGCCCCCGAATGTAGGATATTTATTGTTTAACCCAATTGTTTATCTTAGTAATATTTTGATATTATAATAGTTTGCTTATTATATTTGGTATTTAATAAAAAGATGACTCGTGCCAACACTTCTTGATCTCCGGACATACGACGACTACACAACTTTGCCTTACTCCGGACACGACGACTTTTCGGCTTGACGATCTTTTTACTACTCCACAACCTTCAACTCGCTTCTTTCTTCTTCGACTGCCTTCACGATGCTACCCTTTGCGATGATTATCGATCATCGCATATCGATAACTATCGTTACATGTATATACTTTGTGGGGTCGGAGATGCTTCCCATCCAAGGAGTATGGAGAATAAGATTATTAAGTTTAAGCAAATCTGTTTTACGAAACTTGTGTAAGTGTATTAAAGATTTGTTAGTCAGAAATAAGTTCTAAAGTGAAATGATAGAGGTCTTTATGGGTAACTAGAGGAGCAATTTGATTATTAGAATTTATCAGTATTATTTTCTGGCGTTGCACAGTGGTCTGGCGAGAGAGTGGTATGGAGAGAGCGGTGAAAAATACTTCCAGTAGACATATCGTTCTAAAATTTTAAATGTATGTTACTTGAAAATAAAGAAATGGAGAAATGCAGAAAAAAGGGCGTGGTCGCTAGTATTTACGCCCTCAGCAAGGGAAAAACACAAAATTCACCTAATAGTATGCTTCAATTTCTTATACCCGCCTACCCAAAGGGTAGAAGGGTATTATGGCTTTGTACCGACCGAAAATGTATGTAACAGGCAGAAGGAAGCATCTCCGACCCCATAAAGTATATATATTCTTGATCAGCGTCAACAGCCGAGACGATATAGCCATGCCCGTCTGTCCGTCTGTCCGTATGAACACCTAGATCTCAGAGACTATAAGAGATAGAGCAACTAAATTTTCGGAATAGTGTGTGTAATTATTGCACGCAGATCAAGTTTGTTTTTGATTTTGGCCACACCTTCTTCCGCACCCGTAAATCTAATAAAACCGAATTACAGGCGTCATTTTAATCCTAGAATTCAATTTTGCTACGCATAATACTAATCACCATCTTAATGATCTCTGCGAATTTGGTTACAATCGGATAAAAAACACAGAAGTTATTAAGAAATTACTTTTATAAGGCGTTACCACTTGCAACTGCACCTAGCTAATTGCTATGACACTCCGTGACATAATAATGGTGTTCAATAAGCCAACTAAAGTGCCGCCAAGCTAATAATTTGGAACAAAGAAAATTTTGGTATATTATTTTGGTATAATTTTAGCATATTTTTTTGTATTTTTTCAGTATATTTTTGACAAATATAATATTTTGATGGTAAAATTGGGAGGCGGGTATCTCACGATCGAGCACACTCGACAGTAGCTTTCATACTTGTTTTTTTTAAAGTTTATAAATTAAAATGTTTTTAAAATAATAAATTTTGAATTTTTGGCATAACAACAATAAAAAACACAAGACAAAACAGGTCCCAAGCAACGGCACAAAGAAAATTACAGTTAAACAGAAAAATAATATGAAAACAAAAACAAACACGAAAACGAAATCAGCGAGGCTGCATTGCTCTTTGTAAGATAACTCAGCCATTTGCAAGCTTCTGCAGCTGAAACTTTTTACAACATAATCTACAAACATTGACAAATATTTTAAAATGAAATTCATCATCCAGACAGATCCAGATCACTTTTGAAATTCTAAGTGAAAAGTTAGTTTAGTTAAGAATTATTGCCAAAACACAAAGTTCGTAATAATTTAATAAAATAAAAACAGCACGCCAGAAAATCATAAACTTCGAAAAATGATAGTAAATACCTTTATTTACAATATTAAATTGTTCCACTGCAAAAATACTTTCTTTTTAACGCGTTATGATATTTTAATTACGACCGTCACTTGCAAGTTGCGCATGCTACCAAACCAAATAAATTTTATGTTCTCTCTTTCACACTCATTTTCTTAGAGAATGGTTAGTATAAAGCAAAACCAATAATACATTTTAATAGCTAGATCAATTTTGAGATAGGGTTGACACAGTTTTTGTCAATATTTTGACTTTGATTTATTTTATTTTTGGCCTATGGGCCAGACCACTGTGCCGTGGTGTCATCATATATTTTCTGCTTAAAATATGATGGTCGACGACTCCAATTTTCACCAGCAATGTGTGATTGGCAGTGCATTTTACTGCCAAATTTTCAATAACTGACAACGCTTTCTTTTCCGATAATGCCCGATGGACTTCGTCATATATTTCGGATTGATTTCTCAATAACTCCAGTGTTTTTTCTGACAGAATTTTGTTAGCTGTTTTTATACCCGCCTACCCAAAGCGTAGAAGGGTATTATGGCTTTGTCCCGACCGAAAATGTATGTAACAGGCAGAAGGAAGCATCTCCGACCCCATTAAGTATATATATTCTTGATCAGCGTCAACAGCCGAGACGATGTAGCCATGTCCGTCTGTCCATCCGTCCGTATGAACACCTAGATCTCAGAGACTATAAGAGATAGAGCAACCACATTTTCGGAATAGTGTGTTATTGTGTGTGCACGCAGATCAAGTTTGTTTTTGATTGTGGCCACGCCCCTTCCGCCCCCGTAAATCTAATAAAACCGAATTACAGGCGTCATTTTAATCCTAGATGTTCAATTTTGGCGCGCACAATACTAATCATCATTTTAATGATCTCCGAAAATTTGGTTATAATCAGGTAAAAAACACAGAAGTTATTAAAGAATTACTTTTATAAAGCGTAATCAGGTGCAGCTGCACCTAGTTAGTTGCTATGTCACTCCATGACTTAATAATGGTGTCCAATAAACCTACTAAAGTGCCGCAAAGCTAATAATTTCGAACAAAGAACATTTTGGTACATTATTTTGGTATATTTTTAGTATATTTTGTAGTTATTTTTCAGCATATTTTTGAAAAATTTAATATTTCGATGGCAAAATTGGGTAGCGGGTATGCAAGCTGCTTGCCAGGAGCGTAGGTAGCCGTGGCATGTTCCACATTTTCCAATAAAACCATGCATTCAGCAATTTGTGTCGAGTTGCCCATCCCTAGCAATGCACCCAGGTGTTCGCTCAGCTTATCCGAAAATTGGCGCAACTTTCTTGCAGAACATAGAAAATAAGTCACCAAACTCCGTTTTGCCACCAGAGAATGTCGGCAAATTTAGTTCTGGGATGCGCGTACGATTTGCGATAACAACTGTTGGCCGCACTATGGACTCGTCATGTTGAAACGTATAGCTAGCCGGCTTTCCAGATTGTTGAACTAAAATATATCAAAATCATCTCGCAATTGACCGCCAATTTAATTATAATCAGTCTCTTCCAGTATATTATGTGTGGATATAAAGTCGGCCTATATTTCACCCAGAAATTTTAACCTAACTTCTAAGTCCACGTTTGACATCACACTCAGCTTCTCATCATTTTAGGGAAAATTCCTCTTAAAGCGACGTATCTCGGCGTGAGACAGTTCTTTATTTATTTTGTCAACTCTAGTTTTGACGAATTTATCTTCACTGCGATATTCCATTATTCAAGCTTGCGCAATCTGAGAATTACTCCAAGCTTGCATTTTAGTGTGATTTCTCACTATTGCTTGTAGCTAGTAGTTTGGTTAATAAGTGAGCTGCGCATAACTCTAATTTAAGGATGGTGTTTTTGTTTTTTATTGGAGTCACTTTGCTTTTTGTCTCTTCTTGTGCATCGCAAAACGCATGTAGTTCTGACACATCAGAGTTTGAGTTTCCAGACCAGCGCGGTATAGTAATTTTAACTAAGGCTGGCAATGCGCTTGCGTATTCTTGCCAATAATTGACCATACTAGGCTCAAGCTCTGTGTCCCAAGTAAGCAGCAATTTCCATATCTCTCGAATGAAGCATTTCCTTACAGTGTAACAGGTTTCAGCCGTCCTAGTGGATCGAAGATTCTCGCCAATTGAGATAAAATTAACCGCTTTGTATTGCGCACTAGCTTTGGACAACCAAGTGTTTTGACTGACTCGTCCTTGCTTATTTTAATTTTTTCGGTTGAGTCACTAGCTTGAATTTCAGCAATGATCCTGTCATAATTTGAGACCTATTTTCGGAAATGCATGCCAGCTTTTTCCATGATGATCCTAATTTCTGTTTGCATGTTGATGCAGTCATCTATTTGCACCCAGTTATAAGATTATCAATGTAAAAATCTTCCTTGTTTGCCATTATCAATTATTTGTTGCCTTGACAGTGTTGATTTGCTAATTCCTGCAAACAACGGACTGGAAAAATGATGCAGCTGAAGTCCCGAATGTTATTGTAGTCAACTTGAACTCTCTAATTGACAATTTTGGATCGTCTCTCCAGAGAAAATACTGATATTCTTGATTGTTTTTGGGGACTATAATCTGACGATACATTTTCTCGATATCAGCTGTCATGACATATTTCCATTGGCCACTTGTCAAAAATATCAAATATTTCCTTTTGTATTTTGGGGCCGACTAGCATCACACCATTTAAATTTAATCAGTTAGAAGTTCTTGCCGAAGCGTCGAAAACTACTCTTAATTTAGTAGTGAGGCTGTTTGGTCTGATCACTGCTCTATGTGTCATATAATTTTTGTTTAAGGCACTTGTGTGAGTTAACTACGGAGTTGTTCATCAAAATGCAGATACACCTGCATTGCATAAGCGCACACATTCGCAGTACACCAGCGACACGTGCGCTGCGTCAGCAACATAGCCAACAGAATTCTTAGAAGCGCAGACACACCGGCAAAATATCGTCACACGCTCGCAGCATATCAGCGGCGCGTGCGCAACGTCAGCAATTGCAACGGGAACGGGACGGCTGCAGCGACAACAGCAGCAGCGGCAAAGGCAACAGCAACGACGACAGCAGCGACAACGGCAGCGACACCAACAGCAAAAGCGGTATTTAAATTAGCTCTTAGATTGTTTAAGTTTCAGTTCTAATCTACAACTGAAATAAATCAGATTGATTTTTTTTAAAAGAAAGACAACCCGTCTTCTAAATTTGTGTAAAGGCACTGTATTCCTTGAAGACTTGTAGGTGCTTCCAGAATTTATTCTCCATTTGCAGAATTTTTGCCCCAAGAGTTTGGCTACAAGAGTTTCCTAACCCACGTAGTCGTTTCTTGGAACACTTATTATACCCGCCTACCCAAAGGGTAGAAGGGTATTATGGCCGACCGAAAATGTATGTAACAGGCAGAAGGAAGCATCTCCGACCCCATAAAGTATATATATTCTTGATCAGCGTCAACAGCCGAGACGATATAGCCATGTCCGTCTGTCCGTTCGTATGAACACCTAGATCTCAGAGACTATAAGAGATAGAGCAACCAAATTTTCGCAATAGTGTGTTGTTTTTGATTTTGGCCACGCCCCCTTCCGCACCCGTAATTCTAATAAAACCAAATTACAGCCGTAATTTTAATCCTAGAATGTTGAATTTTGGTGCTCGCAATACTAATCACCATCTTAATGATCTCTGCGAATTTGGTTACAATCGGATAAAAAAAACAGAAGTTATTAAGAAATTACTTTTATAAGGCGTTACCACGTGCAGCTGCACCTAGTTAATTGCTATGACCTTCCGTGAAATAATAATGGTGTTCAATAAACCAACTAAAGTGCCGCCATGCTAATAATTTCGAACAAAGAAAATTTTGGTATATTATTTTGGTATAATTTTAGTATATTTTTTTTTAGTATATTTTGAGTATATTTTTGAAAAATATAATATTTTGATGGTAAAATTGGGTGGCGGGTATCTCACAGTCGAGCAAGCTCGATAGTAGCTTTCTTACTTGTTTTTCTATCTAACTTCTTGGATAGTAAGTTGACTTTGCACTCTAATTAATCGATTTCGTCGATGTCAAAGCAAAGTTTTCATAACGCACCTGTAAATCGCTGAGCGTTGTCTGCACTCTATTCCACAAGAAGTTCAAATTAGTCTTAAGATAAAAAATCTCCTCCTGGTTGCTGTGCTCTAGGCAGGCATACTCTTCTCTTATGTGCTGACTTACCTTCTGTGCTCTTTTATCCACAAGATCAACCATTATGTCCATGAGGTTTAGACTTCTTTTCTTTTCATTTTCTCCTGATGAAAATGGTCGACAACTCTAATTTTCACCAGCAATGTGTGATTGGCAGTGAATTTTACTGCCAAATTCTCAATAACTGACAACGCTTCCTTTTCCAATATTACCCGATCGTGTATCGTGCTGTGCTGCGACTCACAGCTTAATTTGGTTAGCCAAATAATTTCACCATAGCACTGTATTTTGACACTGTTGTTTTTTAAGGCCACAGAATCGCTTAATGTATAAACCTTGTTTGAAGTCGCACCCAATGCTGAGTATGTACTTCTGATTTCAATACTAACCTTTATTTGGCTGAGCCAGAGTTTATAGAGCATGACTCACGAATATTCATCCTTAAAACTAACGCTGCCGCTTTTAAGACGACAACGTGTCTTATCTTAAGTCATCAACTACACGTATCTAAATGTGTTCAAGACTCACACAGCGATCCTACGATCCTCGCCGGGTTCACACATGAACACAGTTGGTTGACATTTATGACTTATTATTTACAATCTATTTTCGTGCTTGAACAGTTATTGTTATATGTTGAATAATCGTATTCACTGTTTGTTGCAGCTAACTGGCCTGCGTGCCCAAATAGGCTGATTTAAAAGAAACAAAGGATTAGGCTACCCCGTATGACTCAATACTCCTAAAACACATAAAAAAAAGAGGAAACCAATCGAAGCATAAACACGTAGCAGAAATCAAGTTCCTTTCTCAGTTCATCCGCAAGAGCGGGTTGAAGCTGTTCCGTGTGCTTCCAGGATTATCTGCGGCTGGACAAGATTAGGAGCACCGAAATGAATATTGGCTCGGATCAGTCGCGTATAGTTAATTATCCACAAGAAAGATTCTTGTTAGCGGAGCGACACACATCTTTACTGTACGGCAGCCACGAGATCAGAGAGCGACCTTAGAAAAATATGTTGGTTCATAAGTCTATATTATTGAATGAAAAAAATCAGCCAAAAGGGACGTGAAATG
The DNA here is from genome assembly GCA_018150935.1 of Drosophila pruinosa. Classification (NCBI taxonomy): domain Eukaryota; kingdom Metazoa; phylum Arthropoda; class Insecta; order Diptera; family Drosophilidae; genus Drosophila; species Drosophila pruinosa. The sequence continues at coordinate 1,688,429 of JAECWR010000255.1, read as the reverse complement.
TCTCCACTGCCTAGAAGCTAAGCTTATAACTTTAAAATAAGGGGTAGCAAATTAATTATCTACTTTTACTGCCTAAAGCTAAGATTTAAGCTTAAGGAGAAGGGGTAGCAAATTGCATACCAATTTTTAGGGGTGGGCTTAATTAAAAATGTGCATGTCATTTTGGATCACAAGCGCTATACAAGTTTCAGCGAAAAAATTCGGTCTTGGAATAAGCACAAAGATGAACCACGCTTGTGAAATGTTAAGAAATATATTTGAATTAGTACTTCTTTATGTCTTACCATTATATTTTCCAACTACTTTGCTTTTTAAGTCTTCCAATTCGTAGTGACTTTAGCCCAGTATTCTCATAATTCGAGCTTTATCAAAAGTTGGAGCTAGCTTTCCATTGAAACCTTTCGTAAAGTTAGTCTGCTGAAAATGGCCGACTACAAAAGATATATTTCGACTTTTTAAGTTATGGGTTTTCTCGTTTCAAGAATATTGCTTTCTCAAAGTTTTCGTAGCTTCATTGCGCATGAGGTCAAAAGAATCATCATGATTGAATTCAATACAACGATCTTATAATAAGTCCAACTCACCTAACAACTCCTACATACTGGCGTTGAGCGCAATGAACTATTTATGTTGCTCAAATTATTATCCTAATAAAATTGATCGAGATGTATATACATATGATTTTATGACAGAAAGAATTAACATATTTACAAGTTGAGATGAGTTTGCTTCTGATGAAAAAGTGGCAGTATAGGTCAGTTTTTTTTTATATTTATTTAAACATATGCGACTTAAATTGAACGCCATTGTCCGATAGGACAGCCTAAGGTACACCGAAGCAATGAAAAGGTTAATTTTATCAAAAGGACAGTATGTGCCCTATAGTGAACTTTCGTACTGCCTCAAGAATGAAAATCTTGGTGAAATTATACAAATATTCCTTCATTCCTAGTTTTGGAATTAGGATACGGACTTTTGCGACTTGAATAAAAAAAAGGATGCAATAGTGCATTGGGATGTTTCCTTCATTGGCATATTTTGCAAGGTTGAGGTACTCCGTAACGTCATTGATTAAATTGGGCCCATAGAAGTAGCAGTGTACGTTAATCTCATAGATTTGTTAATCCCTCCTTAAGATGACAGCGGATCGTCGTGTCCTATTCTAATAGCGACAGCGGTTACCAATTGTTGACAATTGTTTATTGATAATTTTGCTATTTTTTAGCTGCCAGCTCGAGTCTATCATTTGGCTGTATATGTCAGCTGATAGATCTTTGATGTCAGTACGAGATAAAATATCTATTACCACATTTTTACTGCTTTTTCGGAGTTTTATTTCTAAGTTTTACGATGTTGAGAATCACTTCCAAACATTTTTTCGGTCACCAAATAATTTCTTTGATTTGTATTCAACTTTTAAGACATATAAGCCATCAAAACTCCATCATTTTTATGATTAACATGCATCAACACACCACTGACTCTCGTATGACTTGCCTCACAGTGTATGAAGAATGGCGCTTCAAAGTTTGAAGTGTGGAGCACTGGAACTTGGTACATGTGCCCTTCGAAAGCTTGAAATGCGTGCTTAGCTTCATCGACCTTTTTAAATCTCTTTAAATGATTTGATGCATCAGTATAGTAAGTGGAGAATTGAAGGCTGCGTATATTATATTGATGAAATTGGAATACCATCCTGTTATTCCTAAGAATCATCCGAGTTGCTTCCAACAAAACCCGACGATTACTAAGAATGATTAATTAAAAGAAGTCGACTAGAGTAAGAAGGCAAATCAATACCAGAAACCAAGTAAAAGCGACGGAGGGCAAAAAGTAAAAACTTCTTTTGTACTGATTCATGTCTGTATTAAGAAAATTAAAAAGTAATTTTTATTGTGTAAGGGTCCTCAAACTCACTGGATCATCGTTTAATAAAGCCAAGAACTAGAATTGCATTATTATCTGCAAATGACTTAGAGTGGTCAAATTTCACCTAATGATCTAAGAGTAAACTTAAATCCTTGACATTATTCAACCTCTCGATGTTAACCCGTTCGATAGTATAAGTTACGATATGTGGTGAGGTTCAATAAAATTAATAACATTACGTTTTAATCAATTAAGTTGCAAAACGTTTTCATTACACCAACTTAAAAACATTTTAAGATCTGCTTGCAATAGGCAATAGTCAAAAACAGTTCTTTACTGAGACAAAGACCTTACCGAAGTCGGTATACATAATATCAGTCTGCATTTTGTTTTGAAATCCTCTAATCACTAACGATGTAAGTTCAAGAAGGTTAGTGGTAGTAGACCTTAATTTCACAAAACCATGTTGATAGGGTTAAATAATAGAATGTTGAACATGATAAGTAATCATTTTCTCCAAAAATTCATATTTTATACCCTATAATTCATGACATTGGACTTACAAGCCTTCTTATTAAGGTTGCAGGTAAATTTCAGGGATTAACAGACAATTCAAATAATTTAAGAAGTTGTTTAAATGGAGAGCCAGCACAGTAGCTAGGTCACATCAGGACCTTGTTAGTACAAAGACTTGATTAAATTAATGACCGAACTTTCTGTGACGTGTGAACACTATATTGATACGGGAAACTAGGTAATGCAGAAGGAGTATAGGTAGATTGTAAAAAATCTGCAAGTAAATCAGCAGAGGGCTAATCTGAATTCGCTTTCACATCATCACAAATGATAGAAGAGGAGAACTGCCGAGGATTATGTGCAAACTGTGAAAGACAGTAAAATCACGAATTAAGAGATACAAAATTACATCTGGCAATAAAGTAACGAGAGAAATTAGAAGGAAATCCCGAATTCTTAAATTTCTTACAATTACGAAATTTCAAAATTCTTCATGAAAAGTCTCGATCGGAAAGCATAGAAGAAATACTTTTTATTGCAGATAGGTGTTTATTATAAATTGACATATCGGATTGGGGAGGATGAGCAAGTGATAAAAGTGGAAAAATTATTAAGGAAATTTTTAAGCTTACAAGTTCGATATTAACATGTCATGGAGAAGAAAGCAATTTAAACACTACCTCCGACACGCGAAAGACGGTCACATCTGAAGTGGGATATTTTTATAAGAGAACAAAGAGTAATTAGGAATATCAGGCTTTAACCAAGTTTCGGTAAAGATAACTATCAAAATAAATAATTATCAAAAGAAAAACAATACACACATTAGGAGAAGGATAAAGTTAGATTTTTTGGCCTCACATTAGAGGATGAAGCGACACAAGTCTAAGGAGACATTGCAATCTGATTCTTTTTTGTGACTACACACTCTTTTACAATTAGATGTTGCGGCCAAAAATTAACTAAAACAATAGATTTAAATACTTCCGCCGAACAACTTATTTTAAAAGAGGAGTTCTCCCTAGCATAGGTGAAATTAAATTTTTCAGCAGTTATGTTACCTTGTGAAGAAAGATTAAATTGAATGTAAAATTATACATCCTCATACGAAGTGTCAAAAGCAAGACGAGAAACAACGAGTTGTTTTTTTAGCGGAACAACAGAAAGAGGTATTGCAAAAATTGCTGAAAGCGGAATACTAGCACTGTAAGAAGAAAAGACACACAGGGACAAACAAAAATTAGACACAACAGTTAGCTTACAAAACAGAGAATGCTCAAGACAAAAACATAACACTGCTACAGCACAAACAGACGATACGCCGAAACGAAAAATGGCAACAACAAAATGCACTTGCACATAGTTTAAACGGAAAACAATTGCACTTAATTTTTACCATGCAAAATAATAAAACACAATTATTATAAGTATAATGACCGCTAGTTAACAAAACCATTTGGAATTAACAAAATTGGTAACGTAAAAACAAGTTCTAATGACGAAAAACCCTGAATACAGTCAAAAACACAACCCCTCACAATACGAGAAAATGACACATCATGGATATGGGTTAACAATGATGTTTTGCCTAAGCCTTATACGGTAAAAGAGGCAAAGAGTTGAATGATGTCCTGAAGTTGTTTTTGTAACTCCTCCGGCAACAATCTATATTCTTTCGATTTTGTTATTGTTGGTATGCACGCAACGGTTTGAAGGAAATTTTTACTCAGCTAAAAGGAAGGTAACGATAAAGTATGTATATCTGTTCGAATCTTGCCTATTATCTGTTATGCGTTGCCATCAGCAGATTACACTTTGGCAGTTACTATCTTCTATGGGACTTAAAAAAAAAGTTCCTTGCAATGCAGCTTATTGATGCACCGGTGTCTATTAACGCAGTTATAGGTTTTCTCAAAAAGGTCACGTCTGCTTCTATTAAAGATTATTCTTATTTTTTTCTGTTCGTCTGTACTCTATACTTCATAAACAAGAAAGAACTTTTCGAGTGTGTTTCTCAAAATATACTGACATCGGGTGACATGGAATTTTTTTGTTACCAACCGGGTGTTTGGATATATCAGGTAGGAGTTGGTTTTAAACCTCTTAATCGGTGTTGGTCGGGGTGGTAGCAACCCGTTTGTGTACCTTTTTCAAAGGTACATTGGGTTTCCAGTTTTTTGAAGCCGTAAAATTAGCGCAAGATGGCTTTTATGAATTAAGAAGACAGGTTTTCTTTATTCTAAGAATTCTGTTGGCTATGTTGCTGACGCTTCCCACGTGTCGCTGATGTACTGCGAGTGTGTGCGTTTATGCAATGCAGCTGTATCTGCACTTTTGTGAACTCCGTTTGTTAACTCCTCCCCCTTTAAACGCTGACGTCCTTTGCCTTTTTTCACTGCCTCCAATGTGGGGGTATTGAACTGCGTATTTTGTTTCGACAGCTTCCTACTCGTCGTCGCCAATTCTCATGGTGGAATTTTGGAATTATATTAAATAATTCCCTTTCAATTGGACTTCCTCCTGGTCTATTCTGATGGTTCCGACGTAATCATTTAGCAGGATCTTTCCAGTCACTATTTTTTCGTGGTCCAGGATATGTTGGATTTTTACCGTACCACAGTATGGCTTTAAATTGTTTAACAGAGGTGTTATACATGTGTCGTTACTTAAGTCTATTATATTTTCTCTGTTAAAAATAGTTCTATTATTGTGGGCTTCACATTTATTTCTCTGGACGTGGAAGGTCTCCTTTGAGATGTCTGACGAATGTATTTGTCAATGACCTTATGGAATCAGGTGAGTCTTCTTGTACAACAGCCTGATTGAGTATCAAGGATAATTGGTAGTAGACTGCGTGGTAGAATTCCATAACGGACAACCGACCCTGAGAGAACATCTGATATTCGAGCGTTTTTAGATCTCGTTTATCTGCAAAATGTTCCATGAGGCATCTAAATATAGCCTTCCAATTCAAGGGAGTATGGAATGATGCCAGCACTGTTTCTGCTTCACCTACTATTTTTCCATGTATGGCTAACGTTACTACCTGGTTTATATGTTTGTTCTTGTCCTTTAAATATGGCCATTACTCTGTAAACGGTCTTCTTCCATGATTCAAAAGATGTTTAGTCGCCAGAGAATTCTTTAATTAGTCGTGTAACATCGGGTACTTTGTCATCATATTATTGTGGACTTCACATTTATTTCTCTGGGCATACAATATTTTATTGCATTTTAAAATATTTTCGAATTTAATTATATTTACTGTTTTGTTTCTTTTTGTTGGCTTAATTAACATTGCTGTAAATAGTTCTTTTCCAATTATTGGAATGTTTATCATATACAATCAAGTTCACAAAAATATATTTAATTAGTCTTGTGTGAGCGCTCAGCCTGGAAGCACCAAATTCGGAGCAACGAAAAATTTAAGACAAAGCATAACAAAACGTAACAATGAGAAAAAAAAAAAAATCAAAATTACAAGAAATAAGAGGTCGTTATCTGGTGACACCGTTATGTCACCTAAAGCAATTAGAAAGAAGTGGAAAAAACAAGACACTGAGCAGCAGTCCTATGTCAATGCAAACTATTATTCTCCGCTTCAAACTCAGTTGAGCAAAGAAGAAGATGAAATCACTGATAATAATGATGTTGACTGTGAGCAAATCATCACCAAAAACAAAGTTTACATTCCTCCAATAACTGTGCTTAAATGCACAGTGGAACAACTGCATAACTTTTGCAAATCAATAAATTGCTCCAAATACTCTATTAAAAAAATGTATATTGGAATTAAACTCTTCTGTATGGACATAAAAGACTATGAATCCGCTTGTGCTTCATTAAAGGGGAAATTTGAATTTTTCTCCTTGAAATTTTCTCCTTGGACTTGATGAAATGGACCCTATTTCTCTAAAAACGGATATCATTGGTTTAGGACTTCAATGCCTCGATGTTAAGCACGTAAAGCGAACGCGACCAAATAACTCAGTTGTAATCTTTTATGTGATCTATTTCACAAAAAAATGAGTTTCGCTTAATGAGCTCAGAAAATCATACTCAGTCATAAATTATGTTAAAGTAAAATGGGAATATCAAAGGAAAAATAACAACCAAATCACCCAATGCTACAATTGTCAAATGTTTGGACATGGATCAAACCAATGCGCAGTCAAACCATACTGTTCAATCTGTGCAGCAAATCATAAAACTACTGAATGCCCGGAAGGAGCTGCTGTCAAATGTGTTAATTGTAATGGCCCGCACAAATCCAACGACCCCGGCTGCCCTAGCAGGATAAGTTATGTCAACTTAAGATCTAAATTCCAATCAAATCGAGTAAGACCAAAAGCTAACTTTATTTCTAAGCCTCCGCAGCTGGACATTTTCCAAACACTCTTAATCAATCTAATTTAAATCCAAACGACACCTGGGTTAAACCAAATGTAACGTCAAATACGGGTGCAGAGCTTTTCTCTTTAGAGGAAATTAAGACCTTAACATTTGATCTCATTAGAAGCTTAAGTAACTGCAAATCCAAGGCAGATCAATTTGAAGTGATAACCTTACTGGCTTGCAAATTTCTAACATAATGTTGAACAATCTTTCAATAATAACTTGGAACGCTCGAGGCGTTGAGAACAAAAAAGATTTGATTTTCTTAAAAGAAAAAACACAGATATTTGCTTATTAACCGAAACCTGGCTAGTTCAATTTCAATCAAACACAATAATTACTATTGCTACAGGTATGACAGATCTTGTAGAAGAGGGGGAGGGGTAGCTATAATCCTTAAAAAATCTATCCGCCACACCCTGCTACCCCTTCCCAATACTAAAACTATAGAATCAATTGGCATACATTTAATTAATAATAATGGAATAAGTACTCTAATCTTTTGCTGTTATTTCCCCGGAGGGCGAGCAGATTCTGCAAACAAGCAAATATTTTCAAACGATATTCGACTATTGTGTACTCATTCGGACAACTTTGTGTTGGGAGGCGATTTAAATTGCAGGCACAGACTTTGGGGTTGTAACCGTGCAAACGCTTGGGGTACAATACTAAATGAGTTTTTAATGTCACGTGGCTTGTCAGTCCATTTTCCTGACCAACACTCCTATTTGCCAGCGAGTAGTAGGAGTCAATCCTCTACACTTGATATTTTTATAACAAATAGCTTCCAATCATTAAACAATACTATAGCAGTCAATGCTCTGGGCTCCGATCACCTCCCAGTCCAAACTTCTCTTCAATCAAATTTCAACAGAATCAAAAAATTCTCTTTTGATATTAAAAACGCAAATTGGATTGTTTTTGGTAGAGTCATCAAGCAATTAATTCCAGAATGCGAATCCATTTCCATTCAAGCACAAGTTGACATAGACAGGTTAATAACACATTTCAACTCAGTTATCCTTACAGCAAAAGAGCGATCCATTCCGAAAAAAGAAATTCGATTTGCCCAAAAAGCTATTCCCCACAACATATTATCACTAATTATGCGAAGAAATCGACACCGCCGAAATTGGTTAAGGCACAGAAACAGAGCTGATCTGGCACTAGTGAGATGGCTCAGCCAACTTATAAATTCCAAGTTATCCAAACTTAGAAATGAGCATTGGAATAACCTTTTATCCTCGCTTGGAAAAAATTCTTCCTCCTTTTGGAAACTATCAAAAGTTATCAAGAAGAAAAATACCAGCATTCCAATTTTAAGACAAGCCCAACAAAATTTCGCAACAGCTGAACAAAAAGCCGAACTATTGGCATCAATATTCGCATTGAATCATTGCCATTCAAACAATCTCAGTGATCCTCTAACAATATCGGAGGTCACTAACTTTATGAAATCATTTGACTCGTTGTCTGTAAATGAGGAATTGTTCTTGTCGGACTATCAAGAAATTTCTTCGATCCTTAATAACTTTAAAATTAAAAGGTCTCCTGGTCTTGACAACATCGACAACATGTGTTTAAAAGCTCTCCCTAAAAAAGGGGTAAAGTATTTAACTTTGATTGTTAATGGTTGCCTTCGCTTAGGTTATTTTCCTCAGGAATGGAAACACTCCAAGGTTGTCCCCATTTTAAAAATGAACAAGCCCCCAGAGTGTCCCACATCTTATAGACCCATTAGTCTGCTCTCTTCGGTTAGTAAAGTTCTTGAGAAAGTCATCAAAAAAAGGATTTTCGACTTTACTGATAATAATGATATACTTCCTTCTCAGCAGTTTGGTTTTCGTCCTGAACATAATACTGCACACCCTCATTATAGAATTAAAAAAATTGTTAAGTCGAACTTTAGCAGATCCAAATCCACAGGCATGGTCTTACTAGACATTAAAGCGGCCTTCGACTCTGTTTGGCATGAAGGTCTTGTTTACAAATTGAATCTTTTACATTTTCCGCCTCAAATTATTAAAATAATAAGAAGCTTCCTTGCAAACCGCTCCTTTGCTGTATATATATGTGATTATCAATCTCGAATATATAACCTAAGTGCGGGTTGTTCGCAAGGATTTTGTCTTTCCCCACTTTTGTACAATATATACACCTCTGATTTCCCTGCCTTAAATGGATGTACTGCATCAATCTTTGCAGATGATACTGCAATTCTATGCACTGGAACCCTTGCAAGTGATATTACAAATTCTCTTCAAGTAGCTTTTAATACTCTTGTGGCATATTTCAATAAATGGAAAATTCTTGTTAATTCAGACAAAACTCAAGCTATATTTTTTACAAGGAAACGGAAAAATATTTATATTCCAACAAATAGTATATTTCTTAACCAAGTGGACATAAATTGGGAAAACAATGTCCGATATTTAGGAGTCATATTAGATAAAAAGCTTAATTTTTCAGACCACATTCAACATATTATAAAGAAAACAAATATATTAGTTCGCATCTTATACCCTTTTATAAATAGAAATTTTCGACTGAGCATAGAAAATAAAATATACTTATTTAGATCTATTTTTCAGTCAACAATTTTTTATGGGGCACCGGTTTCGGCCGACGTTGCTAACGTTCACATTTATAAAATCCAGGTGGCACAAAACAAAATATTAAAAATGATATTTAATCTTCCGTGGCATTACTCTACTGCGGAGTTTCACAACTTAGCTGGGATTGAACTGGCCTCAGAGAGATTGGCCAAATTACACACCAACTTTGTAAATAGAAACACTAATTCTAATTATTTACACCTTCAAAATGTTTAATATTATTATAAGATATAAGTCTAGTTTTTTTTAAGATAGTTTAAGTTTAGTTTAAGTTTTTGATGTTACTTATACATATATAATAATGTTTCTTTATGGGGGTTTTTTTGCACTAAAATAATGTAATATTTTTTCCCCTCATCAAAATTCAATGATAAATCCCAATTTATTTTCTTTATAAAACACATTTTTAAGTAGAAAAGGTTGAAAAAGGCCTGTACTCTTAATACTCAATTATTATAATCACTCACACTTGTGTAATATTAAAAAATGTTTTATAAATAAAGTGTTCCATATAATAATAATAATAATCATATACAATATTTTTTTTCCGTTAGTAACTATTTTTATTTTTGCAAATTCTGGTAATTCTCCTACATTAATAAACTTTCCTTTTCTTTTCCAAAATTATTGATTTTATTGTATTTGTTTTAGCCCAATCGATAGCGTGTATTAAGTTAGTATTAAGTTCGCTTTTGAAAATTTGTAACTTATATTTTAAAATGGATATTATTAGTTCTTTAAACTCTGTTTGTTCTATTGTTGTTCTTATTACGTTATTAGTTCTTATGCTAATTTCTTGTATTCTTGTATTTAGTTCCTTATTAATTATGACCTGTCTATTATTAATTTCTAATTGTCTCATTGATTTTTTTAAATGCGTCTATTGCCTCTAAGTTTAACTTGATATTGATTTTGTTTGACATGTTTTTAGAGAGTCTCCTGTTTATCCTCTAAGTAGGAAAGTGAGTGGAAGTGGTTTAGCTAACATGGCATAGTCGCGTATAAATCTCCTATAGTGGCTTGATAGCCCTAAGAATGATCGGAGATCTTTTGGCGTGTTCGGTTCGGGGAAATCCCGTATCGCTTTTACTTTCTCAACATTAGTTTTGACACTGTCTGTTGAGATAGTGAAGCCTAAGAAATCGATTTCGTTCTTGAAGATTTCGCACTTATCGAGTTGAACCTTCATATTCGCATCTTGTAGAGTCGTGAAGACTTTCTCGAGGTCTCTAACATGATCAGCTTCCGTTTTGCTGAATACAATTATGCCATCGATGTATACGTAACGTATTTTAGTTGTGTGATCCCTTAAAATGTCGTCTAAATCGCGTTGAAATATGGAAGGTGAAAACACTTTTCAGATCTAAAACTGAAAAATATTTGTTTTCTCCCAATTGAGCGAGTATTTCTCCTATTTCTGGAATCGGATAGCGATCCGAAATTGTTTCATTTGTGCACGCGCCGCTGATATGTTGCAAGCGTCTGACTATATTTGGCTATGTTGCTGATGCTGCGAACGTGTCGCTGGTGTACTGCGAGTGTGTGCGCTTATGCAATGCAGGTCTATCTGCTCTTTGATGAACTCCGTTGTTAACTTATGTGTTGACTTGACCACAGCCGTAACAGAATACTTATCGTTTGGCCAATCAGTCTTAGTAATGATGCCCCTTTTGATTGCAATTCCAGCAAACAAAAGTAAGAGCAACCAACTCCTTTTCGCTGTCGCCTGGCTCTTCTTCTTCGTAGTTTTCAACAGAATCGACTTTTGTGATAGCGCCAGTAGTATTCAATGGCACTGCCCTCTAACAACTGGCATATATTTTGCGATAATAGTTCCATATTACCATCGAAAATTTGTTCCGTTAATACATCAACTCGGTGTATAAACTCACCGATACTCAACGAATACATATTGAAGTATCGAAGTTTCCAGTTATTAATTATCTGACTAATGCGATCCGGATGTAAGCCTGAAGTGTGGATCTTGGATAAGGCAATCTGCTAGGGGAAAGAGTTGATGGTATTGAATGTATAAGTTTACCATGTAACAGGTTAATTTCTAGATAGTATATACTCGGCTCTAACGGGTGTGGCATGTGCGATGAAAGCTGGCATTTGATTGTGAAAGCCTTCTTGCAGAAACTGTACTAACTGTAGAGTTAGTCTAGAGCTTGCTACTGTAATCTGCTGCAATGGTCTTTTGTAGCTGATTGCTTAACACAATGCAACTGAGCTGCATCTGGATCGCCGACATTTAAGCCCGAATTCCCGCCTCAGGATTCAAGGGCTCATCTTGACTGCAGGTTTAAGCTGGCATAGCTATAGCAGGCTAACTCTCAGTTGACTGAGCTAGATCAGAGTTAAATGTTAAGTTTAAAGTTGAATACGGCAAGGCGCTCCTATAGACAGGACAAATTTTCTGATTCCTTACTCTGATATTGAAACACGCCCAATAAAATGTATTCCTGCAACTAGGAGCTAATAGCTAAGAGTTATATGCTATCAGACGGCACTGTTATTGTTAAGAGGTTATATTTTCCAAGCTTCTGGATATCAGCATGACCAATGAGCACCTATCCAATAATAGCGGTAAGCCTTTATTTTGAAATTCCAATATTGCATCAAACTGTGGTTTGCAACTATAGTTTGTAAACGTATATATTTATTTGTTTCCGTAATGGCAGTGAGCTAAAGCTGTATTTCACGTTCAACCAAATCCATAACAGTATTTCAATGCTTTATATATTTTTGTAACGGTCGTTGCACTTGGTATGAAGTGACGGACTCGCTAATTTGCAGTTCGGCCACTTAAAACTTTCTCTTGGTTCAGAAAAAAACGGCAGGTGGTCCTAGCGGTGGTGGTGACCACTGATGACTAAAAGAACTCTTAGTTGCTTTCAAAAACGGGGAGATCATCCGCAAGAGCGGGTTGACGCTGTTCCGTGCGCATCCAGGATTATCTAAGGTTGAATCAGATTAGGATCAGCATAATGAAAAATGGTTCGGATCAGCCACATGTAGTTAACCATCCACAAGAAAAAATCTTGTAAGCAAAGCGACAATAAGTTGGTTGTTAAGCCATTATTATTGAAACAGAACAAAAAACCGAAACGGAAGTGAAATGCCTCCACTGCCGTAAAACGAAGCTTAGAGCTTTAAGATAAGGGGTTGCAAATTGCTTTCCTACTTTTACTACCTAAAAGCTAAGATTAGAGCTTTAAGGTAAGGGGTAGCAAATTACATGCCTCCTTTTAGAGCGGGGCTTAATTAAAAATTTGTGAATGTAATTTTGGGTCACAAGTAACAACGGATATAATGCTTTATCCAAAGGGGATAATTTTCCGAAGCATACTTTCATCGTGAGAATATAAAGTTTTGATTGGAGCTTCAAAATCAAGTAATCCGAGTCATTAATTATCCTTAAACTCGATAGGCTATGTTGATAAGATTTAGACGTGTAAATTTAAACGGTCTACAGCTTTTAACTTTCTTTTGATTCAGAAAAATAACACCACTATAGTTGATAATGTTGGTAAGTACGATTCTAAGGTATTATTAACTGAGTCATTACTTATACTGTCAACTAACATTTCAATTCAACTATTTGGACTGTAAACATTGGGACTGTGAATTAAGGGGTTTAGAAAGATTGTAGAGATTTTGAAGAATAGGTTTTCAGATTTAAAAAGTATTTTATAAGTAACACATGATTTGAAAATCTTACAGCTCTTATAATAACGCATGTGTCCTATTTGTTGTAAAATGTATATTATAATACACCATCATACAACATCTTTAGGATCAATGGGTCATTTGATGGTGATCTAAAAATATTTACAAGTGACTATCAAATTAATCATTCTAGCAATTTAAAAAACCAAAAGCTGTGCAGGGTTGTGAACAGATTTATGGAAAAAGCGCCTTTCAAAATTAAATATGTTAAATATCTCTCAAACTTTGGTTGGTAATGATCAGATGACTACTGAGAAAGAATGTTAGTTTTGCTATTACTGGACCAATTTTATGAATATTGTTACATATAAGTATGTTTCAATTATGCTTATTATAGAAAATCAATTTTTCTCAATGTTTGTGCTAAATTTGGAACACGCCACAAGATCATTGCATTCCTTCTTCATTTTCCATATGTTAATGGAATAACGCTTTTACATGTTTCACTAAATGTTGTAACGACTTTTGTGTCAGGTTTTAATTTCATTTATTATCCTTTTTTTCTTAAACATCTGAAAATAATAATGAAGTATTCTATTACACCCTAATTTCAGTTATTGCTGCAAATGCTTTCCGAACGAAATTTAAAGAAGTTTATTTGCAGGTTACTAGAATTGTTATCCGATACACTAAAAAATCGAGAGCCTCTAATATATATTATTGTCCGAAAATTCTGAAACAAATTTGGAAAAAATATGAAGTTGTCTTCAATGTGAAATAATAAATATTTGTTGATAGCTCTAATACTAGTTATTCTCCAATTGAACCTTTTTTTTAAGTGATCAACGTTCATTAATTAAGACAAGCAATATGAAAGGTTTGAAATTTGGTAGATTTATTAGCAAAATTGAGGAACACACCCAATTTAAAGTGAGCATTCTTAAGTAAGATTTTTTTAATCACTCGGTTTTTAAAATAGTCTACTTCTACCGTAAGGGCAAAATTCTTTTTTGGTTCTCGAGTTCCAAAGGTGCCTTTAACAGGTCAAGATTTAGATCGATTGTATGAGCAATATCGATCTTTAAAGCATGTTTTATTTATAACAAATTTTACAAATTTAACAATTTCGCTAACTTAGAGACTGGACATTCCATAACATGGATTCCCGCGTTAACTCACTCAATAACGCTTTTTCACCAGTCCTTTCTTGACGTGGTAGGGTCGACAATGAATACTACGTCTCTTGAACGCAGTGGTTCAGTGGCTTCACACCACTTTTCGCGCCCTACAAGCGTTGGCAGCTACTCATAGACCCACCGCTTCCACAATCGCTCTCTCGTTGAGCGTGCTATGTGACATTCGTGGCCACTCGCGGTATATTCCTTTTCTAGCTGTGCAAGGCATATCCGGGGTGAAAGCAACTATTTTCAGCAAACTATTAGGTATGAGTGGTTCCTCCTGGTCCACCGTCAGAGGTATTTGAGCCAGTGAGCGAGAATTTACCACATAATCCGCGAGGAAGCTCGCCATCACATGCGCCATAGTTGCCCCCTTCTTGACTGTGTGGCGTAACACTCGCTTCACGCACTGCACCACCGTTTCACATGGACCTCCTGCGACTGGATTAGCTGGCCAGTTGAAGATCCATCCGATCCATCCTCTGCAGAAAATCGCTCGGAATGCTCTCTAGTTCAAATACCTCTGTGAACCTCTTAGTTTCATTAGTCAACGTCCACAAAATTCTTGTAGTTGTCGCTGCGCATCCGGTTATCCACGGCACAAGAAGTTGCGAATCACTGAGATGACGGAATCCGTGGCCAAATCTCGCGCTAGCGCCAGATGAATCGCTCTTGTAATTAGATATGTAAACAAGGCAACCCATCGCTTCCTTCAGTCCAATGTTCACTTGCAGTGGCCCATAATAATCCAATCGAGTATATTTAAATAGTCACCCATTGACCTCCAACAAATGCCTGTCCTCTGACAAATGACCAATAATTGGTTGCGCATTCGAGTTTGCATTCGACAAACTCGATCTCACTTTCCGCAATAGTCGTCGGTTATCCAAAACCATTTGCGTATATCACATATTATCGCATCCACATATTGATGCTTTGCAATGACATGGTAGAGTTACACAAGTAGCTACGTAAATGCGTGCCGAGGCGGTAGTATAATCGACCGCCTCAGGCAGAGCCGCATCTATCCTGCCATACACTCGCAATATACCTTCGTCGTCTAGATAGGGCACCAGCCCTCGTATGTAGCTCCTTTTGGCGACGTTGCAGAGGTAGGTCATACCACAGCCTGGGGGCATTTTCACATTCGTTTCTCCATAGTAACCCAGTTTGGTATCTCCGTCCAAGTTATACAATTGTATCTTTGACTATTTTCTTTAATCTGGCGTCGTCGCTACCTGCGACTGGCGATGCTGGATTCACCACGAAGCTTTCAATCTCGAAGTACTCAAAAAACCCCATTGTGGTCACGTGACATTGCTCTCGTTAAGAACTGTCTTGTGCTTTGTTTTGTTGTTGGCCGTTTTTATTATTCTTTTGCTATTTTCGTCGCGACACGATTCAGTTTTCGTGTTTTTTCTGTAAGCTAGATATTAGCGTCCTAATACCCTGCACTAACACTAATTTTTCTACTTATTTTAATTTTTGGTTTCATTTAAATTTTTACTTGCATCAAAAACCAACAGAATGTTTATCTGTTATAATGAAAAAAGCCGTGTACCATTAGTGCAAAAATGAGTTTCGTTTGCATCTGGCTTTGTGACAATACTTGCGGATAGTTTTCCAACTTTGGTCTCTGCGTTTATGGGCATGAAGCTTTGAACCGAGTCTCCAAAGCGAAAAAAAGCTATTACTCGTTTGTCCATTGGCCGTTCGTTTGTCCGCTCATCCGTTTCCAGTAATCTTATATCATTTACGTAATGGATGTAATTTGTTCTAATCCATTTTCAGTCTCGGCATTTTCTACCCGCAGTAGTTGTTACTGTTGAAGAAACTTAACCTGATCAACCTTCTGATGGACCTTATGTTCTACCAGCTAGTGCAGATGCTCCTATCTCGACTTCTGTTACAGTTCCTTAGAACACTATAGTAGGTGTCCCACCTATGAATCAAATTTTGTTTTTACTAACATCTTCTTTTCTGCTTGGCTATCAAAATGTAAGAGGCCTTTGTAGTAAACTAAATAATCTTTATTTAGAAAGTTTAAATTTTCTTTTTCATGTTATTGATTTTACTGAAACTTGATTAAGGCATGATATGCATAAAACTGAAATCCTAACTAACAAATTTTTAGTCAATGGATGTGATCGCATGTAGCGTCGTGGTGGTGGTGTATTTACCGCTGCTGATGCTGATATAGATGAAGTGATTTAGATATCGCATTTGTAGGTGTAAAGTTAAACTAATTTATTTTAGATTTAGTATCTTTATCACCTGTTCTTATATACCTCCTGCTTCAGATAACTCTCTGTATTTATCTCATTTTTCTGTAATCAATAGAATTTCTGAAATGCTTTCTGATTGTGAATTCTTAATAGTTCTTGGAGATTTTAATATTTCTGGAATTTCGTGGCTTTCGTCATGTGAGTCCAATGTATTGAATTTTTCGTCAACTCACGTTTTGTGTTCCTTTTACTAAAGAGCTAACAAAGTTAAAAAATATCATTATTTATTGAAAAAAGGCAGTTTTTACAGAACATGGTATTGCCGATCTGATTGCTGATTTTTTTTAAACGATCTGCCTTATCTGTATCAAGTAAACCAATTGAATTTCGTTATTGGTGCCTTAATTTCTGAAACTTTACTCTTACATGAGCTTAAGTCTAGTAAAGATGTTTTTTCTCCTGGTCCTGACAGAGTTCTTAGTTGTTCGCTTAGGTTCAGTGCAAAGGGACTCTTTTAACCATTTTTAAAATTATTTGCATTGTCTGTTGAGTTGCGCTCTTTCATTAATTTTTGGAAAGAGTCTTATTTTATTTCTCTAATAAAGAAAGCAAATAAATCTAAAGTTCAAAACTATAGAGGTATCTCCAAGTTGTCTGATATTCCCAAAGCATTTGAGAGACAAATACCTTCTGAACTTTAACACTGCTGTAAATCTATAATTTCACACTACCAGTAAAGGATTTTGAAATGTAGGTCTCCCATTAACTTATTTGAATTCTCATCAATTGTTATTGAAGGGTTCCAACCATAAATGCATACTGATGTCATTTATACTGATTTCAGTAAGGCTTTTGATTCTGTCACCCATAGTCTCTTATTATATAAGCTCAATCTTCTTGATTTCCACAAAACTTAATTTTATGGATATCTTTATATCTTTCATGTAGAATTCAAATGGTATTTTACAAGGGATCTGAGTCTAAGATCGTCCAAGTCCATTATATCACACTCCCGCATACTATGTATGTATGTATGCGGATGATGTTAAAATTTCTGTCTTTTAATGATCCCTTTTAAGTCTCAGATTGCAATCTGACCTTGATTGTTTTCAATCGTGGTGGGCTATAAATTTATTATATCGTAATTGCAATAAATGTAAAGTTATGTAATTTTTCAAGTATGATATGCGTCTCTTAGTAATAGAATGTATTTAATATTGGCCGTTGATATTTTAAGTAACATTGAAAATGTGTATTTTCAAACTTTTTATCATTATCATTTCATATTATTTATTAGCATTTAAATGTTCATACATTTGTGAAATCTGCAGTTTTAATGCAGTATTCTTCCCACCACTTATTTATTGGGCTTGTCAATATTCTTTTTAAAGTTGCAGCACGACCAAAACAAACATACATATGTATGTCGGAACACTCTTAGTATTTTTCGCCATCACTCAAGCGCATCGAGTTTCGGTTGCACACACGATCTAAATGCGACTGACTTGCATCGCACAAACTTTTCTGGGCTAATGCAACATAACCATTATGATGAAATCTATTTCTGATGAAATTACTATTCTGCTGGAATATTCGAGAAACATACATGCCCAAGGTATGCGCCTACATGGTCATCCTCACCATTACACGACCTCGTGCAATCTTACCAATATTACCAAAAATGTTTTGCCTATAGATCATAATTTAATTTTATTTTCTTATCATTTTAACTTTCATCTTTATTATTTTAATGCAACAAAACTATTTTCATGTTTCTTTCTTAATCTTATAAAAATTATAAATTATAAATTAATGCGCCACACTTCATAATAAAAACAATTGTTTTGTGCTATTGCTTACATTACCATTATATTATTATTACAATTCTCATTTTCTGTCCATCAGGTATCTGTACTGTCTCTTTCAACAGTTTCTATTTCACTTAATTTCACTTATAACATTACTGTCCCTTTCAACAGTTTGTAACGATGCTACTCCGGGGCAAAGCTCAGGCGCCAGGTAGCGTCCGCGAGTAATTTATATTTGATCTGTGATCTGTGAGATTCAAGGAGGCCCATCCAAAGGTATTAATAAGCCGAGAAATGTTTTTTTAGAATATTAATCTTTATTACGTTGCTCACACGAGATCTTCCCGCTTATAGTGGACTCATGCGTTCTTCATCCAATCTGGTATCTCCTTCTATTGGGGTCTTGCTTCTTGAGTTGCTGCACTTGTACTTTTACTACACTCGCGTTCTTCTTATCTTATCCCTCGCTTCTCTTGGACCATCGAAGCATCTCCGACCCCATAAATTCTTGGTTAGCATCAACATCCGAAACGATATAGCCAAGCAGATCAAGATTGTTTTAGATTTTGGCCACGCCCCCTTTCGCCCTGTAAATCGAAAAAAACCGAATTGCAAGCGTCATGTTACAGCTACAAAGTTTTTAATCATCATCTTAATGATCTCAGAAAATTTGGTTACAATCCGACAAAAATCAACAGAAATTAATAAAAAATTATTTTTTTAAGCCGAAATCAGGTGAACCTGTTCAGCTGGTATGTAACTCAGTGACACAATAATGGTGTTCAATAAACAAATTAAAATGCTACCAGCTAATCATTTTAAAGAAAGTTAATTTCGGTAAATTTTTTGGTACATTTTTAGTATATTTTTTTAGCATATTTTCCAGTATACTTTTAAAAATATATTTCGATAGTTGCTCCTTTTTATACCTACCTACCCAAAGGGTAGAAGGGTATTATAACTTTGTGCTAACCGAAAATGTATGTAACAGGCAGAAGGAAGCATTTCCGACCCCATAAAGTATATATATTATTGATCAGCGTCAACAGCCATTCTGGAACAAATTTGGAAAAAATATGAAGTTTTTTTTTAATGTGGACTAATATATGTTTGTTGATAGCTCTGTACGTTCCATAACACGGATTCCATCGCGCACACTTGCAATCCTGGGTACCTCTGCCATACACTCGTTATATACCTTCGTCGTCTAGATAGGGTGCCACGATGACGATCCTTTCGAATCCTTTGACGATCCTTTCGAATCCTTTGATTGCTTTTAAATCTCTTGGCCCAAGTGCGCTGCCCGCTGCCTTGTGGGACTCCAGCTTCGATAGTGTAGTTGTCGGATATTGTTATATTGCACCTCACTGCGAAGGCTCTGTTATAGAGGTAAGATTCAAGGAGTTTATGAGTGTACCCAGGCAAGTGTGTTTTAATTTTATGCATAAGACCTTTGAGCCAGACGCGGTCAAATGCTTGAGATACATCGAGGAATATCGCGCTGCAGTATTCTCTAAGCTCGAAGGCTGTGCGAATCTCTGATGTTATTCTGTTAACTTGCTCGATAGTTCCGTGTTTTTCTCTGAAGCCAAATTGATGGTCTGGGATAATGTTGTGAGCTTCCATATATGGTATTATGCGCGTTAGAAGGCATTTTTCGAAAAGTTTGGACAGGCATGATAATAAACTTATTGGTCTGTAAGATGACGGGATCGTGTGATCTTTTCCAGGCTTCGGTATCATTATTATAATTGATTTTTTCCATTTACTTGGGTAGTAGCCGAGACTTATGATACCATTGAAGAGCTTACAGATGACCTCAACAGCACAGTACGTAAGTTCCATTATCATTTTTGTAGTTATTAGGTCCTGGCCTGGAGCCTTTTTTGGTTTTAGCTCCCTAATGACATTTGTAATCTCGTTCGGCCGAAATGAAGTTGGCGTTAATTCTGTTTCGGAGTGAATTTGCGGAAGAATATATGCATTTGCTACGGGGTTCGGCTGGAAGACGCCTCTGAACCAACCTGAAGAATTTCTTATTGGGGTGACGGTTTCAGTCGGAGAGCTAAGATTTGGGTGAGCCCTCCACAAGGGATGCTTTGAACTAGTTGGCGATAGTTTTTCTATATATTTTAGTTGTGCATTTTCAGCTTAGTTTGCGGGTGACTTCAGTAAGACGTTGCTTTGAGCATGGTGACCTGCTGGTTTGCCACGCCCGTCGCAGACGCCTTTTTTCCAGAACCAGCTGTTCAATTTGCAGGCTGGTTTTGAACGTCTTAATTTTCACATTCTTCCCTTATGGTGTTGAGATCCTGGCTGCTGTGACGAGTACGTCTTCCAGCGCGGCGGCAGAATAGTCGATGTCTGATTCGATATTTAGTTGAGGAGTTAACTCAATGTGGGAATTCACATACTTTCTGTATTTCATCCAGTTGGTGTTGTGCGACGTCTGTCTATGGGGGTGGTCCGTAATTTCTGGGCTTTGAAGAAGGGTTAACAACAAGGGCGAGTGGTCGGATGAGAGATCCGGTAGGGCCATGGCGCTTATAAGATCGCGTGGGATGTTTTTCGTCACCGCGAAATCAATTAGATCTGGGATTTTTCTGGGGTCTGCAGGCCAATATGTGGGGCTACCAGGAGAGACGTAGTCCAATTTATTGCTCACTTTTATAAGTGCGTTATACAGTTGCCTTCCCTTGGTATTGTAGTCTCCTGCAGCTATGAAGCGATCCCCCAGTGTGTTGTAGAAGTCCATGAATTGACCTTCAGAGATAGTAAATCGAGGTGGGCAGTAGACAGCGGCAATGCAAAGGTTTCCGTTTCCTGACTGCACATTTATGGACGTGGCTTGCAGGTAATTTGTTGCAAACCTTTGGTGAAAGTGGTGTTTGATGCGTTTTCTGATTAAGATGCCGGTTCTACCGTGGGCTTTCCCATCCGGATGATCTGAGCGGTAGAAGGTATAACCTCTTATATGGAAGTTATATCTCCCTGTGAGGTGCGTTTCAACCAGCAGCATGGCGTCGATGTGATTTATATTTAGGAATTGCGTTATTTCCAGTTTATGCCGTGAAATGCCGTTGGCATTCCACATAGACATACGTAGGTTAGACATTTATTATTTGGACTGTTGAGCTACAAGCAACTGAATCACCATGTTCTGATTATGAACAAGGGTTTGCATAGTTGTTTTCATGAATGACATGAGTTCCATCATACTTTGTTGCATGGTATACATCATAGATTCCAAATTGCTTTGCGGCTGCATCGGGACCTGCTGAGTGTTTTCTGAGTGTGGCTGAAGTGGATTTTCCATGCCTGTTCGTAGTGCTTCGGCGTATGAGAAACCCTTAGTGGTATTTAGCGGACCGAATGATGATCTGGCTGCCTTGACGAAAAATACGTCTGGCGTACTTTTTGAGTTATAATATGCATTTTGCGTATTTTGTTGACGCGTAGCTGTCGCTCGTTGCATGCGACTCTACAGCTCCTTGTAGACCGCCCAGCCTCTGTAGTTTGCCGTATGGTTTCCTCCACAGTTGCCACATTTTTTCTTTAAGGGGTCTTCTTTGTTTGCGGGGCAGTTTACGGAGTTGTGGAAGTCTCCGCAGACTACGCAGACTGCCCGAAGTGTGCAGTATGTCTTTGTGTGTCCATACTCCTGGCAGTTTGTGCATTGTAGAGGGCCGTTGCGTTTGTGTGGATCTTCCACGGTGATCCTTCGATGCAGTAAGAGCTGCAGCTCGTAGATTGAGTGCACTTCGTTTTTCTTTAAGGCCTTGCTATCTGGTTCGAGCTCGACCTTGAAGAGTGGCTGCGGTTTTTTATTTCTGTTGATAATGTTGCTGACATTTTTGGCATAGAAGCCCTTGGCTTTAAGGGCTTTTTGAATCTCAGAGGGGGCGACGTCGGGTTCAATTTCGTTAAGTACAACTTGCAGTCCCTTGCTGCTTTTTAGTTGGTAGGTGTAGAAGTTCTTTTTTGTTTCCTCCAGGTACTTAGACACAGCTCGGAATTGTTCTTCGGACTTCGTTTGAACTTTGGTTTCGTGGATGTTCCCTTTAGTAAGCGGAACAACATGAAAATTATCGTTCCCGACCAGCGCAACAATTTTGTTGACCAGGGCATCAGAGCTTTTTTCCCTTATATAAATAGGTGGGGGCTTTGGTTTCTTTTGGGTCTCCTGCCCGAGCTCTGCTTGGTTGTTCTCCGCCTCTGCTAAGATGGAAAAACTGTTATCATTGGAACGACCGCTTGGTCGTTGCTTTTGTTGATACGGTTGATCTTTGGTTTATTACTAACCGTGTTTAGTGGACTAAGCTTACGCTTAATCTGGATGTAGCGATCCATACCGGTCTGTATAGCCGGGACCGCTTGTTGCTTATCGAAGCTTACGGTTTTTGTTGACATTGCAATTTGCTCTGCGGCCGTTGGCACCGAATTCGCAATATTGGTAGTTGGTTTTGTTGTTGGTGGTGCTTTTGCTGAAATTATAGCGCTGCTTGTTGTTGGAGCTTCTTCCATAGAAGCCGGCGGTGGTGGGGTTGGGCATTGGTAGCTCCATGATGTAGGAGTTGGGGTGAGCAGAGTGGGTGAGCAAGAGGTCGCTCTCTTGCAGTCGACGGTCAGTAGAGCCGGGTTGCAATTTGTTGACTTGCTTTCTTCAACGATATCGCGTGTTGAGAAGTAAGAGTAACAAGCATTTCTTGAATTTAGGGAGCTTCTACGCTCATTCTTTGGATCGCTGCTCATTTTTCGAGCTTATTACGCGTGGCACTTATTAAATTAAGTCAAATATACACTTGCACTATCATAACACCAGTTATAATTATATATATTTTTCTTTGGCGTTACTTCGCACAAGCTGCCTGAAAATTGTTATTCATGTAGTTTAGACTACTGATTTCAAATTCGTTACTTTTTCTCCACTTTAGATTTGTTAGTTCTTATTTTCACCGACAAAAGACGGAGAACACCGACCGACGAAGCCTCGCACTAAAAAAACGCGTCCAACTCGTACAACGGTCTGATCGCGAATTTTGACTCGTCAACTGGAATTGAATCACTTATTATTTCACTTCAAAAAAGCATGATGGAATTTTTGAAGTTTATGCAATCTACAATGCAAGACCTCATGCGAAATCAAAACGTACTCATGCAAATGCTTGCATCCCAACACTCCAAACCATAAATGGCTATTTTAAAGATATGTTTCTGGAATGCTAACGGCATTTCACAACACAAAAACGAACTCCTTCAATTCCTAAAAGAACATGACATTGACATAATGCTAATCTCCGAGACACATCTCACAAATAAAAATAACTTTTTTCTCAGCGAATATACTTTTTACTCAACGAATCATCCAGAAGGCAAAGCACATGGCGGAACAGGCATCCTTATCAAGAGACGCATCAAGCACCATCAATTGCAGCAATTCGCAACCAATTACTTGCAAGCTACGTCAATAAGCATTAAAGTGTCCTTCAGCAGCCTTAGTATTGCCTCAATATACTGCCCACCACGGTTTTCCATCTCGGGAGAAGACTTCATGGAATACTTCAACCAACTAGAGGCCCACTTCATATCAGCAGGCGAATATAATGCCAAACACACGCACTGGGGCTCCCGTCTTACAAATCCAAAAGGAAGGCAATTATACAAAGCTCTAATCACAAGATCGAATAAACTTGACTTCATATCTCCGGGTATCCCTACATATTGGCCAGCTGATCCCAACAAAAAACCTGATCTTATAGACTTTGCTATAACCCGAAACATACCAAAACAACTAACGCGGATAGAAGCAATAGCTGACCTGTCCTCGGACCACTCTCCCATCCTTCTTCACCTATTCGAACAACCATAAACGCTAGAACGGCCTGATATGCTTAGATCCAACCAAACAAACTGGCTTCGCTACAAAAAATATATAAGCTCACACATTGAGTTAAGCCCAACACTGCACAACGAGACTGACATTGATAATTCTGTAACTGCCTTGGAATCCATTCTCACCACTGCTGCACGCATACCTACGCCTCAAATGAAACCAAAAGTAACACATCAGTACAGGCAAATTCAACAGATCCTTTTAGAAAAAAGACATTTACGACTAGAGTGGCAAAAACACAGATCACCAGCAAGCAAAGCGAAATTAAAAGCTGCAACTCGAAAACTCGCACAACACCAATACATCGAACAACTCTCTCCAACATGTGCAAAAAACCCACGCTGGAAAGCGCGCAGTTTCAGTGCACCTACTGAAACAGACAGTCCTATCCGAAGTCTTACAGGAAGATGGGCTAGAAGTGACTCAGAAAAGGCGAACGTGTTTGCAACACACCTCCATGAAGTCTGCCAACCAAATCCTGCGACCAACTTATTTGAGCTCCCTGCATTCTCAAGCTCTTATATAACACACACTCCGCCCCTGAAATTTCGATTAAACGAAATTAATCAAATAATCAAACAGCAGTTAAAGCCGAACAAAGCACCGGGCCACGATCGAATTACTCCAAAAATGATCATAGAACTACCGAGTTGTGCTGTAAATCATTTATGCATTATTTTCCTCAAAGATGGAAAAAGTCAACAATAGTTATGATACCGAAACCTGGAAAAGACAAAACTCAAACATCTTCATATAGACCAATAAGTCTTCTGTCCTGCTTGTCAAAGCTATTTGAAAAACTCATCTTATCGCACGTCGGTCCCCATCTTAATAAAAATAATATAATCCCAATGCATCAATTTGGGTTCCGAGAAAAACATGGTACAATAGAACAGGTAAACCGTATCACCTCGGTGGTAACTCCTCAAATCCTATCTACATAAAAGAATATTCTCCGTAAGATGAAGCGCCTCAACATCTGCTGCGCATGAAATCAAAGCTGGAGTCCCTCAAGGAAGCGTTCTTGGTCCCATTCTATATACACTATACACATCGGACATTCCGACAAACATTCAACTTACCACATCAACGTTTGCAGATGACACTGCCATTCTTAGCCGGAGTAACTGTCCCCTTAGAGCAACTGCTATTCTACAAAATCACTTGGAATCTCTTGAAAAATGGTTAGCTAACTGGAGAATTAAAGTAAATGAAGGGAAATGTAAGCACGTAATATTCACACTGAACAGACAAACCTGTCCTCACCTAACTCTAAGCGGAGCACGAATCCCCCAGGCAAACACCGTCACATACTTGGGTATCCATCTTGACAGGAGACTCACCTGGCGGTCGCACATAGCAGCCAAAAAAATTAAACAAAAGTTGAAAACCACCAAACTCCATTGGCTAATCAACTCTCAATCCCCCCTTTGCCTTGAATACAAAATACTTCCCTACAACACCGGGATTAAGCCAATATGGAAATACGGCTCTGAACTTTGGGGAAATGCCAGTCGTAGTAACATCGAAGTAATTCAAAGAGTTCAATCTAAGACGCTTAGGCTCATCACTGGTGCTCCTTGGTATATAAGAAACGAAATTATTCATGGAGATTTAAATATAAACACCGTTTCTGACGAAATTTTACAGCAAAAAGCAAAACACAACGCTAAACTAACAATTCCTCCAAATCCTCTTGCACGCTCGCTAACCAGAACCTACAGTTGGAGTAGACTTCAACGTTTCCGATCATCCACTCGCTCAGTCCCAATACAATTAGAGCCGTATTTAAAACTAAACCCATCGCTAAAATGGATTCTTAGTTATATTATTAAGTTAAGATTTTGAAACTTGTTGTTAGTATCTATTATGGAGAGAAGATCCAACAAATAAATGGAAAATTAAAAAAAAAAAAAAGTTTCATTCGGAAAGCACTTGCAACAATAACTGAATTTAGGGTGTACTTGAATACTTTATTATTATTATCAGATGTTTGAGCAAAGAAGATTATCATTCAAATGAAAACCTGACGCAAAAGTCGTTACAATATATAGTGAAATATGTAAAAGCGTCGTTCTATTAGCATGTGGAAAATGATGAATGAATGCAATGTTCTTGTGGCGTGTACAAAATTGAACACAAACATTGAGAAAAAAACTTGAACTTCTATAATATGCATAATTGAAACATACTTGTATGTAACAACATTCATAAAATTGGCCCAGTAATAGCAAAACTAACATCCGTTATTTTTCGTTTGAAATTGTTCCCTTTAAATCTATTTTTTTAACAGACTTCCATAGTTCATACACACATTTTCCGATGTGATATGATAGGTAATAATGTATGGATATCTGACAAATAAGCTTCTAACGAATATAAAAAAGTTGTTTTCTTAACAAATAGCAAAGACTTCACATTCCCTGTTACATCTATATGTAAAGTACTTTGCTTTATGTCGGACAAATTCATATTTACATGGTCCCACAAAAGTACTACGACCTTGATGGATAAATACTGAATATAAAAATAATTCCATTTGGAAATCACACCTAATGTATCTACAAAGGGATCCTTATCGAAATTGCATTTGCCTCCTCCGATATGAGATTTTAACAACAGAGTAATTCCTCATTAGTCATCTGATCATTACCAACCAAAGTTCGAGAGATATTTAACAAATTTAATTATGAAAGCCTATATTCAAATGTAGTGCAGTTTTTCATGGACGCTTTTTCCATAAATCTGTTCACAACCCTGCACTGCTTTTGGTTTTTATACCCGCCTACCCAAAGGGTAGAAGGGAATTATAACTGTGTGCCGACCAAAAATGTATGTAACAGGCAGAGGGAAGCATCTCCGACCCCATAAAGTATATATATATCTTGAACGTTGACGTACTAACGGCAGTACGATCAAGTGGCCCAGCGACACCAAGCTCAGGCTTGCTAACGCGCGGACCTAGGCAGACACGACCACCCGCCCATCCGACCGAGGGGCAACCGCATAACGTGCGGGAACGGAGGTCGCGAACAATTAACACAGACAAAACAACCAAATTGTATTAACAAAAAGAATAAAATAATAATAATAATACTATTACTACTAATAATAATAATTAGAACTATTCTTAAATACGAGCTAATGTATCTAGGAGTAATGTTTTAATTTCCAAGGTAGTGTTAGTATTATTAGTTAGACTAGAAAAGTTATTATAATTTACACATAAAATACGGAAAGGATTGTGACTGGCATAGTTAGTACTACAACGGGAAAGTGAGAGGGGAAGGAAATTTCTAGTCGTTCTGACCGGAACGGCAAAGCTAATCTGACTTGTCAACTGCAATGAGTCAATTTCGCCAATGATTAGTCTATGTAGAAACACTACACCTAGCATAGTTCTACGGTCAGAAAGAGAAGGAAGGTTTAGTAATAAAAGTTTACTACGATAAGAAGGCAATCTAATTGTGGGATTCCAGCTAAGACTACGAAGAGCAAAAAGAAGAAATTGTTTCTGCACTGATTCAAGCCTATCTTGATGAACCCTATACTGGGGGAACCAGATATTAGATCCATACTCAAGAATAGGACGAACCAGTGAGATGTACAAGTGTTTAGTAATGTAGGGATCGTTAAATTCTTTTGACCAACGTTTAATAAATCCAAGGACACCCATGGCTCTATTAGAAGCAGACAAAATATGCTTATCAAACTTTAATTTTGAATCAAGAAGGATACCTAAATCAGTTACTGACTCTATTCGCTCAAGTGGAGTATCATTAAGATGATAATTATTTAAATGGAGAATACCCCTAAAAAATGTCATAAGTTTACATTTATTGCAATTAAGATTTAATAAATTTATAGCACACCACGATTGAAAACAATCAAGGTCAGATTGCAATCTGAGGCTATATAAGGGATCATTAAAAGTCAGACAAATCTTAACATCATCTGCATACATAAGTATGCGAGAGTATGATATAACGGACGGTAGATCATTTATAAATAATGTAAACAGCAATGGGCCTAAATGACTTCCTTGAGGTACACCAGAAGTGACTTGGACAGTCTTGGACACAGAGCCCTTGTAAAATACTCTTTGAATTCTAAATGAAAGATATGAAGATATCCACAAAATTAAGTTCTGTGGAAATCCAAGAAGATTGAGCTTGTATAATAAGAGACTATGGTTGACAGAATCAAAAGCCTTACTGAAATCAGTGTAAATGACATCCGTTTGCATTTTTGATTGGAACCCTTCAATAACAATTGATGAGAATTCTAATAAGTTAGTGGTAGTATACCTACATTTCACAAACCCATGCTGGTAGGGTGAAATTATAGATTTACAGCAGTGTTGCACTTGAGAAGTTATTAGTTTCTCAAATGCTTTGGGAATAGCAGAAAACTTGAAGATACCTCTATAGTTTTTAACGTTGGATTTATTTCCTTTTTTCAAGAGAGGAATAATGTAAGACTGTTTCCAAAGATTAGGGACAGAGCACAACTCTACAGAAAATTCAAATAATTTTAAAAGTCGTTTACAAAGTCCCTCTGCACAGAACCTAAGCATGCAACTAGGAACACCGTCAGGGCCAGGAGAAAAAAATGGATTACATGACTTAAGTTCACGTAAGAGTAAACTTTCAGAAAGTAAGGGACCAAAAATGCAATTCGCTTGGTTTACTTGATACGGATAAGACTGGGCTCTATAAAAAGTTGATGTGGAATAGGTCGTTTGAAAAAAATCAGCAAACAGATCGGCAATGCCACGATCATTAAAAGCTGTCTTTTTATCATAAAATAATATTGTTGGAAGTGTTGACGTCTTTCGCTTCGAATTAACGAAGTCATAGAAGCGTTTCGGATCACCCTGAAACGTAAGCACTTTCTCAAATAATCCTTGTAGCAAAGATTATTTAGCGTGGAGAAATCGGAACGAGCAACAGTGTAGCGAAAAAAATATAATAGAGAGCCAGTTTCCTTATATTTTTTATAAAGCTTTGAATTTTTAGTCTTTAACTTTGTTAGTTCTTTAGTAAACTATAACGGTCTATTAGACAATTGTGGAGTACCAAAGGGAACACAAGCATCAAACAGAGAGATTAATGTAGAATAAAAAATTTCAACTGCCTTGTCCAGGTCAATACACGAAGAGAGTTGGGACCAGTACGTGAAAGAAGCAAAGAAAGTTTTTTAAAATTGGTCTTCCGAAAACAACGAACTCGCTTCCCCGGTAAAACACCTGCAACCGAAACACTTGCTGGTAAGTCAATCAGCACCTCTAGAGTAGGGTGGTAGGGATTCTCAGATGAGGAAATAGGATTTGATCTGGATACCGTGCAGGTATTGGGATCCAAAACAAAAATCAGATCAAGCATTTTACCTAGACAATTTGGTATAGAATTGGTTTGAGACAAAGCTATATCAAAAAGGCTATCAACAAACACATGAGTTGACGAAGGATTCAATACGTTGGACTCACATGACGAAAGCCACGAAATTCCAGAAATATTAAAATCTCCAAGAACTATTAAGAAAGCATTTCAGAAATACTATTGATTACAGAAAAATGGGATAAATACAGAGAGTTATCTGAGGCAGGAGGTATATATGAGCAGGTGATAAAGATACTAAAACTACAATAAATTAGTTTTACAGCTACAAATTCGATATCTAAATCACTACCTAAATCTACGTGCTCAGAAGAGATATCAGCATCGACAGCAATAAGTACACCACCACCACGACGCTGCATGCGATCACGTCTATAGACAGAAAATTTGTTAGTAAAGATTTTAGTATTCAAAATATCATGGCTTAACCAAGTTTCAGTGAAGGCAATGACATGAAAAGCAAAATTTAAGCTATCTAAATAAACATTATTAAGTTTACTATAAAGGCCTCTTACATTTTGATAGCCAAGCAGGAGAGAAGTTAGTTTTTTGAGCTATCAGATGGAGTTTGAGGATTAGAGGAATTAGTGGTAACATTTGGAAGTAAAATCGGTGGCCGATTTTTCTTTTTATTTACATACTCTTTAATAATTAAGTATTCCGGCCAGAAGTCTTTTGAGCAAACTTTACTAAAATGCTCGGCAGGAACACTTATTTTGAATGATGCGATTTCCCGTTCATATGAGAAGTTAAATTTTTCCACCTTTAATGATGCTCGAATTTTGGACCGAATAAAGGTCCTAATGTGGTCAGATGACGTATTAGGGGCAAGCCTAGAAATAAAAATTTGTTTCATAGGTGGGACACCTACTATAGTGTTCTGAGCAACTGTAGCAGAAGTCGAGATAGGAGCATCTGTACTAGCTGGTAGAACGTTAGGTACAGTAGAAGGTTGATCATGTTGAGTCTCTGCAACATTAACAACTACTGCAGGTACCGAGACTGAAACGGGATCAGAACAAATGACATTCATGGCAACAATGTCATTGTTGGCAATCATTGACGCTGACGAGTGTCGAGGGGTGGGAGACGTAAATGACATTAGATTATTCGGAACAGACGAGTTGTTGACCAGCTCAGGGACATCAAGTTCGTTAGAGCCAATGGACAAACGAGTATTAGCTTTTTTACGCTTTGGGGACTCGGTTAAAAGCTTCATGCCCTTAAACCCAGAGTCCAAAGTTGGAAAACTATCCGCAAGTTTTTCGAAACCTGCGAATAGATCACCAAAGCCTTGCTTCGTCTGACGTATGAATCCCGCAGCATCCCTTTCAACATCCCTGCATGACTCACATGTCCATCTTAAACC
Source organism: Drosophila pruinosa (assembly GCA_018150935.1). NCBI lineage: Eukaryota > Metazoa > Arthropoda > Insecta > Diptera > Drosophilidae > Drosophila > Drosophila pruinosa. The sequence continues at coordinate 1,657,490 of JAECWR010000255.1, read as the reverse complement.
AGATTTTGAGCCAATTAGGTCGACTATACGGCCGGTGAAGCCAGTACATTTTTCATGTACAACATTGTCACAGAGCCAGCAGCAAACGAAACCCATTTTTGCGCTTGCTGGTACACGGCATTTTTTATTATAGCAGACAAACATACTGCAGGTTTTAGAGTAATTAAAAATTAAATGAAACCAAAAATTTAAATAAGAATAAAATTTGTGTTACTAACAGGGTATTAGTACGCTGATATCTACTTACAGAAAAACAGCAAGCACAAAATCACAATCGCGGGCGCGACGAAAGCAGAGAAAAGAATAGCCAAAACGGCCAACAGCAAAACACAGCACAAAGAGCGCGAGAGCGGAAAGTGCCCGAGATCGGAAAGAGCGCGATATGTAATGATATACCAATAATGTGCTGTAGCAGTTCAAAACAAAACACAAATTTACTGTAAGCTCTCACAAACAGAAAATTAGGCCTCACAAATTGTTGATATATTAAAACACACATTTAATTGTAAATTATTGAATATTATTACACTGTGACTAAACACTCCGACGTATAGCACAGGTATTGTTAGCTTGCAAACAAAATTATTTGATAACAAGGCGCAGGAAAGGTAAAATAACAAATGTTAGTTGACAGCAAAAAAAACACGTCCGAATGCGAAAACGTCAACAGCCGAGACGATATAGCCATGTCCGTCTGTCCGTCTGTCCGTATGAACACCTAGATCTCAGAGACCATAAGAGATAGAGCAACAAATTTCGACAGTGTGTTTTATTGTTGCACGCAGATCAAATTTGTATTAGATTTTTGCTACGCCTCCTTTCGCTCCCGTAAATCAAAAAAAAAAATTGAATTGCAAGCATAATTTTCGAATGTTCAATTTAAGTACACACAATACAAATTATCATCTTAATGATATCTGAAAATTTGGTTGCAATCGGATAAAAAACACATAAGTTATTAAAGAATTACATACTTTTATAAGGGGTCACGTGCAGCTGCACCTAGTTAGTTGCTATGACACTCCGTGATATAATAATGGTGTTCAATAAACTAACTAAAGTGCCGCCAAGCTAATAATTTCGAGCATAGGAAATTTTGGTATATTATTGTGGTATATTTTCAGTATATTTTTTAGTATATTTTTGAAAATTAAATTATTTCGATGGTAAAATTGGGTGGCGGATACCTCACAGTCGACCAAACTCGACAATAGCTTTCTTGTTTAAATTGCTAGAATGATAAATTTGATATAATAATAATAATAATAATGACAAAGGGAGTCTCACAACTGAGAAGGGGCGAGGCACTGCGACCATGGTGGTCTTTTGTGCCTATAAGGCTCTCCCTAGCTAGACAAAAGCTGATCTTCTTCCTTAATAAAGCAGAGCAGATCTTTCGTCGAGGAACGCACAATATGCTCGGGACCTTCGGTATCCACGTGTAGATGTTTCCTCCTAGTCCATACCAAGGCTGGACAGTCGCATAAAATGTGTCTGGTTGTGTCATCGTCTTCTTTGCAGAGTCTACACACAGCATCGAAAGAAAGCTGCATTTTAGTGAGGTGATAGTTCACCGTGTAATAGGGGAGTAGCAGAACTCGATGGAATAAACCTCAGATTGGAAGACTGTGGGCCATTTGCCCATAGCAATTGAGGTTTTGGAATCGGGTCCATAGATCCCAGCTCCAACCCCCTGATCAGTTTTTGACCCGTCGGTATACCAATCAATACCGTAGGGGTCGCTGATGGGGTTGCCAGTGTCCCAGTCCTTTCGGTCCGGGATGAGGGTTCTGAATTTAGCACCAAAGAAAAGTTCCTTAGTCATAGTATCTGATCTAGTGCAGATATCTATGCCAGGAATATCTTTGATCAGGCTAGCATGTCCTGATTCGGTAGCTAGAAGCCCTGATTGGAGCTTGATTCTAAGAAGGCTCAAAGCAGCGACTTCTTTAATTTGGATGTGCAGCGGAGTCAGATTCAGTATCGATTCCATTGCTGCGGTGGGACAGGTACGAAGAGAACCTGTCAGTGAGAGGCACAGCAGCCTGTGCAATTTATTGCATTTGCTGATGGCAGTGACCTGCGTAATCTTTGGCCACCACACAATAGCAGCATAGGTGACGATGGGTCTGACCATCATGGCAAAAAGCCACCGAATGGTGCAGGATTAAAGACCCTAGATTCTACCAAAGAATCTCCTTCAGGCCCACATGGCACGGGTCGAGGGTGTTGCTGAGGTGGGAATTCCAATTTAGTCTTACATCGAGGCTTACCCCTAGATATTTGACTGCGTTGGATAGCCCCACAGGGGAGCCGCTTATATAAAGTTTGCCAATGTAAGCGGAATAGCGCCTTGTGAGGGAACTATAATAGCTTTTTGTGGATTGATGCTAAGACCAACATCTGCGCACCATCTACTTATCGTGTTCAGAGCTGATTGCAACAACTCTGTCACGGTGCTGGCATAGTTCCCGGTCACTATTAGAGCCAGATCGTCAGCATAGCCGATCGCTTCAACGCTCTGCTCGGACAGCTCTATTAGTAGTTCGTCAACTACTAGGGACCAAAGTAGGGGGAATAAAACCCCTCCCTGGGGACAGCCTTTGACTGCATTAATGTATGTAGTCATGGAGTCCAGGGTGGAAGTGATTATCCGGTGCTTGAGCATAGCTTCAATCCACCCGATGAAGGGACGGGCAGTTGCTCTGCGCTCTAGAGCAGTAGAGATGGACCCGTAGCCGCTATGATCAAAACCACCTTCTATATCCAGAAAAGAGCATAAAGAATGTTCTTGGATACAAAAGCTCTTTCAATTTTCCCCACTAACCTGTGGGGAGCGACCTCCGTCGATATACCGGCTATGTACGCAAATTGCGTGGGATCCAGAGGTGTCGACGTCTGCAGAGAGCACCGAATGTGCATATCTATAAGCCTTTCCGCCGTCTTAAGCAGAAAGGAAGTAAAACTGATCGGCCGATAGGACTTAGGCTGGTCAGGCGGACGGTTCTCTTGCTTGGGAATGAATACTCCTCCAAGAGCTGGGTATGTAAGTTATTTAAATTCTCCAGATTTCCTAGTGTATCCTCCAGATATAGGTTAATCAAGTTATCCAGATGTCCTCACGGATCTTCCAATTGTATTGAACTGAGTTTATTTATATTTATGGTGAGAAGGTGACTGCTTTCTTTACTTACTGGCCTTGGGCTCAGTTGCAGATAACAATAGTAATAAGATAGAATGGATTTTGCCAGAGTTATGTTGGTCAGCGTATTTATTCGAATCCAGAACTTAGCTAACTACAGAGTACAAAACTTCTTAGCAGCTAGCCTAAAGAATGTGTGGGCATGAGCAATAGAGTCATAGTCGACAAGCCGACTCAGTATAATCATAACACTATTCTTGCGACACATTGCAAGAGTCAAATTATTATTGATGACTTTGTTGCTCGGGCATTGGCCTGTTAGCATATTGCATCAGCACTATGCCCGCTACCATGGCACTGACTGTGTGTTGAATCAGCACTATGCCGGCTGTTGGGGCACCGATTTGCTGTCTTCCAGCGTCAGCACTATGCCCTGGGAGATCTGAGCACTCTCTGAGTGCGTGGGTTACTTGAAAACTTGTTTCCCCAAGTAAAACTAACTCTTAGAAGGCCGACCAGTGGATCAAGAATATGAACCATGCTATTTTGAATAAGGGCTGGGAAGATTTTTTCACCTCCTGGGGCTTTGAAAGGAGCGAAAGAATCTACAGCCCATTTGACCTTTTCGGGGTCGAAGAATGATCCAGATAAGCTGAACCCGCGTGACTCCGGGGACAAAATGGCGTCATCGCGACTGGAGAGATCTGGATTCGCCACATAACCCGGGAAGTGGACCTGTGGTAGAAGCTCTAGTGTTTCCATGCGATCTTGAGTGAAAGAGCCGTCTGCTCTTTTAAGAAGCCCTATTCCATTAGACGACCCTATAGCCAATACTTTATGGAGTCTTGCTGCGTCTGGCAACGGTTCTATGCTACCACAGTAGCTGCGCCATGTATTGCGTTTAGCTCGTCTAATGCTTTTGTTGTAGTTGGTGAGAGCGTCCCTTAGGAGTGGTGACCAATAAGTCTGCTTTGAAAGCTACAAAGGCTTTGAAAAGCTCCCAATTTGTCTTTTTGGGACAGAAGGAGTTTTGGCGAATTTCGACTTGGCCAGGAAGGTCAAACCTGATGTGCTGATGGTCTGACAAGGTGGGTTTGTCTGTAACCCGCCAGTTGACAAGTGAAATCGCTATCGAGTTGCTGATTAGGGTGAGATCTAAAACCTCTTCCCTAATGGCATTAGTAAAAGTGGGTTTACACCCTATGTTAGCTACATCTAATTGACAACACAATAAGTAGTCTAAGAGGGACTCACGTTTGTTGATGTCGCTCCTCCCCCAGATCGTGTGATGTGCATTAACATTACAGCCGATCACGAGCGGCTTGTTGTTGCGACGACATAAATTAACTAGTCGCTGGAACTCTGCTGGGGGTACCACATCCTCCACATCGCCCGAGAAGTATGTAGAGGCGATCACAACTTCCCGGACACCGTCCTCAGTGGTTACCTAAATAGCAGTTGTCACCAGGTCTCTGTGGATGAAGTTAGTTAATTGGAAATGTCTTACACTGTTATCCAAAAGTATAGCAGTGCGCGGGGCACCTCCCATACGGTCATATAACAACTTACATGATCCCCATGATAGTCCACGTATATGGCCACCGATCAACCATGGTTCTTGGACGAGAGCCAGGTTGGCTTGATCATCACAGACGACCCTGTACGGTGTGGCCGACGCTCCTCTAGGGTGGTGCAGGTTCGCCTGGAGCACTTTAATTCTGCTCATTCTCCTTCCTAATGGCGGTCGTGACAAGGCCACTTGTCTTGCCCTCCCGAGAGTCATTTCCACGAATGCTCTTCGGTGGTTTGGATGATCCACTCGGGGTAGGTCGCCTTGCCACCCCGCTTACGGGAGGCACCCTTGCGGGTGGGTTGCAGCCCGAGGTGCTGACAGTGGGCCTGACCGATGACGGTTGTTGGATGGTGACTACTCGTCACACGCCTAGTTGGGCCCTTCGGGGCCGTGACCACGATGGCTGGTGTGGTTGGGGAAGGAACCTTGGGTACCGATCCGGCTGCAACGCTGGTGGAGGCCACAGGGTCAGCCACTGCTAACATCCCAGAGGGAACCAATGGCGCCGTTACCGGAGGGGCACTGGCTGGAGAGGAAACGGGTGAGGATGAGGATGGAGCAGGGGTGGCGGAGGAGGCTTTGGGAGCTGAAATCCTAAGGAATGATAAATTTCATAGTTACTTGTAAATATTTTCAGAACACCATCAAATGACCCATCGATCCTAAATATGATAGTGTCTTATAATATACATTGTACAACAAATAGGACACAAGCGTTATTATTAAAACTTTAAGATTTTCAAATCACGTGTTACTTATATAATACTTTTTAAATCTGGAAACCTATTATTTAAAATCCGTACAATCTTTCTAAACCTCTTAATTCACAGTCCCAGTATCTACAGTCCAAATATTTGCAAGTTGAATGGAAAAGTTAGTTGGCAGTATAAGTAATGGCTCAGTTAATTATACCTTAGAATCGTACTTACCAACATTATGAACTATAGTGTAGTTATTTTTCTGAATCTGAAATAAGAGTATAATCAAAGCAAAGTTAAAAGCTGTAGACCGTTTAAACTTACACTCTTAAATTTTTTCAACATAGCATATTGAGTTTTAGGATAATAATTAGCTCGTATTACTGGATTCTGAAAGTCCAATTAAAACTTTATAGTCCCTCGACGAAAGTATCCCCTCAGATAAAGCATTATATAAAGCAATTTATTACCCCTTATCTTAAAGCTCTAAGATTCGCTTTACGGGAGTGGAGATATTTCACGTCCATTTTGGTTTTTTGTTCTGTTTCAATAATGGCTTAACAACCAACCTGTTGTCGCTTTGCTTACAAGATTTTTTCTTGTGGATGGTTAACTACATGTGGCTGATCCGAACCATTTTTATTATGCTGATCCAAATCTAGTTCATCCTTAGATAATCCTGGATGCACACGGAACAGCGTCTATCCGCTCTTGCGGATGATCTCCCCGTTTTATAAAGCAACTTTGAGTTCTTTTATTCATTTTGTTTTTTTCTGAAGCAAGTCCGTCACTTCATACAAAGTACCTCGACCGTTACAAAAGTATATAAAGCATTGAATCCATTATGTGGCTATAAGCCGAAAAATTGTTCTGGATTTTTATTTGAATACAGAGGAATAGCCTTACCCTTTACTATTTTACACAGTTCCATGCATCCCCCTTATTAGGTCATGGATTTAAAAAAAATCAACAACAAATAACAGGCAGACGGAAGCGTTTGCGACCCCATAAACTATATATATTCTTGATTAGCATCAACAGCCGAGTCGATATAGCCCTGTCTGTCTGTCTGTCTGTCCGTCTGTCTGTATGAACATCGAGATCTCAGAGACTATAAAAGCTAGAGCTTCCAAAGTTGGAGACAACGTGTAGAAACTCGGTGGGCAGATGAAGTTTATTTTAGATGTTGGCCCCGCCTCCTTCCGCCACCAAAAAACACGATTTTTAAGCATCATTTCAAAGTAAGAACCTTCAGTTTTGGCCCACACAATACTAGTCATCACCTTAATGATCTCTGAAAATTAGGTTACAATCGGACAAAAAACACAGTTACTTGTCACTCAATAAACATAACGGAATAATACCAAGCTAATCATTTAGAACAAAATTTATTTCGGTATATTTTTAGTATTTTTTTTTAGAATATTTTCAGTATATTTTTGAAAAATATAATATTTCGATGGTCGCTCTTTATTATTCTTTCATTCAGTAAAATTGGGTGACGGGTATCTCACAGTCTAGCAAACTCGACAGTAGCTTTCTTACTTGTTTTACCCAATAATTATTAAAATTTTCATAATTTTATAACATCATTAAAAGCAGCGTTTCAAGAATATCTTCTTTAATACTCTAACTTCCGCATGTAAACTTAAAATCCATGACCTCGTACAGTCAAAGCTTGACTGTAGCCTTTCCTACTTGTTATTTTTGTTGTAATGTTATTCAAATAGTTTAGTTGCGATTAAAGAGCGAGTAAGGTATGAGCGAGTAAGATATGGCAGACACAATATTGCCATTTGCTTTAGCTCACTGTCATTACTGAAACAAATAAAAACACAAGTGGCATACAAACATATAGTTGCTTTTTGCCTGATAAGGTTGGGTTGAAGCTTGGAAAACAAAACCTCTTAACAAAAACAGCTATTAGCTGCTAGTTTCCGTAGTTTTATTGAGCATGTTTCAATATCAGAATAAGGAATCAGAAAATTTGTCCTGTCTGTAGGAGCGCCTTGCTGTCTTCAACTTTAAACTTAATATTTAACTCTGATCTAGCTTAGTCAACCGAGAGTTAGCCGGCTATAGCTATGCCAGCTGAAACCCGCAGTCAAGGTGAGCCCTTGAAGCTTGAGGCGGGAAATCTGTCTAGAAATCAACCTGTTACAGGTTCAACTTATACATTCAATGCCATCAGCAGATTGCCTAATCCAAGATCCACACTTCATAATTAATAACTGAAAACTTCGATCCTTTAATATGTCTTCGTTGAGAATCGGTGAGTTTATACACCTAGTAGATGTATTAACGGAACAAATTTTCGATGGTAATATGGAACTATTATCTCAAAATATATGCCAGTTGTTGGAGGGCAGTTGCAATGAATACTACTGGCGCTACCACAAAAGTAGTTACTCGATTGAAAAATACATCATGAGTTTTAGTATGAACGAATACTTCACTTACGCCTTGTTGTTTGTACACGTAAATAAACCTCAGGTAACCAAATCTCGACCTGTTTTTCGTCGTTCAATCGAAGCTGTTGAAAGCGATGAAGAAGAAGAAGAAGAGCCAAGCGACAGCGAAAAGGAGTTGGTGGCTCTTACAATTGCTTACTGGAATTGCACTCAGAAGGGGCATCATTACTAAGACTACTTGGCCAAACGATAAGTATTCAGTTAAGTTTGTGGTCAAGTCAACACATACATATGTATAAGCCATCTTGCGCTAATTTTACGGCTTCAAAAAAGTGGAAAGCCAATGTACCTTTGAAAAAGGTACACAAACGAGTAGTTACCACCGCGACTAACACCAATTAGGAGGTTTAAAACCAACTCCTACCTAATATATCCAAACACCCAGCTGGTAACAAAAAAATTCATTCAACCGATGTCAGTATATTTTAAGAAAGAAGAGTTCTTTCTCGCTTATTAAGGATAGAGTAGAGACGAACAGAAAAAAGAAGAATAAGCTTTAATAGAAGCAAACGTGACCTTTTTGAGAAAACCTATAACTGCGTTAATCACCGGTGCATCAATAAGCTGCTTTGCAAGCAATTTTTTTTTTTAATCACATAGAAGATAGTAACTTCAAAAGTGTAATCTGCTTATGGCAACGCCTAACAAATAAGAGGCAAGATTCGAACAGATATACATACATACTTTATCGTTACCTTCCTTTTGGCTGAGTAAAAATTTCCTTCAAACCGTTGCGTGCATACCAACAATAACAAAATCGAAAGAATATAGATTGTTGCCGGAGGAGTTACAAAAACAACTTCAGGACATCATTCAACTCTTTGCCTCTTTTACCGTATAAGGCTTAGGCAAAACATCATTGTTAACCCATATCCATGATGTGTCATTGTCTCGTATTGTGAGTGGTTGTGTTTTTGACTGTATTCAGGGTTTTTCGTCATTAGAACTTGTTTTTACGTTACCAATTTTGTTAATTCCAAATGGTTTTGTTAACTAGCGGTCATTATACTTATAATAATTGTGTTTTATTATTTTGCATGGTAAAAATTAAGTGCAATTGTTTTCCGTTTAAACTATGTGCAAGTGCATTTTGTTGTTGCCATTTTTCGTTTCGACGTATCGTCTGTTTGTGCTGTAGCAGTGTTTTATTTTTGTCTTGAGCATTCTTTTTTTTGTGAGTTAACTGTTGTGTCTAATTTTTGTTTGCCTCTGAGTTTCTTTTCTTCTTACAGTGCATTGATTTTTATTCTCTAAAGTTTAAGTTTTTCAATTTTTGAACAATGTTTGTCTGCTCACTAAAAAATTTAAAGAGTCAGTCTGATCTTAAGGCTGAATTTATTGACTATCCGTTGTGCTATAAAGTTGCGCAGATGAAGAATACTAGTTATACGAAACGCATCAAGGATTGTTTATCCAGTAAGTCTGTCTTTAGATGGAGCTGTTTGTCTTGTCGTCAGTCTTAAGTGGTCATGAGATAGCCAAGACAGGTTCTTAGTGCCTTACGTGGCTTTTTTAATAAGTTACTATCAGACGGTGTCTATAGATGCTCTCTCATCTTAAAATGTGCCCCATACCTTTTGCTCTCCAGTTCAACAACTGTGAGGGAACAATAGATTAATGAGTTTAATTTAATTTTCTTCAAAGAAAGAAAGAAAAAAATTCTGTTTTAAAAAATATTTTAAATACTTACATATAAGGAGCAAGCAACAATAGTAGCAACATGAATAGAAACGATATCTTAGCATTACCGGTTAAAGATTTACGAGAAATGTTGGAAGAACGTAACTTATCTACCAAAGACAGAAAGCAAACATTGCAAGATCGATTGATAGAAAGTTTTGGATTGTATGTAAACGATGATACCTCGCTTTCGTATAAGAGAATATTTATAGTCTCATGTAAATTGGCAAGTCAGTTAGTTTAGACGAGAAAAGCTTACTTCATTGAAGGTAATCCCGATTCAAGAGGTAATAAGAGTAATTTGTACTACTCTAGACAGTACAAGAGTTGAAAGATCAAGTTTTAATTTACGAAGACATTCATAGCAGTCGCCATCAAATTTATAGCGGAAAAGATGAAGGATTTACAGACAAGAAAGTTGGCACTGACTAAACGGATGTCAAGAAAACTAGGAAATGCTTTAAGTGATTCATCGCATTTGGCAAGGGATGATAAGCAGCCAGCCAAATGCTTTAGGTGCAGTCAACCATGTCATAAAGCAGCAGACTTTGTTAGTTCAAATTTAATTAAGCAAGAAAAGAGCGCGAACACGATAGTAAACGCCGTCGAAACACGGTGGAAAATGTATTTTCAAAAAGTTAACCTGCAAGAATATTTCTTTTCCAGTTTGATCGATACTAGCTGTGATCTTTATTTGATTAGATCAGATGTGTTTAAAAAGCTTTAAGCTTATTGGAAGCTGCGACAGTGAGCTTTATACGCTAGATAGCTTTCTAGTTAAAGTTTAAATTGACGTTACTTAGGTATCACTTTTTATATAGTCGACCGCCACGATATTAAATATTCAGTTATTATTGGAAACACACATTTGGAAGTTGTTGATTATTTGTGAGCAATGAGTAAAGTTTTGCCCTAAGGCAAAAAGTATGAAACACTTACAAATAATACCGTGGAGATCGACCCATAATTAGAATTGTTAAAAGAGTTTTGTAAAATTTGTATATTTTCAACAACAAACAAATCAGATATTGATTTGTCACACCTTGACAAGCCAGAAGAAAAATTAATATGCGAATATTCACTAGAAATAAGAAAGAAAAGGTCCATTCAAATAAAAATTTTGTTATGTGACGAGTATCTAGTTTTTGAACGTCCAAGGCGCATATCGCATGCAGATAAATGTAATGTCGATACTCAAATTGCAAAATGGTTAGGAGAAAATATCATTTAGACTATCAAAATATGCATCTCCTGTAGTTCTAGTACCAAAAGATGGTAGTAAAAGTTTATGTTGTGATTATCATCGGCCAAATACGAGAGACTACTTTCCTATGCCTTTTTTATACGATGTTATCGAAAGGTTGCAAGGTTATTATGTGCGTACCTTGAAAACAGTTTCTTCCATATGCCAATCGAACCAGGTTCCAAAAAATATACATCGCTTGTCACACACGCAAGGCAGCTTGAATTCCTTTTTGATCCATTTGGAATATTTAATTTAATTTTCTCGATTCATTAATGAAATTTTTGTCGATTTAGTGTCACGTATATGAATGACCTAATTATTCCGCTAAGGACATAACTGAAGGTGTGCAGAAGTTGAGCTACGCGTTGAGTGGAGCAGCAGATTATAATTTGCAAATTAAGTAGAAGAAGGGTCCGTTTTGGCAAAGTAGACGTTTCTGGAATATATCGTAGAGAAAGTTACAATTAGACTTTTTGAGGCAAAAACAACAGATGTTTAGAAATTTTCAATTCCATCCAATTGTAAGAGTTTGCAACATTGCCTTGGGTTGACATCGTATTTTAGGCTCTTTTTGAGTCGTTTGAAGAAGAGCAGCTTGCAAGTGGCATTAGTGAGTGTACCAGTGTTGCAGTTATATGAGCCGAAGGCACAGACTGAGATTCATACAAACGCTTCTATGTATGGCTATATGCAGTGTGTTACTTCAAAAAGCTAGGGAAGACCAAAGATTTTACCCGATTCAGTATTTAAGTCACAAAACAAAGCCAGCGAACAAGATAATTTCATTCGTATGAGCTAGAGGTGTTAGCGATTGTTGAAGCATTGAAGAAATGGCGTGTATATTTGCGTGGGATAAAATTTCAAATTCGTTACTGATTGTAATGTTTTTATAATGACGATGAAAAAGCGCGGTGATATGCCGTTAAAAGTATCACGTTGGGCTTTATTCCTCCAAAAATTTAACTACAAAATCGAGCATGGTAGGATCAAAAATGAAGCATGTCGATGCGTTAAGTCGCGTAAATTGTATCATTTTAGAAGATTGCTTACATCACAGGTTGCAACAGGCTCAGGCTAAAGACAAATGGATGAGAGCGATATTAGCTGTGTTGGTCGTTAGTACGTATGCTGATTTCTCTGTCAAGCATGGTGTCTTGTATAAAGATCCAATCCAGGAACTTGTAGTAGTGCCACCGGTGATGGAAGAATTATTAAAAGCACTCATAGGCAAGGTAATTTTTAAGTTAGAAGAATGCTGCTTCTTGCATTGTTGTTGAAAAAACATTTTGAATCCCACTGTCATCTGCAAAAGTGCATAAGATAGTCAAAAGTTATAGTGAATGTATTTTTCCCAACAGTAAAGATGGTAATAAAGAAGGTTTTTAACACCAATCAAAAAAGAGGATATACCTTTAGGAACATATCACGTAGATCATTTTGGTCCGCTAGAACAGACTATCAACCACGTAGTTGAGTAAATAGCTGACCATAAAGGGCGAGGAAAAACTCTTACAGTGTCAGAGTACATAAAAGAGTGAAGCCTGCACATGAAAGGTCGCAAGAGAAACCATTCGAGCCGAATGAAAATTCAGGATAGCCGAATGTGGGATGGCCGAATGTAGAATGTTCGCAACACTAGAAGTGACCAACAGTTTTAATTAAATATTGAATAGCTATACATCGTATCGTTAATTCAAAGTAATTCTCGGACGAGTGAAATTTTGATGCAACTCTGCACTAGCAATATTTTATTTTCTAAAATTCTATCGAAATTTAACAGTGAATTTGAGAGTGTCTGTGGTGTCGATTGTGTGCTCAAGCTCATTATTAGTTGAATCATTTAAAACGCATTTAGTTTTACAATTAGCAATAAACTATTATATAATAAAACTAATCTCAATTCACGGTATTAGAATTAAAGTAAACAAGACGGACCTCGACCATCCTACATTAATGGTTAGTTAAGGTACACCGATTACACGATGTTCATCCAGAAGCGCAATACTCCGGTCCCTCCACCTAGTTCTCCTGCTGTGGCAATTACAATACTGCAAGCTATCTCTAGAATTCTGCTTTTAGCTTAATTGACAACAAACTCAGTCGCAAGACCTCTGTCTATTATTCTGCTAAAGAAACAACTTGTTGTTTCTCGTCTTGCTTCTAACACTTCGTATGAGGATGTAAAATTTTACATTCAATCTAATTTTTCTTCACAAGGTACTATAACTGCTAAGAACTTTAATTTTAACTATGCCAGGGAGATCTCTTCTTTTAAAAAAAATTGTTCGGTGGAAGTTTTAAATTTATTGTTTTAGTTAATTTTTGGCCACAACATCTAATTGTAAAAGAGTCCGATTGCATGTCTCCTTATACTTGTGTCGCTTCATTCTCTAATGTGAACCCAAAAAATCTAACTTCATCCTTCTTCTAGCGTATCAAAACGATAGGGAACTTAATTCTACACTTAACTATTTGAAGATTGCTTTCCTTTTGATAATTATTTATTTCGATGTAGTTATCTTTACCGAAATTATTTATGAACACCTTTTTGCAATAAAAACTATTTCTTGTATGCTTTACGATGGAGACTTTTCATGAATTTATTTATTCACTGTTAGAAATCTTATAATCGAAAGTTAACCTGATGCGTAATTGTAATGTCCGAATGCTCAACCTTGTCTTTTCTTCTGACCTTTCTTGTGGTTCTATTAATCAAATTACCCCTCTAGTTACCTCTAAAGACCTCCATCATCCCTCTTAGAACTTGTTTCTGACTATCAAAACTTTAATACAATTCCGCAGGTTTCGTAAAACAGATTTCCTTAAATTTAATAATCTGATTCTCCTTGCTGACTGGTCTCAACTGCACTTTTGTACTGACATAAGCCGTGCTTTTTCTTTTTGTATATAATTCTAAGTTAAATTTTTTAACAATGTGTGCCTCATTTTGATGTAAGAAATTCAAGAATTCGGGATTTCCTTCTAATTTCTCTCTCATTACTTTATTGCTAGATATAATTTTGTATCTCTTAGTTCGCGATCTAATAAAAATTATTTAAATCTCCGTCTTCTACAGTTTGCACATCCTCGACAGTTCTATAATTTTGTAAAAATTAATCGTAAATCCACCCTCTTCTGACATTTTTGATGATGTGAAAGCAAATTCAGATCAGCCCTCTGTCGATTTACTTGCAGATATTTTCCAATCTACCTATACTCCTTCTGAATTACCTAGTTTCTCGTATCAATATAGTGTGAAAACGTCTCCGAAAGTTCGGTAATTAAGGAACTTAATTTCATCAAGCATGTGTACTGACCAGGTTTTGATGTATTCTTTGCTACTGTGCTGGCTCTCCATGTAAATGATTAGGTTTCAGCGTCAACATTTTATTATTTCATATTATTATGATACTGACTTCAGTTAGACCTTTGACTCGGTAAATCACTGTCTTTTACTTAATGAACTAAAGCTCTCTGGATTTCCACAAAGTCTTCTTATGGGAACTTCTAACTACTTCTAACTTAGTTCGAGAACTCAGTTCTCTTTAAATCTTATTCTTCAAAAACTATTTCTGTTACTTCTGGTGTACCCCAAGGTAATAATCTTGGTCCACTTATTTTTATTCTTTTTATTAATGATCTTCCTTCTTTTATTTCCAACACCTGTATTTTAATATACTCTGACGCTCTGAAGTTGTGGTTCTCGTACAATGACATTAGCTCTTATTGCATATTGTAACCATTTTTCAACTTAATTGTTCAAAATGTAATGTTATGTCATTTTATTGATTTAGGATTTAGGTATACTCTTAGATCATAAGTTAAATTTTTTTTTTTTTTTTTTTTTGTATACTTTGCTTTTATTTACTGAATCTTCTCATTTTTGAGACTAACAATAAGTGTATCAAATCTTATACTATAACCTAGCTAACAGTCATTGTAGACTGGAACATTAGAAATGGCCCCAATTATGGCTGGGTTGGAAGGTCAGTACGTTGCAGGCGGGATCGGTTGGAAACCCGAGTCAAGACCCTTGCGAGGGGATTTGGGTGGACAGAGAGTTTTTCATTATAAGACGCTTTTTGCTTGTCTATTTCATCTTTTACTGCGAAAATGCCGAGGTCCCTGTGGATGTTTTGGTTTCGAATATACCATGGTGCCCCAGTGATAGTTCGCAGGATCTTTGATTGAGCGCGCTGTATGATGTCTATGTTGGTTCTGCTCGCGTTCCCCCAAAGCTGGGAGCCATACGTCCAGATTGGCTTAAGAGTGGTGTTGTTGAGCAGGACCTTATAGTCCAGACACAAGGGCGATCGGGCATTAATAATCCAGTGGAGGCTGCTGGCTTTCAGCTTTAAGTGTATTTTCTTGCATTCGATATGTCTACGCCATGTTAGACGTCTGTCGAGATGGATGCCGAGATACGTTACTTCATTGACTTGGGGGATCTGCGTGCTATTCAGGCAGAGCGGAGGGCAAGTTTGCCTGTTAAGAGTAAACGTTATGTGTTTACACTTTTGTTCGTTTATTTTGATACGCCAGTCAGATAGCCACTTCTCGACTACCATGAGATGCTTGGCGAGTTGGGTTGATACTCGGACAGGGCATCTGGAGCGGCTAAAGATCGCAGTGTAGTCAGCAAAGGTGGATGTTGTTAGTCGGTCACTTGTCGGAATATCCGCTGTGTAGAGGACAAAGAGAGTTGGCCCAAGTGCGCTGCCCGCTGCCTTGTGGGACTCCAGCTTCGATAGTGTAGTTGTCGGATATTGTTGTGTTGCACCTCACTCCGAAGGCTCTGTTGTAGAGGTAAGATTCAAGGAGTTTATGAGTGTACCCAGGCAAGTGTGTTTTCATTTTATGCATAAGACCTTTGAGCCAGACGCGGTCAAATGCTTGAGATACATCGAGGAATATCGCGCTGCAGTATTCTCTAAGCTCGAAGGCTGTGCGAATCTCTGATGTTATTCTGTTAACTTGCTCGATAGTTCCGTGTTTTTCTCTGAAGCCAAATTGATGGTCTGGGATAATGTTGTGAGCTTCCATATATGGTATTATGCGCGTTAGAAGGCATTTTTCGAAAAGTTTGGACAGGCATGATAATAAACTTATTGGTCTGTAAGATGACGGGATCGTGTGATCTTTTCCAGGCTTCGGTATCATTATTATAATTGATTTTTTCCATTTACTTGGGTAGTAGCCGAGACTTATGATACCATTGAAGAGCTTACAGATGACCTCAACAGCACAGTACGGAAGTTCCATTATCATTTTTGTAGTTATTAGGTCCGGGCCTGGAGCCTTTTTTGGTTTTAGCTCCCTAATGACTTTTGTAATCTCGTTCGGCCGAAACGAAGTTGGCGTTAATTCTGTTTCGGAGTGAATTTGCGGAAGAACATATGCATTTGCTGCGGGGTTCGGCTGGAAGACGCTTCTGAGATGTAAGGCAAATGTTTCGGCTCTGTCTTTGTCGCTGCGGGCCCAGCAACCTGAATAATTTCTTATTGGGGTGACGGTTTCAGTCAGAGAGCTTAGATTTGGGTGAGCCCTCCACAAGGGATGCTTTGGCGAGAGTTTTTCTATATATTTTAGTTCTGCATTTTCAGCATCTTGCTTCAGAGCCCGGCTTAGTTTGTGGGTGGCTTCGTTAAGACGTTGCTTTGAGCATAGTGACCTGCTGGTTTGCCACGCCCATCGCAGACGCCTTTTTTCCAGAACCAACTGTTCAATTTGCGGGCTGGTTTTGAACGTCTTAATTTTCACATCCTTCCCTTTTGGTGTTGAGATCCTGGCTGCTGTGACGAGTACGTCTTCCAGCGCGGCGGCAGAATAGTCGATGTCTGATTCGATATTTAGTTGAGGAGTTAACTCAATGTGGGAACTCACATACTTTCTGTATTTCATCCAGTTGGTGTTGTGCGACGTCAGCCTATGGGGGTGATCCGTAATTTCTGGGCTTTGAAGAAGGGTTAACAACAATGGCGAGTGGTCGGATGAGAGATCCGGTAGGGCCATGGCGCTTATAAGATCGCGTGGGATGTTTTTCGTCACCGCGAAATCAATTAGATCTGGGATCTTTCTGGGGTCTGCAGGCCAATATGTGGGGCTACCAGGAGAGACGTAGTCCAATTTATTGCTCACTTTTATAAGTGCGTTATACAGTTGCCTTCCCTTGGGGGTCACGAGGCGTGATCCCCAGTGCGTGTGTTTGGCATTGTAGTCTCTTGCAGCTATGAAGCGATCCCCCAGTGTGTTGTAGAAGTCCATGAATTGACCTTCAGAGATAGTAAATCGAGGTGGGCAGTAGACAGCGGCAATGCAAAGGTTTCCGTTTCCTGACTGCACATTTATGGACGTGGCTTGCAGGTAATTTGTTGCAAACCTTTGGTGAAAGTGGTGTTTGATGCGTTCTCTGATTAAGATGCCGGTTCCACCGTGGGCTTTTCCATCCGGATGATCTGTGCGGTAGAAGGTATAACCTCTTATATGGAAGTTATATCTCCCTGTGAGGTGCGTTTCAACCAGCAGCATGGCGTCGATGTGATTTATATTTAGGAATTGCGTTATTTCCAGTTTATGCCGTGAAATGCCGTTGGCATTTCACATAGATATACGTAGGTTAGACATTTATTATTTGGACTGTTGAGCTACAAGCAACTGAATCACCATGTTTTGATTCTGAACAGGGGTTTGCATAGTTGTTTTCATGAATGACATGAGTTCCATCATACTTTTTTGCATGGCATACATCATAGATTCCAAATTGCTTTGCGGCTGCATCGGGACCTGCTGAGTGTTTTCTGAGTGTGGCTGAAGTGGATTTTCCATGCCTGTTCGTAGTGCTTCGGCGTATGAGAAACCCTTAGTGGTATTTAGCGGACCGAATGATGATCTGGCTGCCTTGGCGAAAAATACGTCTGGCGTACTTTTTGAGTTATAATACGCATTTTGCGTATTTTGTTGACGCGTAGCTGTCGCTCGTTGCATGCGACTCTACAGCTCCTTGTAGACCGCACAGCCTCTGTAGTTTGCCGTATGGTTTCCTCCACAGTTGCCACATTTTTTCTTTAAGGGGTCTTCTTTGTTTGCGGGGCAGTTTACGGAGTTGTGGAAGTCTCCGCAGACTACGCAGACTGCCCGAAGTGTGCAGTATGTCTTTGTGTGTCCATACTCCTGGCAGTTTGTGCATTGTAGAGGGCCGTTGCGTTTGTGTGGATCTTCCACGGTGATCCTTCGATGCAGTAAGAGCTGCAGCTCGTAGATTGAGTGCACTTCGTTTTTCTTTAAGGCCTTGCTATCTGGTTCGAGCTCGACCTTGAAGAGTGGCTGCGGTTTTTTATTTCTGTTGATAATGTTGCTGACATTTTTGGCATAGAAGCCCTTGGCTTTAAGGGCTTTTTGAATCTCAGAGGGGGCGACGTCGGGTTCAATTTCGTTAAGTACAACTTGCAGTCCCTTGCTGCTTTTTAGTTGGTAGGTGTAGAAGTTCTTTTTTGTTTCCTCCAGGTACTTAGACACAGCTCGGAATTGTTCTTCGGACTTCGTTTGAACTTTGGTTTCGTGGATGTTCCCTTTAATAAGCGGAACAACATGAAAATTATCGTTCCCGACCAGCGCAACAATTTTGTTGACCAGGGCGTTAGAGCTTTTTTCCCTTATATAAATAGGTGGGGGCTTTGGTTTCTTTTGGGTCTCCTGCCCCAGCTCTGCTTGGTTGTTCTCCGCCT
This sequence comes from Drosophila pruinosa, assembly GCA_018150935.1. Taxonomy (NCBI): domain Eukaryota; kingdom Metazoa; phylum Arthropoda; class Insecta; order Diptera; family Drosophilidae; genus Drosophila; species Drosophila pruinosa. The sequence goes on along the minus strand of JAECWR010000255.1, from coordinate 1,638,956 downwards.
CTGCTAAGATGGAAAAACTGTTATCATTGGAACGACCGCTTGGTCGTTGCTTTTGTTGATACGGTTGATCTTTGGTTTATTACTAACCGTGTTTAGTGGACTAAGCTTACGCTTAATCTGGATGTAGCGATCCATACCGGTTTGTATAGCCGGGACCGCTTGTTGTTATCGAAGCTTACGGTTTTTGTTGACATTGCAATTTGCTCTGCGGCCGTTGGCACCGAATTCGCAATATTGGTAGTTGGTTTTGTTGTTGGTGGTGCTTTTGCTAAAATTGTAGCGCTGCTTGTTGTTGGAGCTTCTTCCATAGAAGCCGGCGGTGGTGGGGTTGGGCATTGGTAGCTCCATGATGTAGGAGTTGGGGTGAGCAGAGTGGGTGAGCAAGAGGTCGCTCTCTTGCTGTCGACGGTCAGTAGAGACGGTTTGCAATTTGTTGACTTGCTTTCTTCAACGATATCGCGTGTTGAGAAGTAAGAGTAACAAGCGTTTCTTGGATTTAGGGAGCTTCTACGCTCATTCTTTGGATCGCTGCTCATTTTTCGAGCTTATTACGCGTGGCACTTATTAAATTAAGTCAAATATACACTTGCACTATCATAACACCAGTTATAATTATATATATTTTTCTTTGGCGTTACTTCGCGTAAGCTGCCTGTCAATTGTTATTCATGTAGTTTAGACTACTGATTTCAAATTCATTACTTTTTCTCCACTTTAGATTTGTTAGTTCTTATTTCCACCGACAAAAGACGGAGAACACCGACCGACGAAGCCTCGCACTAAAAACGCGTCCAACTCGAACAACGGTCTGATCGCGATTTAAGTTGAAATTTTACCACTCTAAATAATTTGCAGTCAATAATGCAACTCTAGTTCTTGCCTTCATTAAACGATGATGGAAAAAGTTTGAGGGCCCTTATACGAAAAAATTACATTATACTTCTATTGTACGTCCAAATTTGGAATATGGTTGTTGTGTCTGGTACCCACAATTTTCTGTTCACCATAACAGAAGAAGTTTTTACTTTTTGCCCTCCGACGCTTTAACATGGTTTCTAGTTTATCTTCTTATTCAAGTAGACTTCTTTTAATTAATTTTCCATTACTAAGTATTCGTCGGGTTTTGTAGGGTGTTGTTTTTATTCACAAGGTAATTTGTGGCTTTATTAATTTTTCGATGTTATTATATCAAATTAGCTTCACAGTTCTTTCTAAAAGCACTCGTATATACCCTTATCACACAATACGTATTTTACTAATTATATGTTGCATGGGCATTTTCGTGTTCTCTGTGTCAAGTACAATAGAACATTTCATGTATTCTCCGCATAGTCAGTTGTCTTTGTTTATTATTACGAAACTAATTTTAAGCTTTTTAAACCGTATCAGTCGTAATTTACACTAATACAGTGACCTGATTGGATTTTTCTGGATTTCCCCCATTCTTGAATCATATGTTGGGTCATTTAAGTGAACTTTTTACCCCAGTTTTTCATACAGTTTTCCATATAATTTTTTATATTAATTTTTATTATTTCATTATTTTCAGATTTTCATCTTTGTTCTTTCATTTTTTAAAATTTTTTTTATATTTTATTGTTATTACATTTTAATGATTTTTGAGTTAAAATGGAAATTATCTTATCGGTTGCAATTAGCTGAATTAAATAAATAAATAAATAATGATGTTACTAACAAGCAGCCGTACTATTCTATTTTCCTGACGATAGAAAAACTTGTATATGCAGAACTTGATCGCGTGATTGCTCTGGACATGATAGAAGAATCTGAAAGTTTCTTGTCTTCTCCATCGATAATAATTAAGAACCAGGCGCAAACTAAACACGTTAAAACTAAAGGACAAAGTTGTACATCTAAAGTTTTTGAATGACAACCTTCTTGTGATTTCCGCTACTTTCGAATGCCATTTGGAGGTGGTGCGAGACATAACTCAGTGACAAAATCCTGCTTGACAATCAATGTAGAAAAAAATAAATTCTGTGTCAAAGAAGTTAGATACTTTGGTCATGTAATTGGCAACTGCACCTTTACGATGAACGCCGACAAAATAACATCCGTAACTAACAACCTTCAACCCCGACCTCTAAAGCAACTCGGATGATTCTTAGGAATAACAGGATGGTATTCCAATTTCATCAACATAATATACGCAGCCTTCAATTCACCACTTACTATACTGATGCATCAAATCATTCAAAGAGATTTAAAAAGGTCGATGAAGCTAAGCACGCATTTCAAGCTTTCGAAGGGCACATGTACCAAGTTCCAGTGCTGCACACATCAAACTTTGAAGCGCCATTCTTCATACACTGTGAGGCAAGTCATACGAGAGTCAGTGTTGTGTTGATGCATGTTAATCATAAAAATGATGGAGTTTTAAGCCATCAATCTTAAAAGTTGAATACAAATCAAAGAAATTATTTTGTGACCGAAAAAGAGTGTTTGGAAGTGATTCTCAACATCGTAAAGCTTAGAAATAAAACTCGGGAAAAGCAGTAAAAATGTGGTAACAGATATTTTATCTCGTACTGACATCAAAGATCTATCAGCTGACGTATAGAGCCAAATGATAGACTCGAGCTGGCAGCTAAAAAATAGCAAAATTATCAATAAACAATTGTCAACAATTGGTAACCGCTGTCGCTATTAGAATAGGACACGACGATCCGCTGTCATCTCAAGGAGGGATTAACAAAACTATGAGATTAACGTACACCGCTACTTCTATGGGCCCAATTTAATCAATGATGTTACGGAGTACCTCAACCTTGCAAAATATGCCAATGAAGGAAACATCCCAATGCACTATTGCATTCTTTTTTCTTCAAGTCGCAAAGATTCTTGCAGAAAATCTACATAAAATTATTAAGCTTATTTCCTCCTTTCAAAACTAAAAACGAAGGAATATTTTTTGTGTTAGATAATTTCACCAGGCTTATCTTTCTCAAGGCGGTATGAAAATTCACTATAGTGAACATACTGTCCTTTTTAGAAAATGAACTTTTTCATTGCTTCGGTGTACCTGAGGTTGTCCTATTGGACAATCACATTCAATTTAAGTCGCATGTGTTTAAATAAATATAAAATAAATCATGTCTATACTGTCATTTTTTTATCAGAAGCAAACGCATTTTAACTTGCAAATATGTTAATTCTTTCTGTCATAAAATCCTCAATACCCCCCGATCAATTCTATTGGGATCATAATTTGAGCAACATATATAGTGCACTGCGCTCAACGGCAGTATGTATGAGATGTTAGGTGAGTTGAACTTATAAGAAGATCGTTCCATTAAATTCAAGCGTGCTGATTCTTTTGACCTTATGCGCAATAATGCAACGAAAACTACGAGAAAGCAACATTCTTGAAACGAGAAAACCTACATTCTAAAAAGTCGAAATATATATTTTATAGTCGGCCATTTTGAGCAGACTGACTTTGCGATAGGTTTCAATGGGAAGCTAGCTTTAACTTTTGATAAAGCTCGAATTGTGAGAATATTGGACCAAAATTACTACGAATTGGAGGACTTAAAAGGCAAAATAGTTGGATAATATAACGCTAAAGACATCAAGCAGTAGTAATTTCAATGTATTTCTAAAAATTTCATAAGCGTGAATCGACCTTGTGCTTATTCGCAAAATAACATGACAAATTTTTTATTAAGCCCAGCCCTAAAAGTTGGCATGTAATTTGCTACGATAGCTTCTTCAATTTCACACTCAGAATTAATCACCGTGTCGAGGTTCATAGAGTAGGTGTTCTTAGAATCGCTCCAGGTTTGTGCCTAGTGATTATTCTCTCCACCATAGTGTAGACTGTTGATATTGCTTCAAAAGTAATTATAAGTTGTATCTCAGTATACATTTCCAGGATGCCCCTCATAAGAGCAAAATCGATGTAGCCTGGAGACCCTCTACCGGTTGCTAGCGAGCTCATATCTGAGTTTAGTACAAGATTCACTAGCGCATGCCCTCTTTGCTTGAATATCCCCGCTCCCCAGAGCCAGTGAGACGCATTCCAGTCGTCCGCGGCGTTGAAATTGGAACGTTGTTGTTTCAGAATGGATTTGAATTCATCTGGAGTCCATGTGCAATTTGGGCAGTTAAATGCATCAAAACAGGGCCGTTGCCCTGTTGCTGCAGTTGCAAGTTTCACCTTGTCAGTGGCTACTGGTGTAAGAGGAAGGTGGACTAGAATAGATTTGACCCGAATCGCTGCACCACCTTTGGCGTTGTCCCCTCGTGTTGTTGGCAGTATAGGCCTTGTTCAGCAACACGCTTAACCAGGCAGCAAAAAACAGCTGAAACAGAAGTTAAAGTGACCGCTGAGAGCGCATCCTTAATGCTCTTATTTTGTCGCCTACTTTTGTTTATTTAGTAAAGGCTGAGGCCACGGTGCTAGCGGAACTCTCGTTCTAACCACTACAGGCCTCGTATCCAAATATTGTAATTCTCAGAGCAGTTGAACGTCTATTTCGAAACGCCACACAAAGCATTCAACTTCTGACAGCTTCGTGGACGCACCGTCGTCGTTCCACACTAGAAGGTGCAGTGGTAATGTTTTCGTTCAATGACTGCAGAATTTCTTCAATATGGCTGCTAGTGTTGAGGCTTCTGGTATTGGGCTTTTGCTGTTATACGTGTTGTTGCGCATGGCACTATTGACCTTTCTACTTTCAACCACACCGCTTCTGGGCATAGATCGCTGTAGTAACGCCTGTAGTTTGGTACAACCCTAGTATTTAGCAAGATGCTGTCCACCGTAGTTATAGCAAGAGCATAGCTCGTTACATGTTATGTTACATGTTATGGAAGAGTTGCCACCATGTTTGTCAATATTTGATTTTTTTCTGTCAGTCTCTGGATAAACACATTAATTTCGCTTGATTTTTTGAAAACGCAGCTAGGCGATTCGGAGGATCAATTAAAGGATTTGAGAAGAGCGTCGCCAAGGACGTTTTTGAGGTCTTAGTCATAGCTGGTGGTCAGCAGCTTCTCATTTTGCCCTGAATTCACATTTATTGTTCATTACAATTATAAAGATAAATCTCGATAGCGCATGGGGCACAGCCAGAGGCAAACGACGCACCGCTTATGACCGAATTTCGAAGATAGGTATTTACAAGACTAATTAAAAAAAAACGTACATAGACCCTCAAAAAAAAAATTATTAAAATTTTATGAGAAAACAAATTTTGTTTTTTTGCTTAAAAAAATATTTAACGTGTACATCAGCACTGTAAGCATAGTACTTGGCCTCCTCTAACATTAAGTATTGCACTTAGGGATCAACTTCGGAATGCACGCCAAATCACAATAGATCGGGAGATCACAACCACAGATTCACACCACGTACTTACTCCAAGCCTGCAAAATATAATGCTATTATTAATGTGTCAGCGCCGATGTCACAACCTTATGATCACCTTATAGTCCCAAAAACATATTGGTGTCCCGTAAGGGCTCCCTTAACTCAACGATCTCCTGTAGACGGTTTTATGGGATAGTGTCTAAGAATTTACTGACCGTATCTACCGGACACATTGCCCTGGAGCCAGTCTTCTTTTGGAAGGAAAATTAAGCGTTGAAGGTTCCACATGCTTGGGAATACTTTGTGTGGGAGGCATTTCGGAAATGTCTCCGCGAATACCTGTGTGCGGGATGATATCATCAACTTTAAAGCTTTAAAGCCTATCGGTATCCAGGGCGTTTCTTTCGTCTATGGGCTTAGTCGGAGTCTTTCCGTTGTTCTGCCAAATTACAGATGGACTGGTGGTTGCTAAATATAAAGTCCTCGCAGACTTTTTATTTTGCTTCCACATAAACACGTCTACGCGGAGGGTTGACTTACGCCCTGGAATCATAAGTTCAGAGTCTGTACCCCTAACTGATTGGGGCCTAAACAAATTCCGTTCAAGGAGATCTTTTAATGGGTCGGAGGGGGTGCTGCATTTCCTTAGCAGCCATTTCGGCAGGATATCACTACGCTTACTCAGGTGCTAGTATACCACCAACCTTAGACCCAAAAGCTTAACCACATAATCAAGCTTCGAGCGCCCTTGTAAATTAAATTTTAAATTAACCTCAACCCTGAAAGTAGGCAAGTCATTTGTTATCCCTTATCTTAAAGCTCTGAGCATAACTTCAATAAACAGTCAACACCACCACCGCTAGATATCAACTTCGAAACGCAAGTCCGAAGAAAACAGCTACCATTTTAGAGTGGTTATAGAGATAAATACAACATCGCACCAGGGATCTATACCAATCCAAAATATATTGCTTATTCATGTGTTAGTGCCATTGAGTAACTTTATCATAACATATCATACATCTGTAGTATGCTGCTTAAACTACTGTTATACTATTTAAATATATAAAACGAGGTGTCCTCCCGGAGGAGGAGGAGGAGGAGCAGAAAACTTTCGCTTACCTCTTTGGTATTTTTTAGTACATTTTAAAATGATGCCCGGAGGAGGAGGAGCAGAAAACTTTGGTATTTTTTAGTATATTTTAAAAATTATTCCCTGAGAAGGAGGATTAGGAGCAGATATAATAGAGAGACCGGAGGAGGAGAAGCAGAAAACTTTGGTATTTTTTAGTATATTTTAAAAAATGAGGTTAAAGTTTAAGTTCAAAGTTTAATTTAAGTAAAAACCAAATTAAATATGCATACATGAATAATGTAAAATGAAGCACATTTCTTAAATTAATTAAAATATAAAAATATTAATTTTATGAACATTTGTTAACATGTAGCAAAATATGCTTGAATGTAGAATATCAAGTGGTTCAGTGAGCGCACGCTAGCAAAAAAAAAAAGAAAAAACTCATCAAATCAACAACCAGCAGCAGTAAATAAGAAGTCAAAATCAACCTCAGTCCATGACTGACAGCACGCATTTTACGGTCAAATGCTGATGCTGACCGAACTGAACGCACTCGAATATTCAAGCACAGTTTTGCTCAAATCAACATGCATCTAAAATCTGCCCCAGTCTATGAGAATACCGAGGTGGTTTCTATATACATATATAAACTCGCAATAAAATATGCTAAAATTTAAATATAATATGTCTATATTATTAATTGATAATAATAACACAATATTCATACAAGATGGACAGCTGCAGTCGGCGCACGCCAACAAAAGTATAAAATCAAATCAACAAAATTACTACCAGCAGCAGAACACAATACGTCATGTCAACAAAAAAATCACAGCAGTCAAACGATGTTGAAGAAAACAAGGGTAAAGGGAGGGCACAAGGCAAGAAGCCAAAATAAAAACAACAATTGGTGCTATCTGCAAATCGAATACACAAAATTTGCCTATATCTCAAGACAATTGCATTTGGCATAAACATATGTGTATTCACCAACATATTCAAGGACGCAGCAGCATTACAAGACAAGCAGCAAACGTTTAAACGTTTGAATGCAACCGCTAAAGGACTGAACGCAATCGAATTTTCAGGCACAGTTTTGCTCAAGGCAACATACAACTAAAGCGTGACTCAATCTCTGAATAAGCCAAAATGTAACGGACCCTCCAAGTGTAATTTCCAAATATTGCAAATGGAATTTTAGCGCTCCGTGTTCGATATTCGTGACCCACCGAAAAGCTTTTAAACGCTGTGGGTGGAACTCAGACAAATAAAAAAGGTTGCGTAAAAATATTCATTAAACCCCTTAACAAGAAGTAAGATTATGCCTGTTCCTTGATCAACACACGGCGATTGCCTCTGCGGATCATTTAAGACAAATGTGCACGAATAAATTCGATGGCAGTGCATCAGCGGCACTCATTAAACTGCATCGAGCCAAATGTTTCAACTTGGTAGATTTAGATGACGTATTCTATGATAATTAAGTATTTAATTTAAGCTTATATAAATGCAGTTTGTTTTCTTTTCTTTAAACTAAAGATTTCGCAATAATGTTCATTCATTCAAATAAAGTTAATTCAAAACTTTATATATATGTTATGTTTTAAACATATGATTAACAAATCTTTTTGTTTTTATCTTCCGCTTATTCATTTAATATCAACCCAGCGTTTTTCTATATAAATTGTTGGTAACACGGTCCCAATTTCTGAAAATAACTAAGCGAGCGTACTCATTACCGCTTGTATGATAAGCCAGATAAAAATATTCTGGTAAGATTCACAATTAGACAGTATGAAAAGTTCAATTTTGTATATTTTATTTTTTTATAAATTAAATCACGCAAATATAGGAAATTAATATGTAAATAACACATCTTATTTAACTTGTGATTGAGCAGTTTAATTAGTAACTTGCAATAAAAAATGCAGAAATTTAAATATAAGAACATTATAAAATAATAATAAGTCGATCAACAGGTGCAGTCTCCGCATGCAAGCAAAAGTACAAAGTAAACATATCAAAAGCAGCAACATCAAAGCAAAGATGGCAAAATCAATTGAAACAAACGTGCGAAACAGAAGAGAAGGTCACTGGCAGAAACGAACAACTCAACTCATGATGCGCGCACCGCACCGTTGATAACCTAAAGTAGAAATCCTTAGTTATTAGTGATAGAGCAATATATGGAAATAAAGAAACACTACTGAATTTAAACTCAATCTGAAATCTTAAAAATTAATATTGAAGCAGTCCGACAAGCAGCAACTGCGTCGTATACACATTATGTTTTGCCATATGTATATGCACTTAACATACATATCGAAACAGCGTCGTTCTTCGACTGAATTGATTCTCGAGTTCTCTCTCTTCACTGCTTCAAGTTTCGTACGAAGAGAGACCCGAATGCGCGAGAGCGCTGCGTCTTGCCTCTTGGGTTTTGAAAATCCAAGCCCGACGGCAAGTATTTTTCGTATAACGTGGCGACTCTATTATGTTCATTGCTTAGGGATAATAGCTAAGTAGCCGCACAAGGTATCAGCACTAACCATACAATACGTAGATATACCATTTCATACAAGCGTAAACGCACACACTCGTTTCGGTATAGTCAGAGCTTGGAGCACACTTTAGTTGCATGTTGGCTCGAGCAAAAATGTGTCAGAAAATTCGGTTGCGTTCAGTCCGTTAGCGGTTGCATTCGAACGTCTAAACGTTTTGTACTGCTGCTGGTCATTGAATATGTTGGTGAATTCATATATGTATAAGGCAAAATGCAAATGTGTTGAGCTGTAGGCAAATTTTGTGTATTCGATTTGCAACTATCACGAATTGTTGTTTTTATTTTGGTTTCTTGTCTTGTGTCCTCCCTCCCCTTACCCTTGTGTTCATCGACATCGTATTGTGACGAATTATGTTCTGCTGCTGGTAGTGATTTTGTTGATTTGATTTTTTTTTTTCTTCTGCTGGCGTGTGCCGACTGCACCTGTCGATCTTGTATGAATATTGTGTCATTACAATCAATTTAGAAGTATAGACATATTATATTTAAATTTCAGAATATTTTATTGCGAGTTTATATATGTACATATAATCATATATAATACCTCGGAGTAAAATATGCTTAAATTTAAATATAATATGTTCATACTAATTATTTGCTAATAATATAAAGTTATGTCAAAATATTCAAAGACAGGTGTAATCGGCGCAAGCCACCGAAATAGAATAACAACGACTTAACAAGTGCTGCACCACCAGCAGCAGCACAAACGACGTCATGTCAAAAAGACAATTCTGACACATATTTGTTCGAGCCAACATGCAACTAAAGTGTGCTCCAAGCTCTGACTATACCGAAACGAGTGTGTGCGTTTACGCTTATATGAAATGGTATATCTACGTATTGTATGGTTAGTGGTATCAGATTTTCTTTATTTTATTTTTTATGGATAAAGCTATATCCATCTCAAATTTTAGTAAAAAGCTTTTCTTTGAGAAAAGCGTGGTTTTTAAATTTAATAAGTTTGAAGTTTCCCCATATGTTTTGTGCGTTTATTTTACTTATAATTTTTTATTTATTGTGTGAATCGTTTATTTTCACTATTGTTAGGAATTACGAAATTTCAGTTTTGGTTGCAAGGTTGATGAGTTGGAGCTATCAAATAATTAAAAAAAAAATTGTGTAAAGCATTAATTAAAAATAAATCAGTTTCGAATCGATATATATTCATTTAAGGTGCAAATGTCAGGTTTATTTTTTCTTTTTTCTTGTTTACATTTACATTTTGATTTTTTTTAACTATTAGATTGATCTATAGTATATAGTTCTATCATTTGTGTTTTGAAGTTCGCGATAATTGTTTGTCAATGAACGTCTCCGTGAGTCCTGTAAATTCCAAAGCTTACTGATCTGAATTTGTGGGAAGTTTAAAACATCTTTGAAGACGATCCAGGTGACTGCTTCGGCGCAGTCAGGTGTAGTCAATGAGCCTGTGTCACATATTCAAAGATTTATTTTTATAGAGCCTGAGTCGACATTTTCAAATACATACCACTGTATGAGTAAAACTCTCCAGTTCGAGTGCCAGCTAACAAATGGCCCACAGTAAGCATTCCAGTAATATTGGTATTGGATTGATATTGGATAATTCGGGGCAGTGCGTTAAATACCTTGTTGAGCCCATAATGTGTCGATATTGGCCTAGGCACAGATCTAAACATAACTCCCAAAACAGCAAGACCATCTGCGAACGCACTGGCTTCACCTACGCTCTTGTTGGCATATCGAGTATTCTTATGAACAATATGCATCTCTACATCATAACGCTCAAAATTAATTGCATGCTCGGATCCCTTGCTGTTATCGGATCCCCAATGAAAGTGAACGCTTTGTGCCTCGAAAACGCCAGACAATAGTCCACCACTAATAGATGCCCGTTTTCCTCTACGGGTTTCTGGCAATACTATATTCGCTGTGAATGTCGACATTATATTATTGAGAGAATTAATTCCTAAAAGTTGACCACCTACCTGTGTGTCCGTTATTTTCCAGTACTAATGGAGTTTGTAATTGTTGATTGTAATTTTCGAAACGAATCCGAGATATGGAAGTCACGTTGGCCTATGAAAAAGGTTGTAAAAGACCACAATTATAGTGCACGTTACTTGTAGAATGCCAGGATGTAACACGTAATTTAATAACACATGAAATGCATATGTACATATACATGTGTGTACATACTGTATAGTTCAACACCAACAACAATCGTAGAATCAATCAGTGGCTAGAAGTGTGTTAAATACAAAGCACTTGGAGCGTGTTGTAAATGACCATATTCTTAAACAAACTTAATCTGTGTTTAGGACTTAGGGAGCAATGACTATACTATACTATTCATATACTTAGACAGAGATGCGGAAACTCTGATCAATAAAATATGCGTACGTTTTATGAAGTTGGGATGGCTCCTGCTGCCCGTTTGACACATTTTTGGTTGACACTAATTTTGGTCGCAAATGGTTAGATCAGATTAACAAATCATACATCTGGCCACTAACCATACAATAAATAGATTTACCATTTCATACAAGTGAAACGCCATTATATATGAATATGTCGCAGATTGTTTTTTAAATTTCAAATATAACGACATTTCTGGCAGTTTGTGTTTCTGCTTGGTACGCGCCATGTAGGCGCCTTCTCTATTTGTTTGAAGCGTGGCAGACAACCGTTATGGTTTCTGTCGAACGTAGTCTGGTCGTTGGTGAGAGCGGAGGGGAAATCTATGTCTGTACGAAAGAGAGATGCATGCAGAAAATGCAAAATGCGCATTAGCATTGGTGTACGTAGAATGGAAGAACTCTCCAAATTGAGTTGGTATTGCGTGTAGAGTCAAGAACTACGCATTTTGTGATTTGGTGTAAAAAAGATGTGGACAGTCGGTTTTTGATCTCTAGCAGAATCGACATGCTTCGCTCGCGCGCCAGAAAACGTTGCGCCAACAATGACGATAATGATGAAGAAGAGGAACGGCATTCTGACTCCACTTCGACATCAGAAGTGGGATCGCCTATACCTGCTTTAAATAATGAGAGTAGTTTGCTGGCAATTTTGGAGTCGCAAAATCGCAATTTTTCGGAACTTTTGAAACAAGTGCAACACTCACAGAAAGCGCAAGAAGAATCTTTTGCTGTGGTATTGCCCAGGTTTAATCCTGATCGTGCGGGCTCAGATGCGCAATCCTGGTGTTTAACGGTGGACTACATCTTGTCTGAAAACCAACTGAAGGGCAGCTCTCTTGTGATGACCCTGAGCAAGTCACTGGAAGGAAGTGCGTCTCATTGGCTGTCACAGACTTGCTTTCCTGGTATAACGTGGTCACAGTTCCGAGAATTGTTTTTGCAACATTTTGCGGGAACAGAAACATTAGCGGCAGCAGTTATGAATCTGCTAAATGGACGCCCTCCGGAAGGCGAGTGCCTGTCGTTATATGGAAGCCGAATGATCACTTCGCTTATGGCCAGGTGGAAGTCGCTGAATGAGGAACAAATTGCAGTCTCCGTTACACTGGCGCATGTAGCTGGTATTGACAGGCGTTTGCGGCGTTTAGTTTTCACTTCTAACATCAGCACTCGGAACGAGCTGCACCAAGAACTAAAAGCTTATTCATTTCACTCTAGAGCAAGTCACATTCCAAAAGATGGTACATCAGGGCCGTTAGAAAAACGAGCTAAACCCAACTTCAAGTGCCACAACTGCGGAAAGCCTGGACACAAAAAGGCGGATTGTCGATCAAAAACAGTGGCAGCTCAGCAACTTGGCAAACAACCATCAGGAAAAGACCGGTCTACTGTGATCTGCTTCAACTGCAGTAAGGCTGGACACATCTCCACAGCTTGTCCTGATCGTCAGGAGCGTTCGTCGTCTGGCAGAAACAATATTGTGAAGGATGTTCATATCTGTAGTGTCTTTGAGCCCATAGGGATGTTTTCGCAATCTGGTGAGTCGTTCCAATTTTGTTTTGATTCTGGAGCCGAGTGTTCACTCATCAAGGAGACTACTTCGCAGAGGCTGGATCCTGGATCTGGATCCAGAATGAGCAACGTAGTTATTTTAAGGGGTCTGGGTAGTAATACTATTTGTAGCATTTTGCAGATATTGGCTAATGTTTTAATATGTGAACGTTCATATGAAATATTGTTCCATGTAGTGTTAGACAATTATATTAAGTATGACGCTCTGATTGGTAGGGATATTTTGAGTCAGGGAGTCGGTGTGACAATAACATCAAAATCTCTTACTATGTTTAACGAAAAATCTGTATTGCCTGTTGAAGTTTCCGAAAAGAATACTGATTTGGCTAATGTTGACACTGATATGCATGGACCTGATAGAGACCAATTGTTATCAATACTACAAGAGTATTCAAGTTCTTTCATAAAAGGAATTCCACAAAGCCGTGTGACTACAGGGCAGTTAGAAATTCGCCTGATTGATCAAAATAAGACGGTTTAAAGGTGCCCATATAGGTTGAGTGTAGAGGAAAAGGAAAAAGTTCGGCAATTAATTCAACAGCTGTTAGAATCTAATATTATTAGACCTAGTTCTTCCCCCTTTGCAAGCCCAATGTTACTTGTCCGAAAAAAGAATGGTACTGACCGCCTCTGCGTAGATTATAGAGAGTTAAACGCAAATACCGTTTCTGATAAATACCCTTTGCCACTGATCTCTGATCAAATAGCTAGGTTGAGTGGTGCTATGTTTTTCAGCTGTATAGACATGGCAAGCGGGTTTCACCAGATCCCAATTCACCCGAATTCAGTCGAGCGGACGGCGTTTGTTACCCCAGAAGGCCAGTACGAATATTTGACTATGCCATTCGGACTGAAAAATGCCCCTTCGGTATTTCAAAGAACTATTAATCGTGCCTTAGGTGATCTAACCCATTCGTATGCCATTGTTTATATGGATGATGTAATGGTAGTTGCACGTACAAAGGAAGAAGCTTTTGATAGATTGCAAGAGGTATTGAGAACACTAACGCATGCAGGATTTTCTTTTAATATTACAAAATGTTCCTTTTTAAAGTCTTGTGTTGAATATTTGGGTTTCGAGGTTAAGGCAGGTGAGATTCGACCGAATCCCAGGAAAATTCGAGCTCTTATTAATTTGCCACCCCCGCAGTCCGTCACACAGTTAAGACAATTTATCGGGCTGGTCTCTTATTTTCGACAATTCGTACCCAAGTTTTCACAACTGATGAAATCCCTTTACGCCCTAACTTCGAAGATCAAGCCATTTTTATGGGAACTAGAGCATGAGCAAATACGGCAAAAAGTAATATCTATTTTGACTAATGAACCTGTTCTCACTATATTCGATCCACAATTTTCCATCGAGCTCCATACAGACGCAAGTGCCGACGGCTATGGCGCTATTTTATTGCATCGAATTGAACAGAAGCCTCGAGTTATCGAATATTTTAGCAAGATGACGTCTTCAGCAGAATCGCGTTATCATTCATATGAACTGGAGACACTTGCTGTCTACAACTCCATAAAACACTTTCGGCATTACTTGCATGGCCGCCCTTTTGTTGTGTTTACTGACTGTAATTCACTCAAAGCCTCTCGTACAAAGGTAGAACTGACCCCCAGAGTTTATAGGTGGTGGTCGTACATGCAGTCTTTCGAATTTGATATTCAGTATAGACCCGGTGAGCGAATGGCACATGTTGATTTTCTGTCTCGGAATCCGGTTCCAAAAATTTATAAGAATTCCGTAGGCGTAGTTGAAAGGCACATTAACTTGACAGAAATATCAGATAACTGGTTGTTGGCTGAACAGCAAAGAGATGAAGAAACTTCTTCTATTATCTCTAAATTACGTAACGATGAGTTATCCGAGGATTTGGCTAAAACTTACGAACTACGGTCTGGAACTCTGTACCGGAAAATTCAAAGAAATGGAAAGAATCGTTGCCTGCCTATAATCCCAAAACAGTTCAGGTGGTCCGCTGTCAACAACGTACACGAGTCAATTATGCATCTCGGGTGGGAGAAAACTCTTGAGAAAATGTACGAGTACTATTGGTTCGATAAAATGTCTAAGAATGTTCGCAAATTTGTAGACAACTGTATTACTTGTAAATTGTCAAAGCCTCCGTCTGGCAAAATTCAAGCCGAACTCCATCCCATTCCTAAGGTTAACATTCCGTGGCCCACGGTTCATGTGGACATTACAGGAAAACTTAGCGGAAAGAGTGACCATAAGGAGTACATAATCGTGCTGATCGATGCATTTACTAAGTTTGTCTATCTCTCTCATACTACGAAGTTGGACACCGACAGTTGCATTAAGGCAGTGAGGTCTTCAATATCGTTGTTCGGGGTTCCCTCTCGACTTATCGCTGATCAAGGGCGTAGTTTTGCTAGTTCGGTATTCCGTGATTTCTGCTCGGCACAGAAAATAGATTTACATTTAATTGCCACAGGTGCTTGTCGTGCCAATGGACAAGTGGAGCGAGTCATGAGTACTCTAAAGTCTATGCTAACTGCAGTTGAAACTGGTCCAGGATCTTGGCAGGATTCTTTATGTGAGATTCAGCTGGCTCTTAATAGCACGCCCAGTAGAGTTACTAAAGTTAGTCCATTAGAGATACTTATTGGCAAAGAAGCGAGACCATTTGGTCTTACACCTGTGGTAAATGAGGAAAACATTGTTGATGTTGACCTAGTTAGAGAAATAGCAAAACATAACATGGAAAAGAATGCCAAATTTGATAAAGCTAGATACGATAAAAATAAAGCCACTATTGTAAGACACAAGGTCGGTGATCATGTGTTACTTAAAAATGAAGAGCGTCACCAGACCAAATTAGATCCTAAGTTTAAGGGCCCATTTGTAGTTGCCGAAGTATTACCAGGAGATCGATATATACTCAAAGCATTAAATAATAACAGAACTTATAAATATTCTCATGAATCTTTGCGATGTATGCCTGAGAAGGGGATTACCACAGTAATTGAAGAGGACGCAGAAGACGTCAGTGATCAAGCCAGTGAGGGCTGTGATCAGGGATCAAGCCAGTGAGGGCTGTGATCAGGGATCAAGCCAGTGAGGGCTGTGATCAGGGATCAAGCCAGTGAGGGCTGTGATCAGGGATCAAGCCAGTGAGGGCTGTGATCAGGGATCAAGCCAGTGAGGGCTGTGATCAGGGATCAAGCCAGTGAGGGCTGTGATCAGGGATCAAGCCAGTGAGGGCTGTGATCAGGGATCAAGCCAGTGAAGGGCTGTGATCTTGAAAATGATTATGATCTTTTTTGTAAACCTCCGGATCTCATGGCTTACATGTAATGATAAATGAGCAATGGAATGTTGAGAAGATTTATGTTAGTTTGCTTGAGAGAAATGAAGAATGAAAAAAAAAAAAAAAAATTATTATAATAATAATATGTAAGTCTTTGAAAGATTTTGTTTAATTTTGGTTGAATATGATAAATAAAGAATTTATAATGATGAATTAATGATGATGATTAATGATGAGAAATTGTAAACACACGAGGACGTGTGATAAGTCAGGAAGGCCGTGTCGCAGATTGTTTTTTAAATTTCAAATATAACGACATTTCTGGCAGTTTGTGTTTCTGCTTGGTACGCGCCATGTAGGCGCCTTCTCTATTTGTTTGAAGCGTGGCAGACAACCGTTATGGTTTCTGTCGAACGTAGTCTGGTCGTTGGTGAGAGCGGAGGGGAAGTCTATGTCTGTACGAAAGAGAGATGCATGCAGAAAATGCAAAATGCGCATTAGCATTGGTGTACGTAGAATGGAAGAACTCTCCAAATTGAGTTGGTATTGCGTGTAGAGTCAAGAACTACGCATTTTGTGATTTGGTGTAAAAAAGATGTGGACAGTCGGTTTTTGATCTCTAGCAGAATAGACATGCTTCGCTCGCGCGCCAGAAAACGTTGCGCCAACAATGACGATAATGATGAAGAAGAGGAACGGCATTCTGACTCCACTTCGACAAATACTATATAATATTCAAATAAGATCGACAGGTGCAGTCGGCACACGCCAACAAAAGTATAAAATCAAATCAACAAAACCACCACCATCAGCAGAACAATTTATGTACGTCATGCCAACAAAAAAATCACAGCAGTCAAACGATGTCGAAGAAAACAATGGTAAAGGAAGGGAGGACACAAGACAAGAAACCAAAATAAAAACAATTCGTGATAGTTGCAAATCGAATATACAATATTTGCCTATAGCTTAACACAATTGCATTTTGCATAACCATATGTGTATTCACTAACATAATCAATGACGCAGCAGCAGTACAATACAATCAGCAAACGTTTAGACGTTCGAATGCAACCGCACATTTCTGGCACATTTTTGCTCGAGCCAACATGTATTTCTGTATATGCTGTATATCAAGATTTATTGGCAAGGGCGTGAGGCATTAGGAACCAAATTTCGAGTGTCAAGCTCTAATAGAGATTCGTGTACTTTAGTGGACAGACAAAAGGACTTAGCTAAATCGACTGGGCTGTTGATGCTGATAAAGAATATATGTATATACTTTAGGGGTTGGAGATGTCTCCTTCTGCCTGTTACATACTTTCGTACAAAACCCCTTTTTTTTTTTTTTTTGCCAATTTTCAATGAGCACAGGATATAAACAGTACAAACTTCTTGTAGGTACATTTTAGCATGGTATTTTTCTTATTCGATTAATATAAATCTTACGGACTCTATTTAAATAAAATAAAATGACTCAAGTTGTATGCATTTTTTTTTTTTTAAATTGGACTATTTGAGCTTTGGGGGATTTGTAGTATTGGTATTGGTAAATTATATAGAATGCAGGAAGCTTATATTTAAATTTAGAGTTTCTAGATTTTATAGTCTTCGACTACTCCACATGAACAGACATTCGGATATATATATATGTATATATCCTTCTGCCTATTATACACATTGGCACAGGGTGTACAATTATTATTGAATTGTCATAATTAAGAATAAATGACCGAAGTTTAGAATTAGGCAATGGTAATTTGTCTTTTGGTTGGTAGTACTTACGTCGTCGTAAATTAAATCAATGGGAGATTGTTTTTGGCCATTTTGACAAGTGCCTGACCAGTCAGAGCCTTGGTTGTCATAGTTGTATTCTCCAACTGCTATTTCCGCTCCCTCATCAGCCCTTAAGTCACTAAGATAACTATCAGACAATTCTGTAAAATTTAAGTTGAAATAAAATAAAATATTATACAAGTTCGGTAGGCACTATTGATCAACATACGAAAATCGGCAAGTGTGCAAACACAACTAAGGGACGATAGCAAGAGCAATGGGAGTTTGAATTTTAGACACTTTAAAATATTCATTTTTATGACTTGAAATTTTAAAATTATCTCAAAGATACGAGATACGCTCAGTATAACACTTGCACAAAGACTACACCTATAGTACGATCGGACTCGACAATTTATAGGTGCTCCGCCTTCATTACATGTATTATATATAGATAAAATCGCTTCTGTGCACATAGAATATTCTTGTAGGCTTAGTCAATTTGCATAGTAATTGCAAAACGTCTTACCATTTGCTGTTGACTATCATCGGTACCAAAACCAACTCAATAATTGACACCAGCCCATCTGGTGTACTGATACTTGAATGTATTAGTGGCCGCCAAGAATGTATCTATTCATTCCATAATTAGTTTTTAGTATTACCAACGTTACATGACGAGTAAACTTATACACATACGACTAAGTCAAGTTGTGAGTAAATGCCGACTAAAATCCTTTTATCTTTTTTTAGATTCATTAAAAACAGGCTGCAGTAGAAATCTTTTAATTATTTTTTGTTAAAAAATAATTATTTTTAATTATTTAATTATTTTAATTTTGAATAGAATTACTAAGTATTTGTAATATATACATAATATATGTCCTTATACCTTGAGACCTTAACCTTCGGTTATAATATGTATCTCCTAAATTATTAAGCGAATTTAAAAAAATCCAATAATGAATTGATTTTTTAAAACGCATCTGTCGAGAAAAAGAAGTTAAGGACGTATTTGTATATAAAGCGCAGCGGTGCGACGAGTTGAGCGTTCTTGTTTTTCATAAAGGAGTGTTGATTTTTATTCTTACTGCTGCGTATGAGCATAAATGTACACGTACATTATCATTCGACTTGAAAGTAAAATACCCTTCGACAACTTGTACGCAGGTTTCAACAATATACAGTCGTACATAGTTACATATTTACATATAAATACACTTGCAAATAATCAAGGAATAACTGTAAAAACTAGCTAATTTCACTAGACTCTCAGAATGATTTCCTGTTTGTTGTTAATTAACAAAATATTCGTTTAGTAAAACAACATTGCAAAGTTTTACTGAAGCACACGATATACTATAGGTATTAATAAGTTTTCTGCATTAACATCTCTTATAATCAGATTGGCTTCAATATGATGTTGATATTTATTTAAAGCAAAAAATCCGTTTTTTTAATTCGATACCCATTAGAAAGATAACTAAAAATTTTAATATAATACATAAATAAATACCGCCGATTTTTGATCATCATTAACTATCGAGACAATGTGTAGCAAGTCCATGTTTGGTCTCTGTTAATTGGGATGAACATCTCTATCTCAGAAACTACAAGAACTAAAACAACCGAAATTGTTGGATCTAGATCTTTGTATTGAATGTAGGTACCCACATAGGTGCGAGGCACTGCGACCATGGAGGTCTTTTGTGCCTATAGGCTCTCCCTAGCTAGACAAAAGTTGCTCTGCTTCCCTAATGAAGCAGAACAGATCTTTTGTCGAGGAACGCACAATATGCTCGGGACCTGCAGTATCCACGTGCAGATGTTTCCTCCTAGTCCACACCAAGGCTGGACAGTCGCACAGAATGTGTTTGGTTGTCTCGTCATCCTCTTTGCAGAGTCTGCACTCAGCATCAGACGAAAGACGCATTTTGGTGAGGTGATAGTTCACCGTATGATGGCCACTAAGAAAGCCAACGAGAAGCTGGTTTTCCAGTCGACCACGGGATTGATAAGCTCCTTGGCTTGCCGCATCCCTGGTTGGACCGACCAGTAGCGATCAGTCAACCTAACAGCCCAGGTTTTAACAATAGCCATGCCACAGAAGGGCTCAGGGCCGGAAAAAGTAGCTGACGAACCGGCCCTAGCAAGTTCATCCGCCAGCTCATTGCCCTGGATACCAGAGTGTCCAGGTACCCATAGAAGGGTGACGTTGTTAGTAAGAGACAGTCTCTGGAAGCAAACAGTAAGACTTATATGATTAATTCACAGCTGTTGATCAAGAATACTTATATATTTTTAATAGTAGCGGGGGACACGAAATTTGACCTTGAGAGCAGACAACAAAATTTACAAAAAATTTTAACGTTAGGGATCGAAGCTCGCGACCAAAGGATTGGAATGGCTAGCCATCGGCATTAATGACAGTCGCGACAAAGGTAATATTTGGTTGCACTTTTGAACAGAAATATCAAAAATTCTATACCCGCCTGCTCAAAGAGTAGAGTGATATCATAACTTTGTCAATTCTGAAAATGATTGTAACAGGCATACAGTAATTATAATAAAGTAATTATATTTAGCATTCAACTGCAGAGAGGAATAGACATGTCCGTCTGTCTAAATGAACACAAATTTCAGAGACTAGAGGGACCATATTTTTGAATAATATGTCTTTTTTTTTTGTACGCATAGCAAGTTTATATTTGATATTGACGCCCACACCCACTTCACCACCAGAAACTTGAAAAAGCGATCTGCAAGCGTAATTTTAAACCTCTAAACCATAGATGGACACGCGCTTGCTCGGAGATGCTCCGAAAAAATGGAAGCAAATTGCGCATTAAATTTTTCTCTAACCAGAGCAGTGACCGTATAAGAGGAAGAACGCACACACAGTCAATGCTCTCAAAAGAGCAAGTGACTTTGTTTTTTGTGCTTGCCTTGCTTATTACTCTTGTTGTCCTGTCTCGTATCTGCATACAGAAGCATAATTTTCCCGCACACAAGCCCGTCGCTACCACGCCTGATAACTACCCATTCCACTGCATTGGTCGCGACTCGGTCCGATTGTCAAATATCGTGCCCACCTCTGCTCTAAGCACTAAGCTATGAATATTATAAAAACCAGATACGGCATAAATGACGTATGCCTCGTTATTTGGGTTTTAAGAATCTCGAAGGCCAAAGAGCTGCGCTCTCGTGCGCTTAGCTTTCTCTGCGTACGAAACTTAGGGTCAACCGAAAATGAATGTCACAGAAGGTGTCACTTGTATCTATCTTACTAAACACGGGGATATGTTATGAGAGGTTGGCTGGATTTTTTTTTACAAATATTTTGTTAATTAGTGTAATTATTCATTTGTCGAATTTACAAGCTTGATGTTATGGAAAAATTAAATTTTTGAATAGGAGTTTAAAAAACCAACCAAACCAATCAATTAGGTGACTAGCTCATTTAAATCTGTTTTTTGGACGCTTATCAAGTAAATAAAATGTTTACATGTATATATAGGGTTTTCCAATAGGGACGCTCGAACTTTAACAGCTCATTGCGGCCATGTTGTTGCCAGATGTTAAATGCTGTGTGTTATATTCATTCTGTCCTCCCAAACCACCATGACAGGTTACAGTGTCGAGCAGCACGTGAAAATCATAAAATTGTTTTATAACAAGTAAGAAAGCTAGAGTCGAGTTTGCTCGACTGTGAGATACCCGCCACCTTTTACCATTAAAATAATATATTTGTCAAAAATATACTGAAAAAATACTAAAAAAATGTACTAAAAGATACCAAAATAATATATCAAAATTTTGGTTGTTCGAAATTATTCACTTGGCGGCACTTTAATTGGTTTATTGAACATCATTATTATGTCGCGGAGTGTCATAGCAACTAACTAGGTGCAGCAGACAGACGAGCATGCCTATATCACCTCGGCTGTTAACGCTGACCAAAAATATACTCATATATACTTTATGGGGTCGGAGACTGCCTGTCGGCCGTCAGAGGGAGCTAGAGAATCAACATGTAATCCCAGTATTGGCTGGGGGGCGTGCCGTCCTTGATCCTACTGTCGGAAGTGCGGCTATACTCTCCACGCGAGGACGGCTGGAAGCAGGCCCCTAGCACGGTCATGTCTCTGCTAGGGGTGCTGTCTTATAGTAGTCGGGCGAAGATCGTGAATCTATAAATTCCTCCAATCTCAAGCCGCAAGCAGAATGGAAGTAAGACTGATCGTCCGATAGGACTTAGAATGGTCAAGCGGACACCGCACGCTGTGGCTACCTCAAAAGCCGTTGCCACCAGGTCTCTGGGAATGAAGTTGGCTAATCTTACATTGTTATCTAAACGTATATCAGTGCGAGGGGCACCTCCCATACGGTCATATAACAACTTACATGATCCGCATGATAGTTCACGTATTTGGCCACTAATCAACCATGGTTCCTGGACGAGAGCCAGGTTCATTTTATCATCACAGACAACCCTGCACAGTGTAGCCAGCCTCCTCTGGCGTTCCGTCCTTATGGCGGTCGTCACAAGGCCATTTGTCCAACATTGCGAGGTGAGTCGTGGTGCCGTTCAGGCTATGTTGCACCACCCGCCACAGCTTCGAAGAGAAGCTTCTGGCGTTTTGGAGCCCAATGTATTTCACTATAGTGGCGGGAGTAAACTCCGAGCATCTGGGTAAGTAAATGAATGAAATTTCGTTTCCCTTTAACAGTCTTACATCAAGGGCGCTGATGAACCTGATGTCCCCAAAAGCTCGTTATCCTCACACACTAGAACCAGTGACTTGCTTCGAGGTATTCAACCCTCAAAACCTGGGCTAACATCTGGTGTGGGTAGCCCGGACTCTAAAATGCGAACTTTGGATACCTGTTGCCCTCCAGTTTCATTTAGACTTTCCACGGTACGTGGGCTATGCCGTGAGTGGCCTTGCCTTTCCGCCTACTCGTAGGATCAATTCATGGATCTTTTTAAAACCTTAGAAAAGTCTAATGCGACTTCCACAGTATCAACCCAGGAAGATGTCTTCACGGCTGACCCCAATACCAGCACTGCAGCCAGTGGGATTCACACTAAACGATATTTGCAGTCTGAGCTGTAAGTGGTTTTGCTACAGCTTCTTGCACGAGTAACCGGTTCCGAAAAATGTGAAATCGTCTGCAGCCAAGTGCTTTTCCTCTGGCCTGGAAAAAAGGCGGCCTGGACACAAAAAGGCAGAATGTAGAGGGAGGAAGCCTTCATCTTCCGGAGATCACCAAGGAACGAACCAAGGATGGTCACAGCGGGCCCCTACTAACATCACATGATATCGCTGACAGGAACCGAGGCATAAAGCATCTCAAAGCCCAAAGAAAGCTAGTGGAAAAGAATCTAGGTTTTGCACACAAACGCGAGAAGAAATTTGAGTTGTCAAGGAACTACAAACATTCATGATGCAACGATGTGAGAAGTTTCCGATTATTTTCAATTCGGGAGCAGAGTGCTCTCTGATTACGGAAAGTATGTCACATAAATTGTCCGGCAAGAAATGTAACAATGTAGTTAGATTAAATTGTTTAGGTGATTTTAACCTAGTCAGTAAAATACAGATTATAAGTAACGTAATGATCGACCCGCTACCCTGAGATATCGGGTAGGTCGTACCTCGAACTTTTGGATGGTCGATATTTAATAAGGTCCGCGAGACATAATTATACGCGTCTACTTAAAGGCTAGAAGAGTCTTATAACTTCTTGCCGACTGAAAAAGAATGTAACAGGCAGAAGGAGACATTTCCGAGCCCTTAAATTTTATATATTTATTAAGAGCATCAATAGCCGAGACGATATAGTCATATCCGTCTCCCCGTCTGTCCGTCTGTCCTTATGGACACCTAGATCTAAGAGACTACATATATCAGCTGGATCAACCATATTCCACCCCACCTCGCTCACATACATTGTACATTTCTAAGTGGATTAGGAATCCCCACCACAATAAAAAATATGCATCAATAACTCAACCTCCATAGTGATGTGGAAATGAGTTAGTTAGAATTAGAATGTTAAATGAATATATATAAACATTGCATACATGTACATGTATATGTACGTACATATGTATGTACATACATACGTAGATAATTTTCATTTTATTAAGGCATAAGGGGTTTACTACTAACCTCTTTGTGACCTTGGCTTCTATTAATTCAGCCCTTAAGGGCGCGCCGGCTAACTGTAGTTAGCTGTGTCATATAAGGATTACAATTAGTTAATGATAATGATTACAACTAATTATGAAGAACAATTAAAACTACGAGTATAGGAACTAAGATTAAGGCCTTTGGATGTCGCCTATGGAGCTTTTGTAAGTGACGGGTTCTGCTAAGAGCCTTAGCTAGTCGATTTCTGTGGCGAATCAGCCTGTCGTGATATCGGCTGGAGTGCATGTTGATTTGCTCAAGCACCGTATAGAGCTTAAGGGTCTATGCAGGGTAGTGTTTCTTATGTACCACTGTCAGCCGGTAATCATTTTTATTATTTTGTTATGGGCAGTCTGTACTCGCTGGATTTGGCTATTGCAGGCCAGTCCCCAGATGTGGCATCCGTATCTTCAAATTGGAGCAATGATTTACTTGTAAATTGTCAGCTTGTTTGATAGTGACAATTTACTTTGCGAGCTGATAAGCCAAGTATGCTTAGTCGTCGCTGCGCGTAATCGCATTCTCACTGCACTCGCTTTTTTGAAAAACGTCAGTCTGCGATCCAGGACAACGCCATGGTATTTGGCTGAGTTTGCTTGGGGAACAGGGGTACCCTCAATAAAGACAGCCGGTGGCCTTCGTCATTTTAGTGTGTAGCACACATTCGCTGATTTGTCGCTATTGATCCCAATGTTCCAACGCCTTGCCCATTCATTGATACGTAGTCTTGGATGCCGTCAGCAGCATCTTGTTCGCATCGGGACCTGTAAGTGACACACACGTCATTGACGTTCCGTGAAGGCTGTCGCCCGGCCGTGGCATATCGTAACTATACAAACAGTACAGAAGAGGGCCGAGGACACTTCTCTGTGGAACTCCAGCTGCCGTATCATGTACTCTTGATAGAGCTGAATGGAATCGGACCACAAATCTTGTTTCCTCTAGGTACGATCTCAGGAGGACGAAGTATGGTGCAGGCACTCCAAATTCAAATTGATACTCAAGCAAAATTCCCTGGCTTTCATAATTCTGACTATCCGGGCTGCAATCAGTCTCTCAAAAACCTTTGAGATCAATGGGAGAAGGCTGATTGACCCAGGGTCGCTTACCGTTTTGCCATGTTTATGAATCATCGATATTAACCCAAGCTTCCACTGAAAAGGGAAGGATTGCAACCTCACAATAGCATTAAATACCATCGCAATGTAGTGGATCGCACTTCTTGGTAGCACCTTTAGATTGGTGTTGCATATGGCATCATGACCTGGAGCTTTTTTGTGTTTTGACGCGCAATAAAGCTACCTCTATGGGGTCAAAAGGTTAGAGCGGCAGGTCCATTTGTAGTGCTTGGGTCGGCTAATCATGAGTGCGCCTGGCTGGACTTAACCAGGATCACTGCACCACCTTTGGCCAACGCCAATTACTCGGATCGTTGGCAGTATAGGCCTCATATCCAAATATTTTGGGTGTTTCGGATCTTCTACAATGTGTTTTGCTGAGCAGCAGAACATCAATTTCAAATCGCCGCACAAAGCATTCAACTTTGTGGACACGCCATCGCCGTTCCACACTAGGATGCGCAGTGGCATTATTAGTGAGCAGATTAATGATCTGCCCCTGGTGTTGTGACTGTTGCTTCAGCATCATCATCATTATCTCCATTTGCTTCTCTTGGAATGAGCGCATAGAGAGATCAGTTTCGGATGGTTGTGACAGAGTAGAAGCTTAAAGCTTCCATCCGGTACTTGAACCAAATTGCCAGCAGCTGATTTGCTTTGCTTGACGGCACTTATAAAAACTGCACTTGCACGTTGGTTTCACTACCAGTGACTCTAGTCGTCACCTGTAACAATTTCTGCCACTACTGTGGACTGATCTTTAATTGTAGCGGCGGTGATATTAATTTTACCACTAGCGATAATTGGGTGCGTGATGCTTTTTCCAGTATGTCACTACTTTTTCCGTATATAATTATTTATTTATGTTCAAATTGCTGTAATATAATATAATCCACATTAATAATTCATATAAATATATATCTGTATTTATTTAAGCATTTCTTATTCAGGCTTCCCTAAGAGAAATAAAAATATAAATGTAATTGAGAAAAAAGAAATAATAATTTTCAGATCACTTTATAATTTAAATTTATCATATTCATAATAATTGTTTAAAAATAATATCAAAGTGCGTAACAATCAAACAGGTGTAATCGGCGCAACCACATGGGCAAATTCAAAACAATAGCAGGAGCCAAACGAAGGCGAATAAATCAATAAGGGGAGGGTTATCCAACAAAAACAATAACAGCATACATACATACATACATACATAAAACCGAAGGACCGAAGAAAACAACTTGAAAAGTCAACAATAAACAGAAATAAAATGATGTCTACCTGCTGAATACGCCTACAATTTCGAAGTTTCTTATGCCAGAGAAATATCCGGCAACAAGAGCATAAAATATTCAAAAATCCAATTGAGACATTGTGAAATCAAAAAATCGAAAATATAAAAAGCTGGTCAATACACGCAAATTGCCAGCAGCTCATCGCACACAATCAATTTACGCATATATGTATATGTATGTATATATGAAGATATACATAATGACGCTTCGACAACATTACGCCAGCAAAAGTAAAAAATCCAATCAACAAAATCATTACCAGCATGTCATGTCAACAACAAAATCATAGCAGTCAAACGATGTCGAAAAAAACAACGGTAAGAGGAGGGCACAAGACAAGAAACCATAATAATAAAAACAACAATTGGTGGTAGCTGCAAATCGAGTACACAAAATTTGCCTATATCTCAACACAATTGCATTTTGCATAAACATACATATGTACATATGTGTATTCACTAACATATTCAAGGACGCAGCAGCAGTCCAAGACAAGTAGCAAACGTTTAGACGTTCCAATGCAGCTGCTAACGGACTGAACGCAACCGATTTTTCAGGCACTGTTTTGCTCAACATGCAACTAAGGCGTGACTAAATCTCTGAATATACCGAAACGAGTGTGTGAATTTACGCTTGTATGAAATGGTATATCTATGTACGTATTGTATGGTTAGTGACTCTACTATGCTCATTGTTTCGTGGTATTTCATAGAAATAAATAAGAGTACACAACTTTCCTTATTCAAGCCAGACCATTCTGAAATGAAACCCAGCCTGGAAGCTGAAAATTTAAAATTTATGCGGATGTACATGTAGCCACAGTGGCGCATTCAAATCATGTTTTCCCATACAAAGATGTGAATAACACACATACACATACGCTGTTGTACGACTAAATTGGTACTCTAGCTACATATTTCTGTTTGCTGCTTAAAGTTTTGTTCGCAGAGAGAGTGGTGAGCGCGCGAGAGAGCTGCAATCGGGGTTTTGAAAACCCAAAAATGAAGTATGCGTCGTTTCGGCTGTATGGAGTCTCTACAATATTTATTGTTTAGTACCCCAATTTCAAGTTACATGCCCAAACCGATAGACAATCAAAAAATCGATCTAATAGAACGAGCGCTTCGAACGAATCGATAGTATGACAATCAGGGTTTAATTTCGTTCGTTCACTTTGCGGAATAGTTCAAACGATCTTATTTGAAATGAAAAGTACAATAGTGTCACTAACCATATAACAGATAGACTGTTTGATGAGAGCTTTTCCGTGGGCAGCATCGAAATAAAAGCACTGCGATGCTGCCCACGAACATGTTGGGTCGTAGGACGTTGCTGTCCACCGACAAATAACTACATAAAACCGGTTTTCGTTGCGACGGTCTAAGCCGTATTCGAACGTGCACACGTTTGATGTTAGTCGAAGCGCTAGTATGTATGTGTTAATATATGTTTATATATGCGCAAATTGATTGTGTGTGAAGAGCTGCCGGCAATTTGCGAACATTGCCCAGCTTTTCATATTTTAAATCTTTTGACTCCACAAAGTTTTTATTTGATTGTTGAATACTTTATGCTTTCCTTGTTGCTATATATTATTCTGGCATTAAAAACTAAGAAAGAGTATACAGCTGGTAGATATCACCCATTTTGATTTGATTCTCGTTGACTTCTCAAGTTGTTCTTTTTTGTACTTCTGTTTCATGTATACATATACATTTATTGTTTTTGTTGGATGACCTTCCTTTGATTGCTGCTATTGTTTAGGTTGACGTTGACGCTTTGGGCTGCTGATGGTGCGTTTGTTGGTGTATTCTTTTATTTCCTTGTGCCTGCGCCGATTACACCTATTTAAGTGCTACGCACATTGATATTATCTTAAAACAATTACTATGGACATATCAAAATTTCGCTCGTATTCGCATTCGCATTCGGACGTGTTTTTTTTTTGCTGTCAACTAACATTTGTTATTTTACCCTTCCTGCGCCTTGTTATTAAATAATTTTGTTTGCAAACTAACAATACCTGTGCTATACGTCGGAGTGTTTAGTCACAGTGTAATAATATTTAATAATTTACAATTAATTCTGTGTTTTAATATATCAAGAATTGGTGAGGCCTAATTTTCTGTTTGTGAGAGCTTACAGTAAATTTGTGTTTTGTTTTGAACTGCTACAGCACATTGTTGGTATATCATTGCATATCGCGCTCTTTCCGATCTCGGGCACTTTCCGCTCTCTCCCTCTTTGTGCTGTGTTTTGTTGTTGGCCGTTTTGGCTATTCTTTTCTCTGATTTCGTCGCGCCCGCGATTGTGATTTTGTGCTTGCTGTTTTTCTGTAAGTAGATATACTAATACCCTGTTATTAACACAAATTTTTTTTATTCTTATTTCAATTTTTGGTTTCATTAAATTTTTATTTGCATCAAAAACCTGCAGTATTTTGTCTGCTATAATAAAAAATGCCGTGTACCAGCAAGCGCAAAAATGGGTTTCGTTTGCTGCTGGCTCTGTGACAATGTTTCACATGAAAAATGTGCTGGCTTCACTGGCCGTATAGTCGACCTAATTGGCTCAAAATCTGGTTTAAGATGGACATGTGAGTCATGCAGGGATTTTGAAAGGGATGTTGCGGGATTCATACGTCAGACGAAGCAAGGCTTTGGTGATCTATTCGCAGGTTTCAAAAAACTTGCGGATAGTTTCGCAACTTTCGACTCTGGGTTTAAGGGCATGAAGCTTTTAACCGAGTCTCCAAAACGTAAAAAAGCTAATACTCGTTTGTCCATTGGCCCTAACGAACTTGATGTCCCTGAACTGGTCAACAACTCGTCTGTTCCGAATAATCTAATGTCATTTACGTCTCCCACCCCTCGACACTCGTCAGCGTCAATGATTGCCAACAATGACATTGTTCCCATGGATGTCATTTGTTCTGATCCCGTTTCAGTCTCCGTACCTGCAGTAGTTGTTAATGTTGCAGAGACTCAACATGATCAACCTTCTGCTGTACCTAACGTTCTACCAGCTAGTATAGATGCTCCTATCTCGACTTCTGCTACAGTTGCTCAGAACACTATAGTAGGTGTCCCACCTATGAAACAAATTTTTGTTTCTAGGCTTGCCCCTAATACGTCATCTGACGACATTAGGATCTTTATTCGGTCCAAAATTCGAGCATCATTAAAGGTGGAAAAATTTAACTTCTCATATGAACGGGAAATCGCATCATTCAAAATAAGTGTTCCTGCCGAGCATTTTAGTAAAGTTTGCTCAAAAGACTTCTGGCCGAAATACTTAATTATTAAAGAGTATGTAAACAAAAAGAAAAATCGGCCACCGATTTTACTTCCAAATGTTACCACTAATTCCTCTAAGCCTCAAACTCCATCTGATAGCTCAAAAAACTAACTTCTCTCCTGCTTGGCTATCAAAATGTAAGAGGCCTTTGTAGTAAACTTAATAATGTTTATTTAGATAGCTTAAATTTTCCTTTTCATGTCATTGCCTTCACTGAAACTTGGTTAAGGCATGATATTCTGAATACTGAAATCTTTACTAACAAATTTTCTGTCTATAGACGTGATCGCATGCAGCGTCGTGGTGGTGATGTACTTATTGCTGTCGATGCTGATATCTCTTCTGAGCACGTAGATTTAGGTATTGATTTAGATATCGAATTTGTAGCTGTAAAACTAATTTATTGTAGTTTTAGTATCTTTATCACCTGCTCATATATACCTCCTGCCTCAGATAACTCTCTGTATTTATCCCATTTTTCTGTAATCAATAGTATTTCTGAAATGCTTTCTGATCGTGATTTCTTAATAGTTCTTGGAGATCTTAATATTTCTGGAATTTCGTGGCTTTCGTCATGTGAGTCCAACGTATTGAATCCTTCGTCAACTCATGTCTTTGTTGATAGCCTTTTTGATATAGCTTTGTCTCAAACCAATTCTATACCAAATTGTCTAGGTAAAATGCTTGATCTGATTTTTGTTTTGGATCCCAATACCTGCACGGTGTCCAGATTAAATCCTATTTCCTCACCTGAGGATCCCTACCACCCTACTCTGGAGGTGCTGATTGACTTACCAGCAAGTGTTTCGGTTGCAGGTGTTTTACCGGAGAAGCGAGTTCGTTGTTTTCGGAAGACCGATTTTAAAAAACTTTCTTTGCTTCTTTCACGTACTGACTGGTCCCAACTTTCTTCGTGTATTGACCTGGACAAGGCAGTTGAAATATTTTATTCTACATTAAACTCTCTGTTTGATGCTTGTGTTCCCTTTGGTACTCCACAATTGTCTAATAGACCGTTATGGTTTACCAAAGAACTAACAAAGTTAAAGAATAAAAAATCAAAGCTTTATAAAAAATATAAGGAAACTGGCTCTCTCTTATATTTTTCTCGCTACACTGTTGCTCGTTCCGATTTCTCCACGCTAAATAATCTTTGCTACAAGGATTATTTGAGAAAGTGCAGACTTACGTTTCAGCGTGACCCGAAACGCTTCTATGACTTCGTTAATTCGAAGCGAAAGACTTCCAACAACATTATTTTATGAAAAAAATACAGCTTTTAATGATCGTGGCATTGCCGATCTGTTTGCTGATTTTTTTTCAAACGACCTATTCCACATCAACTTTTTATAGAGCCCAGTCTTATCCGTATCAAGTAAACCAATCGAATTGCATTTTTGGTCCCTTACTTTCTGAAAGTTTACTCTTACGTGAACTTAAGTCACGTAAACCAGTTTTCTCTCCTGGCCCTGACGGTGTTCCTAGTTGCATGCTTAGGTTCTGTGCAGAGGGACTTTGTAAACCACTTTTAAAATTATTTGAATTGTCTGTAGAGTTGTGCTCATTCCTTAATCTTTGGAAGAGTCTTACATTATTCCTCTCTTGAAAAAAGGAAATAAATCCAACGTTCAAAACTATAGAGGTATCTCCAAGTTGTCTGCTATTCCCAAAGCATTTGAGAAACTAATAACTTCTCAACTGCAACACTGCTGTAAATCTATAATTTCACCCTACCAGCATGGGTTTGTGAAATGTAGGTCTACTACCACTAACTTATTAGAATTCTCATCAATTGTTATTGAAGGGTTCCAATCAAAAATGCAAACGGATGTCATTTACACTGATTTCAGTAAGACTTTTGATTCTGTCAACCATAGTCTCTTATTATACAAGCTCAATCTTCTTGGATTTCCACAGAACTTAATTTTGTGGATATCTTCATATCTTTCATTTAGAATTCAAAGAGTATTTTACAAGGGCTCTGTGTCCAAGACTGTCCAAGTCACTTCTGGTGTACCTCAAGGAAGTCATTTAGGCCCATTGCTGTTTACATTATTTATAAATGATCTACCGTCCGTTATATCATACGGCATAGCATACGTATGTATGCAGATGATGTTAAGATTTGTCTGACTTTTAATGATCCCATAAATAGCCTCAGATTGCAATCTGACCTTGATTGTTTTCAATCGTGGTGTGCTATAAATTTATTAAATCTTAATTCCAATAAATGTAAACTTATGACATTTTTTAGGGGTATTCTCCATTTAAATAATTATCATCTTAATGATACTCCACTTGAGCGAATAGAGTCAGTAACTGATTTAGGTATCCTTCTTGATTCAAAATTAAAGTTTGATAAACATATTTTGGCTGCTTCTAATAGAGCCATGGGTGTCCTTGGATTTATTAAACGTTGGTCAAAAGAATTTAACGATCCCTACATTACTAAACACTTGTACATCTCACTGGTTCGTCCTATTCTTGAGTATGGATCTAATATCTGGTTCCCCCAGTATAGGGTTCATCAAGATAGGCTTGAATCAGTGCAGAAACAATTTCTTCTTTTTGCTCTTCGTAGTCTTAGCTGGAATCCCACTATTAGATTGCCTTCTTATCGTAGTAGACTTTGATTACTAAACCTTCCTTCTCTTTCTGACCGTAGAACTATGCTAGGTGTAGTGTTTCTACATAGACTAATCATTGGCGAAATTGACTCATTGCAGTTGACAAGTCAAATTAGCTTTGCCGTTCCGGTCAGAACGACTAGAAATTTCCTTCCCCTCTCACTTTCCCGTTGTAGTGGCAGTCACAATCCTTTCCGTATTTTATGTGTAAATTATAATAACTTTTCTAGTCTAGTTAATAATACTAATACTACCTTAGAAATTAAAACATTACTCCTAGATACATTAGCTCGTATTTAAGAATAGTTCTAATTATTATTATTAGTAGTAATAGTATTATTATTATTATTTTATTCTTTTTGTTAATACAATTTGGTTGTTTTGTCTGTGTTAAGTGTTCGCGACCTCCGTTCCCGCACGTTATGCGGTTGCCCCTCGGTCGGATGGGCGGGTGGTCGTGTCTGCCTAGGTCCGCGCGTTAACAAGCCCGAGCTTGGCGTCGCTGGGCCACTTGATCGTACTGCCGTTAGTACGTCAACGTCCAAGATATATATTTTATTAAAATTTCAGCAAATTTTAGTGCGATTTAGAAAGTGTTGGCAACAAGGAAGAGCACAAAGTATTCAACAATCAAATAAAGACATTGTGAAGTCAAAAAATCTAAAATATGAAAAGCTGGGCAATGTTCGCAAATTGCCAGCAGCTTTTCAAACACAATCAATTTGCGCATATACATACATATATTAACACATACATACTAGGGCTTCGACTAAAATCTGTCGGTGGAAAGCAGTGTCCTAAGTCCCAACATGTTCGTGGGCAGCATCGCAAAAAAAAATTGTGCGTGACTAAGCTCTCATCAAAAGAACAGTCTATCTGTTATATGGTTAGTGGTGGTAGTGTTGCAAAAATATCGATAGTGAGCACTATCGATTATTTGACCATAGATGGTGGCGACTATCGATATTATCAATAGTCCTATCGAAAATTGTATTTAAATTTTAAAAGAAAAAAGAGGTATTTGGCAATAATTATAAGAAAACTATTTAGAATTATTTACGTATTTATTTTCAATTAAAATACAAAATCATAACAGACTATTTAGAGACCTTGCACTTAAAAGCATAAATTATAACAATTGATTATTCAGAGATCTTAACTTAAACTCAAAAATTATACATTATCATTCAGAGATCTTTCACTAAAACTCTAAAATTATATCAATTGATCATTTAAAAATCGTTATTTAACCTCAAAATTAGACATTATCATTCATCAAATTGATCAAATATTGATATTTTTGTTTAAAAAAATCAAACGATTAGTATATACAATGCTTAACTTTGATAGCAAAAAAGATATAGTTATATTAAAGATATCAACTTAATTTTTTTTTTAAGTTTTAAACACATTTTTTATTAATAATGTCTATAAGTTTTAATAGTCTGAAATATAAGACTTATTTTGTTAAAATTAAGAAACCAAATATTCATACGATTTAGAACAAGAAAAAGTCTGCGTACAAATTTAAAAAAAAGGAACTTAGTTAAACAAAATACCAAAATTTAATATGAAGTTGGATACCCCTTTCATTTAACGGTTTCTGCTAAACTTTTTGGCATCGATTTTACCAATTTTTGGGTAAAAACTAGGGAGATATTATGTCATTTCTCCATAATTACTCCCTTCAACATGTCCTTCGAAGTAATAGTTTGAAGGCGCATCCAACGCTCCAGAAAATCCCATAGGTCCTCTATGGGTATATAATCCAGCGACTGTGGTGGCGAGTCCCACTTGTTTTTGGTATTAAACAGCAAATAAAGCTTCACATTATGGGCAGTATGGTGTAGATCATTGTCTTGCTGGAACTGGAAGTCATCAGCCACGCCCAATTTTATCGCGCTTTGGTGTAAATTCTTATTTAATATGTCTAAATAAGCCTTGTGATCCACAATAGAATCAATAAACACGAGATTGCCAACTTCATTGGCCGTCATATAACCGCACACCATCACACCGCCATCACCGTGTTTAAGTGTTGAAGCAAGGTTTGGCAATGCGCTTTTACGCCACTCAAGTTTTCATCGTTTTATCCCAAAAATGCAGAATTTGCTCTAATCACTGAAAATAACCTTGTTCGAGAAAGCTGCGGCTCCTGGTAAAAATTTTGGGAAAAAATTAAACGCTTCATTTTATTCACTGGCGATATGAGGTTTTTCCTCCGTGCAGTACGGGCATGTATATATGTAGGTCCTCTTTTTTCGAAATTTTACGAATGGTGTCATCATGTAGCTCATTTTAGTACTCATAATTAACATCCTTATCAATTTGAGTAGATGCTAATCTAAGATGAAGCCCTACAGTCTTTAAAACATCCCGTGTTTCACGATCAGTCAGTTTAGGCGGCCTTCCAAAACGTGGTTTTGATTTAACCGTGCGGGGTAAATTGAAATTGTTCACCACTCTTTGTATGGAGGAGTGACTTCTGCTCACGGTTTTTTCAATTCCCCGCAGAGATTTCCCCTCATTCCAGAGTTTAATGATCACTTGCCTCAAATCGGAGCGATTGCCATTATTTAATAGAATGATGAAATTGGCTAAAGTAACCAAGAGCATAAAGTTTCTAGTGCTTTTATCACCGTTATTTGTGATCTTAGGGAACCAAAAGCTGCATACAAATCTTTTAATCACTAAGTTTTAAGGTTGTACGCAGACTTTTTCTTGTTCTAAATCGTATGAATCTTTGGTTTTTTAATTATAATGCTTTCGCATTCGGACGTGTTTTTTTTTCTGTCAAACTAACATTTTTAATTTCACTTTTCCTGGGCCTTTTTGTTAAAAAATATTTATTGCAAACTAACAATACATGTGCTAGACGTCGGTGTGTTTTGTCACAGTGTAATAATATTTAATATTTTACAATAATTTTGGTATTTTAAAATATTCACAATTAGTGAGGCTTAATTTTCTGTTTGCGAGAGCTTACAGTAAATTTGTGTTTTGTTTTGAACTGCCACAGCACATTGTTGGTGTATTATTACATTTCGAGCTCTTTCCGCTCCCGCGCTCTTTGTGCTCTTGTGCTGTGTTTTGTTGTGGGCCTTTTTGGTTATTCTTTCCTCTATTTTCGTCACGCCCGCGATTGTGATTTCGTGCTTGCTGTTTTTCTGTAAGTAGATATCAGCGTCCTACTACCCTGTATTAACACAAATTTTATACTTATTTAAATTTTTGGTTTCATTAAAATTTTTATTTGCATCAAAAACCTGCATTATGTTTGTCTGCTATAATAAGAAATGCAGTGTACCAGCAAGTGCAAAACTGGGTTTCGTTTGCTGCTGGCTCTGTGACAATGTTTCACATGAAAAATGTGCTGGCTTCACCGGCCGTATTGTCGACCTAATTGGCTCAAAATCTGGTTTAAGATGGATATGTGAGTCATGTAGGGATGTTACGGGATTCATACGTCAGACGAAGCAAGGCTTTGGTGATCTATTCGCAGGTTTCAAGGAACCTGCGGATAGTTTCGCAACTTTGGAGTCTGCGTTTAAAGGAATGAAGCTTTTAATCGAGTCTCCAAAGCGTAAAAAAGCGAATACTCGTTTGTCCATTGGCCCAAACGAACTTGATATCAATGGTCAACAACTCGTACGTTCCCGGTAATCTTATGTCATTTACATCTCCCACCCCTCGACACTCCTCAGAGTCAATGATTACCGACAATGACATTGTTCCCATGTATGTCATTTGTTCTGATTCCGTTTCAGTCTCGGTACCCGCAGTAGTTGTTAATGTTGCAGAAACTCAACATGATCAACCTTCTGATTGATGTACCT
This sequence comes from Drosophila pruinosa, assembly GCA_018150935.1. Lineage (NCBI taxonomy): Eukaryota > Metazoa > Arthropoda > Insecta > Diptera > Drosophilidae > Drosophila > Drosophila pruinosa. The sequence continues at coordinate 1,602,585 of JAECWR010000255.1, read as the reverse complement.
AATGTTCTACCAGTTAGTGCAGATGCTCCTATCTCGACTTCTGTTACAGTTGCTTAGAACACTATAGTAGGTGTCCAACCTATGATACAAATTTTTGTTTCTAGGCTTGCCCCTAATACGTCATCTGACGACATTAGGACCTTTATTCGGTCCAAAATTCGAGCATCATTAAAGGTGGAAAAATTTAACTTCTCATATGAACGGGAAATCGCATCATTCAAAATAAGTGTTCCTGCCGAGCATTTTAGTAAAGTTTGCTCAAAAGACTTCTGGCCGAAATACTTAATTATTAAAGAGTATGTAAACAAAAAGAAAAATCGGCCACCGATTTTACTTCCAAATGTTACCACTAATTCCTCTAAGCCTCAAACTCCATCTGATAGCTCAAAAAACTAACTTCTCTCCTGCTTGCCTATCAAAATGTAAGAGGCCTTTGTAGTAAACTTAATAATGTTTATTTAGATAGCTTAAATTTTCCTTTTCATGTCATTGCCTTCACTGAAACTTGGTTAAGGCATGATATTCTGAATACTGAAATCTTTACTAACAAATTTTCTGTCTATAGACGTGATCGCATGCAGCGTCGTGGTGGTGATGTACTTATTGCTGTCGATGCTGATATCTCTTCTGAGCACGTAGATTTAGGTATTGATTTAGATATCGAATTTGTAGCTGTAAAACTAATTTATTGTAGTTTTAGTATCTTTATCACCTGCTCATATATACCTCCTGCCTCAGATAACTCTCTGTATTTATCCCATTTTTCTGTAATCAATAGTATTTCTGAAAAGCTTTTTGATCGTGATTGCTTAATAGTTCTTGGAGATTTTAATATTTCTGGAATTTCGTGGCTTTCGTCATGTGAGTCCAACGTATTGAATCCTTCGTCAACTCATGTCTTTGTTGATAGCCTTTTTGATATAGCTTTGTCTCAAACCAATTCTATACCAAATTGTCTAGGTAAAATGCTTGATCTGATTTTTGTTTTGGATCCCAATACCTGCACGGTGTCCAGATTAAATCCTATTTCCTCACCTGAGGATCCCTACCACCCTACTCTGGAGGTGCTGATTGACTTACCAGCAAGTGTTTCGGTTGCAGGTGTTTTACCGGAGAAGCGAGTTCGTTGTTTTCGGAAGACCGATTTTAAAAAACTTTCTTTGCTTCTTTCACGTACTGACTGGTCCCAACTTTCTTCGTGTATTGACCTGGACAAGGCAGTTGAAATATTTTATTCTACATTAAACTCTCTGTTTGATGCTTGTGTTCCCTTTGGTACTCCACAATTGTCTAATAGACCGTTATGGTTTACCAAAGAACTAACAAAGTTAAAGAATAAAAAATCAAAGCTTTATAAAAAATATAAGGAAACTGGCTCTCTCTTATATTTTCTCGCTACACTGTTGCTCGTTCCGATTTCTCCACGCTAAATAATCTTTGCTACAAGGATTATTTGAGAAAGTGCAGACTTACGTTTCAGCGTGACCCGAAACGCTTCTATGACTTCGTTAATTCGAAGCGAAAGACGTCAACACTTCCAACAACATTATTTTATGAAAAAAATACAGCTTTTAATGATCGTGGCATTGCCGATCTGTTTGCTGATTTTTTCAAACGACCTATTCCACATCAACTTTTTATAGAGCCCAGTCTTATCCGTATCAAGTAAACCAAGCGAATTGCATTTTTGGTCCCTTACTTTCTGAAAGTTTACTCTTACGTGAACTTAAGTCACGTAAACCAGTTTTCTCTTCTGGCCCTGATGGTGTTCCTAGTTGCATGCTTAGGTTCTGTGCAGAGTGACTTTGTAAACCACTTTTAAAATTATTTGAATTGTCTGTAGAGTTGTGCTCTTTCCCTAATCTTTGGAAAGAGTCTTACATTATTCCTCTCTTGAAAAAACGAAATAAATCCAACGTTCAAAACTATAGAGGTATCTCCAAGTTGTCTGCTATTCCCAAAGCATTTGAGAAACTAATAACTTCTCAACTGCAACACTGCTGTAAATCTATAATTTCACCCTACCAGCATGGGTTTGTGAAATGTAGGTCTACTACCACTAACTTATTAGAATTCTCATCAATTGTTATTGAAGGGTTCCAATCAAAAATTAAACGGATGTCATTTACACTGATTTCAGTAAGGCTTTTGATTCTGTCAACCATAGTCTCTTATTATACAAGCTCAATCTTCTTGGATTTCCACAGAACTTAATTTTGTGGATATCTTCATATCTTTCATTTAGAATTCAAAGAGTATTTTACAAGGGCTCTGTGTCCAAGACTGTCCAAGTCACTTCCGGCGTACCCCAAGGAAGTCATTTAGGCCCATTGCTGTTTACATTATTTATAAATGATCTACCGTCCGTTATATCATACTCTCGCATACTTATGTATGCAGATGATGTTAAGATTTGTCTGACTTTTAATGATCCCATAAATAGCCTCAGATTGCAATCTGACCTTGATTGTTTTCAATCGTTGTAGGAGCGCTTGTCACTCCAAATAATTGTGAGCTACACCTAAAAGTATGCAGCAGTAAGAGGCAACACTTTGGTTTTAGTCTCAGTAGTAGATTGCGACGATTTAAAATAGTAGCAAGTTAAAGCCTTTAAAAATAAAAAGCAAAATATAAATATATAAAAGAGAAAAAAAAAATAAACCGCTTGCTCCTGGTTGTTTTAGCGAACGGGGAAAAAATATAATAAGAAAAAAGGAATTGTTTTGGTATTTGGTACTTGGTATCGATAAAGAATTGCCAACATTGCTTTCCCGTGGAAAGATGACTAGGCAAAATAACCGCGGCATTTTGGGCTTGAAAAGGCGCCAAAAAAGGTTTCCTGGTTAGGTCAAGCCTTGGCTCTGCCTACTACCCACTCATTCCTTACACCGGACAGATCGTTCTGCGGGACAAAAGTTCGAGCAAGCCTGAGCAGCCTTCACAAAAAAAAAAAGTATTACTAAATATATTTATATATATATACATATATATCAGGTAATTATATATAGGAGTTTTCCTGTTGCCAATCGTGGCAAGCAATACCATGAGAAGTGGAGGTTTCCTCATTATTCCCCCCTCTTTTTTTTTTCTTTATATCTAGCGCAAGTTGCTGAGTTTACAAGATAGGCTTGCAAACAGCTGTTCTCTGCAAGATTTTATATTCCTCTCTCTCCGCTTCGAGCAAGGAGGCATCAGATCTTTCGAGAGACGCGGAGCGGGCAGAAGCCCAGCTGGCCCGGGCTGTCGGCAAATTCCATTTTTTTTTGTGTGCGGAGCTTAGCTATGGCTGGAATCTTTGACCGCCAATGCTAATGCAACTTTTAGTGGAGTGCAGTGACTCGCCTATTACGAAAAGAAAGTGATGTCGGCAGCATAGGCAGAGAGTGCGTAAAGTGCAAGGTGCAAGGCAACATAAAATGCGCAAGGTGCAGGGCAACGGAGAGAAGCGACCTTTATTCCCCGCTATCTATTACAATTTCCAAATTGCCAAATTCTTTTTTTATATTATTTTTAATTACTTATGTTTAATTGTTTGCCAAATTGAAGTGTAGGTAACTCAAAGTGATAATTGTAATGGTGAGAGAATGAGAATGGAGTGCAGGCAAAGTGCAAACTGAAATCAATCAAAAAAAAAAAAACGTAATATAAATAATTCCAAATAATAAAAGTTTTCCAAAAATAATGAACAAAAACAAAAACTAATCTTAACGCAACCAATAAGCAACAAAAGTGAAAAATAAAATATAAAGTGTGCAGAACAAGCATGGTTTGACCCACTGTCCAACCGTGGCAGAACCAAAAATCTCTTTCGCAGCATCTTCGCCGAAAGCGCTTTCGTCGATGGATAGCGGCAAACGGGGTAAGTGACCCATATTTCTTTTATAAAAACTTACACCGAGCAGACGAAACTAACGCATAAAGCACTCGCACTTTGATCGTTCTCTTGAACGGCGCGCTCTTAGCGAAGGAAGAAAAGAACAAAATAATACAAAATGCTCTCTGAGTGAGTCATCAGTCTTCTACTTGCGTTCGGTTTTTTTTTCTCGTCTATCATTATTCGCAATTTTAACTTTGGTTGCTCATTTGTTATTCTACTATGAGAACACGGAATACCCTAACGTAATTAAAGAAAAATTTAACTTTAAACTATAATATTATATATATTTATTTATATTACTTTTGAACTTTTAAATACTAATATTATATTGAACATGTTTTTATAAATGCCATACTATTCCTCCACAGCCTCATTCTCCCACTTATCTTTTTTTTTTACTTTAATTAATTGTATAAAAATGAATTTTGCTAGGTATAGATATAATAATTATTTTTAATAAATGTCAATTAGTGAAATGAACTCGTGCTAGAGTCCTTTGATAATAGGGTCATGCTCCGTGAAAACAAGGTAGGGTACTAATCCATCGACTTGATCGTAGGGACCATTTAAAACTGGAGACAAAAACAAAAACGGAAGAAATGGTCAAGGTAGGGCGGGCAAGCTAATCAGCTGGAGAACATCACCAGCAAGCAAGCACGATCGACTCGAAGTTTTAGCTATGTTTATGTTCTTTCCCTTTCCCTCTTCTCCACTTCTTCTCTTATACTATCTTCTTATCAGGTGCATTTAAGCTTATCTACCACAAGCACGCGAAGTCAAATAAATTCTCTGTAGACTCAGCCAGCATTTACATATAGCACAAATCAGATGATCCCCCCCACTTCTCTCACCCGAAGCCTAGCCGGTTTTATCGCGTGCAGTGCTGCAATGTACTGACCATCCGCTGGTGATGAAATAGTGTAACTATTTATACGTAATATGTTACATCGTGGTGTGCTATAAATTTATTAAATCTTAATTTAACGATCCCTACATTACTAAACACTTGTACATCTCACTGGTTCGTCCTATTCTTGAGTATGGATCTAATATCTGGTTTCCCCAGTATCGGGTTCATCAAGATAGGCTTGAATCAGTGCAGAAACAATTTCTTCTTTTTGCTCTTCGTAGTCTTAGCTGGAATCCCACTATTAGATTGCCTTCTTATCGTAGTAGACTTTTATTACTAAACCTTCCTTCTCTTTCTGACCGTAGAACTATGCTAGGTGTAGTGTTTCTAGATAGACTAATCTGGCGAAATTGACTCATTGCAGTTGACAAGTCAAATTAGCTTTGCCGTTCCGGTCAGAACGACTAGAAATTTCCTTCCCCTCTCACTTTCCCGTTGTAGTACTAACTATGCCAGTCACAATCCTTTCCGTATTTTATGTGTAAATTATAATAACTTTTCTAGTCTAGTTAATAATACTAATACTACCTTAGAAATTAAAACATTACTCCTAGATACATTAGCTCGTATTTAAGAATAGTTCTAATTATTATTATTAGTAGTAATAGTATTATTATTATTATTTTATTCTTTTTGTTAATACAATTTGGTTGTTTTGTCTGTGTTAAGTGTTCGCGACCTCCGTTCCCGCACGTTATGCGGTTGCCCCTCGGTCGGATGGGCGGGTGGTCGTGTCTGCCTAGGTCCGCGCGTTAACAAGCCCGAGCTTGGCGTCGCTGGGCCACTTGATCGTACTGCCGTTAGTACGTCAACGTCCAAGATATATATTTTATTAAAATTTCAGTAAATTTTAGTGCGATTTAGAAAGTGTTGGCAACAAGGAAGAGCACAAAGTATTCAACAATCAAATAAAGACATTGTGAAGTCAAAAAATCTAAAATATGAAAAGCTGGGCAATGTTCGCAAATTGCCAGCAGCTTTTCAAACACAATCAATTTGCGCATATACATACATATATTAACACATACATACTAGGGCTTCGACTAAAATCTGTCGGTGGAAAGCAGTGTCCTAAGTCCCAACATGTTCGTGGGCAGCATCGCAAAAAAAAATTGTGCGTGACTAAGCTCTCATCAAAAGAACAGTCTATCTGTTATATGGTTAGTGGTGGTAGTGTTGCAAAAATATCGATAGTGAGCACTATCGATTATTTGACCATAGATGGTGGCGACTATCGATATTATCAATAGTCCTATCGAAAATTGTATTTAAATTTTAAAAGAAAAAAGAGGTATTTGGCAATAATTATAAGAAAACTATTTAGAATTATTTACGTATTTATTTTCAATTAAAATACAAAATTATAACAGACTATTTAGAGACCTTGCACTTAAAAGCATAAATTATAACAATTGATTATTCAGAGATCTTAACTTAAACTCAAAAATTATACATTATCATTCAGAGATCTTTCACTAAAACTCTAAAATTATATCAATTGATCATTTAAAAATCGTTATTTAACCTCAAAATTAGACATTATCATTCATCAAATTGATCAAATATTGATATTTTTGTTTAAAAAAATCAAACGATTAGTATATACAATGCTTAACTTTGATAGCAAAAAAGATATAGTTATATTAAAGATATCAACTTAATTTTTTTTAAAGTTTTAAACACATTTTTTATTAATAATGTCTATAAGTTTTAATAGTCTGAAATATAAGACTTATTTTGTTAAAATTAAGAAACCAAATATTCATACGATTTAGAACAAGAAAAAGTCTGCGTACAAATTTAAAAAAAGGAACTTAGTTAAACAAAATACCAAAATTTAATATGAAGTTGGATACCCCTTTCATTTAACGGTTTCTGCTAAACTTTTTGGCATCGATTTTACCAATTTTTGGGTAAAAACTAGGGAGATATTATGTCATTTCTCCATAATTACTCCCTTCAACATGTCCTTCGAAGTAATAGTTTGAAGGCGCATCCAACGCTCCAGAAAATCCCATAGGTCCTCTATGGGTATATAATCCAGCGACTGTGGTGGCGAGTCCCACTTGTTTTTGGTATTAAACAGCAAATAAAGCTTCACATTATGGGCAGTATGGTGTAGATCATTGTCTTGCTGGAACTGGAAGTCATCAGCCACGCCCAATTTTATCGCGCTTTGGTGTAAATTCTTATTTAATATGTCTAAATAAGCCTTGTGATCCACAATAGAATCAATAAACACGAGATTGCCAACTTCATTGGCCGTCATATAACCGCACACCATCACACCGCCATCACCGTGTTTAAGTGTTGAAGCAAGGTTTGGCAATGCGCTTTTACGCCACTCAAGTTTTCATCGTTTTATCCCAAAAATGCAGAATTTGCTCTAATCACTGAAAATAACCTTGTTCGAGAAAGCTGCGGCTCCTGGTAAAAATTTTGGGAAAAAATTAAACGCTTCATTTTATTCACTGGCGATATGAGGTTTTCCCTCCGTGCAGTGCGGGCATGTATATATGTAGGTCCTCTTTTTTCCAAAATTTTACGAATGGTGTCATCATGTAGCTCATTTTAGTACTCATAATTAACATCCTTATCAATTTGAGTAGATGCTAATCTAAGATGAAGCCCTACAGTCTTTAAAACATCCCGTGTTTCACGATCAGTCAGTTTAGGCGGCCTTCCAAAACGTGGTTTTGATTTAACCGTGCGGGGTAAATTGAAATTGTTCACCACTCTTTGTATGGAGGAGTGACTTCTGCTCACGGTTTTTTCAATTCCCCGCAGAGATTTCCCCTCATTCCAGAGTTTAATGATCACTTGCCTCAAATCGGAGCGATTGCCATTATTTAATAGAATGATGAAATTGGCTAAAGTAACCAAGAGCATAAAGTTTCTAGTGCTTTTATCACCGTTATTTGTGATCTTAGGGAACCAAAAGCTGCATACAAATCTTTTAATCACTAAGTTTTAAGGTTGTACGCAGACTTTTTCTTGTTCTAAATCGTATGAATCTTTGGTTTTTTAATTATAATGCTTTCGCATTCGGACGTGTTTTTTTTTTCTGTCAAACTAACATTTTTAATTTCACTTTTCCTGGGCCTTTTTGTTAAAAAATATTTATTGCAAACTAACAATACATGTGCTAGACGTCGGTGTGTTTTGTCACAGTGTAATAATATTTAATATTTTACAATAATTTTGGTATTTTAAAATATTCACAATTAGTGAGGCTTAATTTTCTGTTTGCGAGAGCTTACAGTAAATTTGTGTTTTGTTTTGAACTGCCACAGCACATTGTTGGTGTATTATTACATTTCGAGCTCTTTCCGCTCCCGCGCTCTTTGTGCTCTTGTGCTGTGTTTTGTTGTGGGCCTTTTTGGTTATTCTTTCCTCTATTTTCGTCACGCCCGCGATTGTGATTTCGTGCTTGCTGTTTTTCTGTAAGTAGATATCAGCGTCCTACTACCCTGTATTAACACAAATTTTATACTTATTTAAATTTTTGGTTTCATTAAAATTTTTATTTGCATCAAAAACCTGCATTATGTTTGTCTGCTATAATAAGAAATGCAGTGTACCAGCAAGTGCAAAACTGGGTTTCGTTTGCTGCTGGCTCTGTGACAATGTTTCACATGAAAAATGTGCTGGCTTCACCGGCCGTATTGTCGACCTAATTGGCTCAAAATCCTGTTTAAGATGGATATGTGAGTCATGTAGGGATGTTGCGGGATTCATACGTCAGACGAAGCAAGTCTTTGGTGATCTATTCGCAGGTTTCAAGAAACCTGCGGATAGTTTCGCAACTTTGGAGTCTGCGTTTAAAGGAATGAAGCTTTTAATCGAGTCTCCAAAGCGTAAAAAAGCGAATACTCGTTTGTCCATTGGCCCAAACGAACTTGATATCAATGGTCAACAACTCGTACGTTCCCGGTAATCTTATGTCATTTACATCTCCCACCCCTCGACACTCCTCAGAGTCAATGATTACCGACAATGACATTGTTCCCATGGATGTCATTTGTTCTGATTCCGTTTCAGTCTCGGTACCCGCAGTAGTTGTTAATGTTGCAGAAACTCAACATGATCAACCTTCTGATTGATGTACCTAATGTTCTACCAGTTAGTGCAGATGCTCCTATCTCGACTTCTGTTACAGTTGCTTAGAACACTATAGTAGGTGTCCAACCTATGATACAAATTTTTGTTTCTAGTCTTGCCACTAATACGTCATCTGACGATATTAGGACCTTTATTCGGTTCAAAATTCAAGCATCATTAATGGTCCAAAAATTTAATTTCGCATATGAACGGGAAATCGCATCTTTCGAAATAAGTGTTCCTGCCGAGCATTTTAGTAAAGTTTGTTGCAACGACTTTTGGCCGGAATACTTAATTATTAAAGAGTATGTAAATAAAAAGAAAAATTGGCCACCGATTTTACTTTCAAATGTTACCACTAATTCTTCTAAGCGTCAAACTCCATCTGATAGCTCAAAAAACTAACAGGAGAAAAGCTCCTGCCTGGCTATCAAAATGTAAGAGGCCTTTGTAATAAGCTCAATAATGTTTATTTAGATAGCTTAAATTTTCCTTTTCATGTCACATTGCCTTCACTGAAACTTGGTTAAAGCATGATATTCTGAATTCTGAAATCTCTACTAACAAATTTTCAGCCATAGACGCATGCGGCGTCGTGGTGATGGTGTGTTTATCGCTGTCGATGCTGATCTCTCTTCTGAGCACGTAGATTTAGGTAGTGATTTAGATATCGAATTTGTAGCTGTAAAAGTAGTTTATTGTAGTTTAAGTATTTTTATCAACAGCTCTTATATACCTCCTCAGATTTTTTTTTTTTTTTATACTTTTCTTTTATTTATTGAATCTTTTTATTTAGAGACTAACAATAAGTGTATCAAATCTTATACTATAACCTAGCTAACAGTCATGTAGACTGGAACAGTAGAAATGGCCCTGACAAATTATGGCTGGGTTGGAAGTTCGGTACGTTGCAGGCGGGATCGGTTGGAAACCCGAGTCAAGACCCTTGTGAGGGGGTTTGGGTGGGCAGAGAGTTTTTCATTGTAGGACGCTTGTCTATTTAATCTTTTACTGCGAGAATGCCGAGGTCCCTGTGGATGTTTTGGTTTCGAATATACCATGGTACCCCAGTGATAGCTCGCAGTATCTTTGATTGAGCGCACTGTATGATGTCTATGTTGGTTCTGCTCGCCTTCCCTCAAAGCTGGGAGCCATACATCCAGATTGGCTTAAGATTGGAGTTTTAGAGAAGGACTTTTTAGTCCAGACACAAGTGCGATCGGGCATTAATAATCCAGTGGAGGCTACTGTCTTTCAACTTTAGGTGTAGTTTCTTGCATTCGATATGTCTACGCCATGTTAGACGTCTGTCAAGGTGGATGCCAGGATACCTTACTTCATTGACTTGGGGGATCTGCTTGCTATTCAGGCAGAGGAGGGCAAGTTTGTCTGTTAAGCGTAAACGTTGTGTTTACATTTTTGTTCGTTTATTTTGATACGCCAGTCAGATAGCCACTTCTCGACTACCATGAGATGCTTGGCAAGTTAGATTGTTGCATGGACTGGGCATCTGGAGCGGCTAAGGATCGCAGTATCGTCAGCAAAGGTGGATGTTGTTGGTCGGTCACTTGTGGGAATATCCGCTGTGTAGAGGACGAATAGAGTTGGCCCAAGTGCGCTGCCCGCTGCCTTGTGGGACTCCAGCTTCGATAGTGTAGTTGTCTGCTCTCTTGTTGGGATAAGATTAAAGAAGTTTATGAGTGTACCCAGTCAAGTGTGTTTTAATTGTATGCATAAGACCATTGAGCCAGACGCGGTCAAATGCTTGAGATACATCGAGGAATATTGCGCTGCGATATTCTCTAAGCTCGAATCTGATGTTATTCTGTTAACTTGATCGATAGGTCCCTAGGGATAATGTTGTGTGCTCCCATATATGGTATTATGCGCGTTAGAAGGCATTTTTCAAGTCGTGTGGACAGACATGATAATAAACTAACTGGTCTGTAAGATGATGGAATCGTGTGGTATTTTCCAGGCTTCGGTATCTATATTGATTTTTTCCATTTGACTAATGACTTTTGTAATCTCGTTCGGCCGAAATGAAGTTGGCGTTAATTCCGTTTCGGAGTGAATTTGCAAAAGAGCATAAGCATTTGCTGCGGGGTTCGGCTGGAAAATGCCTCTGAGATGTAAGGCAAATATTTCGGCTCTGTCTTTGTCGCTGCGGGCCCAGCAACCTGAAGAATTTCTTATCGGGGTGACGGTTTCAGTCGGAGAGCTCAGATTTGAGTGAGCCCTTTACAAGGGATGCTTTGTACTAGTTGGCGATAGTTTTTCAATATATTTTTGTTGTGCATTTTCAGCATCTTTCTTCAGAGCCCGGCTTAGTTTGCGGGTGGCTTCAGTAAGACGTTGCTTTGAGCATGGTGACCTGCTGGTTTGCCACGCCCGTCGCAGACGCCCTTTTTCCAGAACCAGCTGTTCAATTTGCAGGCTGGTTTTGATCGTCTTAATTTTCACATCCTTCCCTTTTGGTGTTGAGATCCTGGCTGCTGTGACGAGTACCTCTTCCAGAGAGGCGGTAGAGTAGTCGATGTCCGATTCGATATTTAGTTGAGGAGTTAGCTCAATATGGGAACTCACATACTTTCTGTATTTCATCCATTTAGTGTTGTGCGACGTCTGCCTATAGGGGTGGTCCGTAATTTCTGCGCTTTGAAGAAGAGTTAACAACAAAGGCGAGTAGTCGGATGAGAGATCCGGAAGGGCCATGGCGCTTATTAGATCGCGTGGGATGTTTTTTGTCACCGCGAAATCAATTGGATCTGGGATCTTTCGGGGGTCTGCAGGCCAATATGTGGGGCTACCAGGAGAGACGTAGTCCAATTTATTGCTCACTTTTATAAGTGCGTTATACAGTTGCCTTCCCTTGGGGGTCACGAGGCGTGATCCCCAGTGCGTATGTTTGGCATTGTAGTCTCCTGCAGCTATGAAGCGATCCCCCAGTGTGTTGTAGAAGTTCATGAATTGACCTTCAGAGATAGTAAATCGAGGTGGGCAGTAGACAGCAGCAATGCAAAGGTTGCCGTTTCCTGACTGCACATTTTTGGACGTGGCTTGCAAGTAATTTGTTGGAAACCTTTGGTGAAAGTGGTGTTTGATGCGTTCTCTGATTAAGATGTCGGTTCCACCGTGGGCTTTGCCATCCGGATGATCTGTGCAGTAGAAGGTATAACCTCTTATATGGAAGTTATATCTCTCTGTGAGAAGCGTTTCAACCAGCAGCATGGCGTCGATATGATTTTCATTTAGGAATTGCCCTATTTCAAGTATATGCCGTGAAATGCCATTGGCATTCCACATGGATATACGTAGGTTAGACATTTATTATTTGGACTGTTATGCTACAAGTAACTGAATCACCATGTTCTGGTTCTGAGCAAGGGTTTGCATAGCTGTTTTCATAAATGACATGAGTTCCATCATACTTTGATGCATGGTAAACATCATAGTTTGCAGATTGCTTTGCGGCTGCATCGGGACGTACTGAGTGTTGATTTTTGACATTGCATTTTGCTCTGTGGCCGTTGACACCAAATTCGCAATATTGGTTGTAGGTTTAGTTGTTGGTGGTGCTTTTGCTGCGACTGCAGAAATTGTAGCGCTGCTAGTTGTTGGAGCTTCTTCCGTAGAAGCCGGCGGTAGGATGTAGGAAATGGGGTAAGCAGAGTGGGTGAGCAAAATTTCGCTCTCTTGCTGTCGACGGACAGTAGAGCCGGGTTGCTCTTTGTTGACTTGCTTTCTTCAACTATATCGCGTGTTGAGAAGTAAGAGTGACAAGCGTTTCTTGGATTTAGGGAGCTTCTACGCTCATTCTTTGGATCGCTGCTCATTTTTCGAGCTTTTTACTCGTGACACTTATTAATTTATGTCAAAATATGCGCTTGCACTATCATAACACCGGCCGTCAGCCGTCAGAGGAAGCAAGGGGACCAACATGTAATCCCAGTATTGGCTGGGGCACGTGCCGTCCTTGCTACTACTGTCGGAAGTGCGACTATAATCTCCACGCGAGGGCGGCTGGAAGCAGACCCCTAGCACGGTCATGTCTCTGCTAGAGGTGCTGACTAATTGTAGTCGGGCGAAGATCGTGAATCTATAAATCACCCCAATCCAAGGTGAAACAGCATACGCTGATGGATGCATGGCCGGGGGGTAGCCCGGTCTCTAGTATGCGGACTCTGGATACCTGTCGTCCTCCAGTTTCATTTAGACTTTCCACGGTATGCGGGCTATGCCGTGGATGACCTTCCCCTCCCGCCTACTCGTGGGATCTTAATTAATGGATCAATTTTTAAAAATAGAAAAGTCTGATACGGCTTTAAAAGTATCATCTCCGGGCGATGCCTTCACGGCCGACCCCTATACCAGCACTGCAGCCAGTGGGCTGCTGGCTTCCACCCCCAATACTACGGGTCTCGACTCTAGTATTCTAGGGGACCCGGATAGGCCACGAACTCCCTTGGACACAGGGTTCGCTAGTGCTGAACTTCCGTCCAGTAGCGGTTCAGTCCGTCAGAAACCCGTCGAGGTATTGTCCTCGGACGAGGAAGCTAACTGCGACCGAATCAGCTTTGCTGACGACGCTTCCGTGGCCTCTCAGAGGTCAGGCCTTACGGAAGCAGGCTCTCAGATCCAGTTGCTGCGGCTGGAATCTAAGGACGCCTTTATTAAATTGAAGAGCCGCGAGAAGAAGCTTTTTAAAGCTGCACTCGCAAAGGGTTCTAACAGAGAGGAGGCTCTGGCTATCGCCACTGCGCCCCCCGTTAACACCAAGGCTAAACGGACGCGCGCTGACGATACCATCGTCGAGCCCACCAGCTCTTCAAAGAGGTCCAAAAAGACTCATAAGGAGTCCACGAAACCACTCTTCAGCCAAGTGGTTAGCAGCGTGAAATTGGGCTTCACTTCGGCTGATCCTACCAAACCCCTCTCAGCGGAGCAGTTGGCTACGTTGAAATCCAGCATTCTAAAGGCGGTGCTGTTGCACTCTACACCAACGGTTAGTCCGGGTTTCGAGGGTTGTATACCCCGAAATGAGTGGCTGCTTTTGGTGTGCGAGGATAACAGCACTGCCAATTGGGTCAGGGGAGCTGTTGGACACATCAGGTCCATCAGCGCCCTCGACGTCAAATTGCTGGAGGAAACGGAGTTCCCCAAGGCTCACCTCATCAGAGGTTACTTTCCCAGTAGTGCTGAGTACACTCCTGCAACCATCCTGGAATTCATTGGGCTCCAGAACGCCAGCAGCTTCTCCACGAAGCTGTGGCGGGTGGTGCAGCACAGCCTTAACGGCACAACGACTCACCTCGCAATGTTGGTTGACGAGGAGTCGTACAGGGCTCTGACGGAGTGCCAAGGGAAGGTGAAATTCTGCTTTGGCAGGGTCAAACTGATCCTAAGGAATTCAGCTCCCAAAGCCTCCTCCGCCACCCCTGCTCCATCCACATCCTCACCCGCTCCCTATCTTGCCAGTGCCGCTCCGGCTACGGCGCCAGTGGTTCCCTCAGGGATTTTAGCATTGGCTGACCCTGTGGCCTCCACGAGCGCTGCGACCGTATTGGTACCCAAGGTTCTTTCCCCACCCCACCGGCCATTGTGGTCACAGCCCCGAAGGGCCCAACTAGACGGGTGACAAGTGGTCACCGTCCGTCAACCGTCAGAGGTGCCTCGGCCAGGCCCACTGCCAGCACCTCAGGCTGCAACCCACCCGCAAGGGAACCCCTGCGATCGGGGTCGCAAGGCGACCTCCCCCGAGTGGCTCGTGCCGACCGCCGAAGGGCATTCGCGGAAACGACTCTCGGGGGGGCAAGGCAAGTGGCCTTGTCTCAACCGCCATCAGCAGGGAAGATGAGCAAGCTTAAAGTGCTCCAGGCGAACCTGCACCACGCTAGAGGAGCGTCGGCCACACTGTGCAGGGTCGTCTGTGAAGATCAAATAAACCTGGCTCTCGTCCAAGAACCATGGTTGATCGGTGGCCAAATACGTGGACTTTCATGTGGATCATGTAAGTTGTTATATGACCGTATGGGAGGTGCCCCGCGCACTGCTATACTTATGGATAACAGTGTCCGACATTTCCCACTAACTAACTTCATCCACAGAGACCTAGTAGCAACGGCTATTGAGGTAGCCACTGCAGACGGTGTCCGGGAAGTTGTGATCGCCTCCGCATACTTCCCGGGCGATGTGGATGATGTACCCCCAGCAGAGGTCCAGCGGCTGGTGGAATTCTGTCGCCGCAACAACAAGCCGCTCGTGATCGGCTGTGATGCCAATGCACATCACACGATCTGGGGGAGCAGCGACATCAACAAACGTGGTGAGTCCCTCTTAGACTACTTATTGTGTTGTCAATTAGATGTAGCTAACATAGGGTGCAAACCCACTTTTATAAATGCTATTAGGTAAGAGGTTTTAGATCTCACTCTAATCAGCACGTCGATAGCAAGTTCGCTTGTTAATTGGCGAGTCACAGACGAAGCCACTTTGTCAGACCATCAGCACATCAGGTTTGACCTCCCTGGCCAAGTCGAAATTCGCCAAAACTCCTTCTGTCCGAAAAAGACAAATTGGGAGCTCTTTAAAGCCTCTGTAGCTTTCAAAGCAGACCTATTGGTCAGCAATCCTAGCTATATCAGTGAGATAGAACTGGCTGCCAA
Organism: Drosophila pruinosa; assembly: GCA_018150935.1. NCBI lineage: Eukaryota > Metazoa > Arthropoda > Insecta > Diptera > Drosophilidae > Drosophila > Drosophila pruinosa. Next base: position 1,587,032 of record JAECWR010000255.1, on the reverse strand, counting down.
TCTGCTCCAAGATGTGCTTGTCTCATCCTTCGAGGACAGCTCAGTCCAGAAGACCCCAAGGGTCAATCGGAAAATTCCGTGGTGGAATGAGGAACTGGCTGCCCTTAGAAGGAGGGTTAGAAGCCTTTTTAATAAGGCTAAATCTAACCGTACTAGTTGGGACGTCTATAGGGACGCTCTTACCAACTACAACAAAAGCATTAGACGAGCTAAACGCGATACATGGCGCAGCTACTGTGGTAGCTTAGAATCACTGCCAGAGGCAGCGAGGCTTCATAAAGTATTGGCTAAAGGGTCGTCTAATGGAATAGGGCTTCTTAAAAGAGCAGATGGCTCTTTCACTCAAGATCGCAGGGAAACACTTGAGCTTCTACTGCAAGTCCACTTCCCGGCTTCTGTGGCGAAGCCAGATCTCTCCGGTCGCGATGACGCCACTTTGTCAACGGACTCACGCGGATTCAGCCTATCTGGATCCATCTTCGACCCCGAAAAGGTCAAATGGGCTGTAGATTCTTTTGCTCCTTTCAAAGCCCCAGGGGGTGACAAAATCTTCCCAGCCCTTATTCAAAACAGCATAGCTCATATTCTTGATCCACTGGTCGGCCTTCTTAGAGCTAGTTTTACTTGGGGATACATACCCATCTCTTGGAGGAGAGTTAATGTAGTATTCATCCCCAAGCAAGGGAATCGTTCGCTTGACCAGCCTAAGTCCTATCGGCCGATCAGTCTTACTTTCTTTCTGCTTAAAACGGCGGAAAGACTTATAGATATGCACATTCGGTGCTCTCTGCAGACGTCGACAACTCTGCATCCCACGCAGTTTGCGTACATAGCCGGCAGATCGACGGAGGTCGCTCTCCACAGGTTAGTGGGAAAAATTTAAAGAGCCTTTGTATCCAAGAACATTGCTTTGTGCTCTTTTCTGGATATAGAAGGTGCTTTTGATAATACCGGCTACGGGTCAATATCTACTGCTCTAGAACGTAGAGGAACTGCCCGTCCCTTGATCCGGTGGATTGAAGCTATGCTCAAACACCGGATTATCACTTCCACCCTGGACTCCACGACTGCATGCATTAATGCAGTCAAAGGCTGTCCCCAGGGAGGGGTTCTATCCCCCCTACTCTGGTCCTTAGTAGTTGACGAACTACTAGTCTTACTCTCCGAGCAGGGCATTGAAGCTATCGGCTATGCTGACGACCTGGCTCTAATAGTGACCGGGAACTATACCAGCACCGTGACAGAGTTGATGCAATCAGCTCTGAACACGGTAAGTAGATGGTGCGCAGATGTTGGTCTTAGCATCAATCCACAAAAAGCTATTATAGTTCCCTTCACTAGGCGCTATTCCGTTGACATTGGTCAACTTTATATCAGCGGCTCCCCTGTGGGGCTATCCAACGAAGTCAAATATCTAGGGGTGACCCTCGATAAAAGACTAAATTGGAACTCCCACCTCAGCAACACCCTCACAAAGGCGACCCATGCCATGTGGGCCTGCAGGAGATTCTTTGGTAGAATCTGGGGTCTTAAATCCTGCACCATCCGGTGGCTTTTTGCCATGATGGTCAGACCGATCGTCACCTATGCTGCTATTGTGTGGTGGCCAAAAGTTACGCAGGTCACTGCCATCAGCAAATGCAATAAATTGCACAGGCTGCTGTGCCTCTCACTGACAGGTGCACTTCGTACCTGTCCCACCGCAGCAATGGAATCGATACTGAATCTGACTCCGCTGCACATCCAAATTAAAGAAGTCGCTGCTTTGAGCCTTCTTAGAATCAAGCTCCAATCAGGGCTTCTAGCTACCGAATCAGGACATGCTAGCCTGATCAAAGATATTCCTGGCATAGATATCTGCACTAGATCAGATACTATGACTAAGGTACTGTTCTTTGGTGTTAAATTCAGAACCCTCATACAGGACCGGAAGGACTGGGATACTGGCAACCCCATCAGCGACCCCTACGGTATTCACTGGTATACCGACGGGTCTAAAACTGATCAGGGGGTTGGAGCTGGGATCTTTGGACCCAACTCTAAAACCTCAATTGCTATGGGCAAATGACCCACAGTCTTCCAATCTGAGGTTCATGCCATCGAGTTCTGCTGCCGTCTGATCCTAGAGAAGGGGATTAGAGGAGCGAACATCTATATCTTCTCTGACAGTCAAGCCGCCATCTTAGCCCTCTCCTCCAAAAGAGTAAGCTCTCGACTGGTGGCCGATTGCTGGAACTGCCTCCAGAGACTGTCTCTTACTAACAACGTCACTCTTCTATGGGTACCTGGACACTCTGGTATCCAGGGCAATGAGCTGGCGGACGAACTTGCTAGGGCCGGTTCGTCAGCTACTTTTTCCGGCCCTGAGCCCTTCTGTGGCATGGGTTGGTCAACCATCTCAGCTATTGTTAAAACCTGGGCTGTTAGGTTGACTGATCGCTACTGGTCGGTCCAACCAGGGATGCGGCAAGCCAAGGAGCTTATCAATCCCGTGGTCGACCGGAAAACCAGCTTACTTTCCAGGAGGGATCTTCACCTCCTCGTTGGCTTTCTTAGTGGCCATCATACGGTGAACTATCACCTCACCAAAATGCGTCTGTCTTCTGATGCTGAGTGCGGACTTTGCAAAGAGGAAGACGAGACAACCAAACACATTCTGTGCGACTGTCCAGCCTTGGTGTGGACTAGGAGGAAACATTTGCACGTGGATACCGCAGGTCCCGAGCATATTGTGCGTTCCTCGACAAAAGATCTGCTCTGCTTCATTAGGGAAGCAGAGCAACTTTTGTCTAGCTAGGGAGAGCCTACAGGCACAAAAGACCTCCATGGTCGCAGTGCCTAACACCTTCTCTATTGGGAAACTCCCTTTCTCAAATAATAATAATAATAATAATAATCATAACACCAATTATAAATATATTTTTCTTTGGCGTTATTTCGCGCAAGCTGCCTATCAATTGTTATTCATGTAGTTTAGACTACTGATTTCAAATTCGTTAAATTGTCTCCACTTTAGATTTGTTAATTCTTTTTTTTTTTCACCGACAAAAGACGGAGAACACCGATCGACGAAGCCTCGCACTAAAAAACTCGTCCAACTCGTTCAACGGTCCTGCCTCAGATAACTCTCTGTATTTATCTCATTTTTCTGTAATCAATAGTATTTCTGAAATGCTGTCATTATTTCTTAATTTCTAAATTTCTTGGAGATTTTAATATTTCTGGAATTTCGTGGGTTTTGTCATGTGAGTCCAACATATTGAATTCTTCGTCAACTCATGTCTTTGTTGATAGCCTTTTTTATGTAGCTTTGTCTCAAACCAATTCTATACCAAATTGTCCAGATAAAATGCTTGATCTGATTTTGTTCGTTTTGGATTTCAGTACCTGCACGGTGTCCAGATCAATTCCTATTTCCTCACTTGAGGATCCCTACCACCCTTCTCTGGAGGTGTTGATTGACTTACCAACAAGTGTTTCGGATGCAGGTGTTTTACCGGAGAAGCGAGATCGTTGTTTTTGGAAGACCGATTTTAATAAACTCTTTTTGCTTCTTTCGCGTTCTGACTGGTGCCAACTTTTTTCGTGTAATAACCTCCATAAGGCATTTGAAATTTTTATTCCACATTGAACACTCTGTTTGATGCTTGTTTTAAAGAATAGAAAGTCAAAGCTTTATAAAAAATATAAGGAAACTGGCTCTCTCTTATATTTTTCTCGCTACTCTGTTGCTTGTTCCGATTTCTCCACGCTAAATAATCTTTGCTACAAGGATTATTTGAGAAAGTGCAGACTAACGTTTCATCGTGATCCGAAACGCTTCTATGACTTCGTCAATTCGAAGCAGAAGACGTTAACACTTCCAACAACAATTTTTTTTTTTTTAAATATAGCTTTTAATGATTATGGCATTGCCGATCTGTTTGCTGATTTTTTTCAAACGACCTATTCCACATCAACATTTTATAGAGCTCTGCCTTATCCGTATCAAGTAAACCAAGCGAATTGCATTTTTGGTCCCTTCATTTCTGAAAGTTTACTCTTACGTGAACTTAAGTCATGTAAACCAGATTTTTCTCCTGGTCCTGAAGGAGTTCCTAGTTGCATGCTTATGTTCTGTGCAGAGTGACTTTGAAAACCACTTTTAAAATTATTTGAATGGTCTGTAGAGTTGTTCCTTTTCCCTAATCTTTGGAAAGGGTTTTATATTATTCCTCTCTTGAAAAAAAGCAAATAAATCTAACGTTCAAAACTATAGAGGTATCTCTAAGTTGTCTGCTATTCCCAAAGTATTTGAGAAACTAATAACTTCTCAACTGCAACACTGCTGTAAATCTATAATTTCACCCTACCAGCATGGGTTTGTGAACTACCACTAACTTATTAGAATTCTCATCAATTGTTATTGAAGGGTTCCAGTCAAAAATGTCATTTACACTGATTTAAGTAAGGCTTTTGATTCTGTCAACCATAGTTTCTTATTATATAAGCTCAATCCTCTTAGATTTCCACAAAACTTAATTATGTGGATAAATTCATATCTTTCATGTAGAATTCAAATAATATTTTACAATAGCTTTGTATCTAAGACCGTCCAAGTCATTTCTGGTGTACGACAAGGAAGTCATTTAGGCCTATTGCTATTTAGATTATTCATAAATGATCTACCGTCCGTAATATCATTCTCTCGCATACTTATGTATGCAGATTATGTTAAGATTTGTCTGACTTTTATTGATCCCATATATAGCCTCAGATTGGAATCTGACCTTGATTGTTTTCAATCGTGTGCTTTGAATTTATTAAATGTTAATTGCAATAAATGTAAACATATGACATTTTTCAGTGGCGTTCCCCATTTAAATAATTATCATCTTAATGATACACAACTTGAACGAATAGAGTCAGTAACTGATTTAGGTATCCTTCTTGATTCAAAATTATAGTTTGATAAGCATATTTTGTCTGCTTCTATTAGAGCCATGTCCTTTAATTTATTAAACGTTGGTGAAAGAAATTGAACGATCCCTATATAACTAAACATCTGTACATCTCACTGGTTCGTCCTATTCTTGAGTATGGATCTAATATCTAGGTATCTAATTATCTATAAAAAATACTGAAATTTACATATAATATTATATGTCTATACTAATTATTTAAACATAATAAAAAGTCAACACGTGTCAACACGTGCAGTCTCAATCAAAGTAAGAACTAAACAAATCAAAACAAGTAAGAAAGCAACAGTCGAGTTTGCTCGACTGTGAGATACCCGCCACCCACTTTTACCATCAAAATATTATATTGTATAAAAATATACTGAAAAAATACTAAAAAAAATATACTAAAAATACCAAAATAATATATCAAAATTTTCTTTGTTCGAAGTTATTAGCTTGGCGGCACTTTAGTTGGTTTATTGAACACCATTATTATGTCGCGGAGTGTCATAGCAACTAACTAGGTGCAGCTGCACGTGGTAACGCCTTATACAAGTAATATCTTCATAACTTCTGTGTTTTTTATCCGATTGTAACCAAATTCGCAGAGATCATTAATTGCCGGCAGCTTTTCACACACAATCAATTTGCGCATATACATACATATATTAACACATACATACTAGAGCTTCGACGAACACCAAATGTGTGCACGTTCAAATATGGCTTTGGCCGTCGCAACCAAAACCGTTATTTGTCGGTGGACAGCAACGTCCTACCACTAAGCAATGAACATAATAGAGTCCGCATATACCAAATATACGGTCTGTCGCGTTTTAGGTTTTCATAGCCCCCGTGGCAGAAGCCGTGGCAGAGGCGAAGCGCCCTCTCGCGTGGCTCTCTCTCGATAACTCGAGCTAGCCGTCGTGTTTTGAATTTTTGAAAGCTCCTGAGGCAGAGACGCAGCGTTCTCGCACGTTCGGGCTCTCTCTCTCTCTCTCTTCGTACGAAACTTGAAGAAGTGAACAGATAGAACTCGAGCATTAATTCAGTCGTAGAACTTCGGTATTTTGATATGTGTGTATATGTATTTAGTGCACATACATATGAAGAAACATAATGTGTATGCAGTTGCTGCTTGTCCGATTGCTTCAATTTTTATTGAGTTTCATTTCAAAAGTGTTTTGCTTGGATATGAAAAAGTTAATACTCTTCTTCATTTGCATATATTGCTCTATCACTAATAACTAAAGAATTCTAGTCTAGGTCATCAACGGGTCTGCCTGTGACTTCCTTGTTGTTCTCTTTTTTTTTACATTCATATTTTTATTTATGTATTTTCAGCAGTGTTTAAAATTTAGCAAATTGATACTATCTTACATATGTATGTACATTCATATGTACATATTAAATATGTATATATGAATTTGATTAAACACTGCTGAAAATGAATAAAAATACGACTGAATTGATGCTCGAGTTCTCTCTGTTCACTTCTTCAAGTTTCGTACGAAGAGAGAGAGAGAGAGGCCAAAACGTGCGAGAGCGCTGCGTCTCTGCCTCAGGGGATTTCAAAATTGAAAACACGACGGCTACCTCGAGTTCTCGAGAGAGAGCCGAACGCGAGAGAGCGCTGCGCCTCTGCCAAAACGCGACAGACCGTATTTTTGGTATATGCGGACACTCTTATGTTCATTGCTTAGTGGTCCTACGACCCAACATGTTCGTGGGCATCATCGCAAACTGAGTGTGCCCGAATAACCTCTCATCAAAAAAAAGTCTATCTGTTATATGGTTAATGGTGGAAGTTTCTTGATAATATCAATGGTGAAGCCCAAACAATCGATTAGTTATAAAAAAAATTTTAGACTATCGATACTATCGATAATCCTACGATTTTGATCCAACACTACGGTACAGCTCTATTTTCCACGTCAAGCACTTGGGCCGAACGGGAAAAATTATTTTAAATTCCTTTTCATTTGAACGGTCTGTGTGTAACATGGTTAGTTTGATACAAGAAATAGACACAGAGCATGAGGACATGGTACACCATGCCGCTCTTGACTTTTACGGATTATTACTGGCCACTTGCTCGTCAGATGGGGCCATTCGAATTTTTCATTCACGTAAAAATAACAAGGCCGTAGCTGAACTTAAAGGTCATCAGGGTCCAGTGTGGCAAGTGGCATGGGCTCATCCAAAATTCGGTAACATCTTAGCATCGTGTTCCTATGATCGCAAATTAATTATATGGAAATCAACAACACCCAGAGACTGGACAAAACTGTAAGTAATACATTATATTAATATAATGGAAATTATGCCAGTACTTGTAAAATTTCAGATACGAATACAGCAATCACGATTCTTCAGTAAACTCAGTGGATTTTGCTCCATCTGAATATGGTTTAGTACTTGCATGTGGAAGCTCAGATGGTTCCATTTCAGTGTTAACATGCAACACAGAGTACGGTATTTGGGATGCCAAGAAAATACCAAACGCACATGCCATTGGAGTGAATGCAATTTCTTGGTGTCCAGCTCAGGCACCAGATCCAGCCTTTGATCAGCGTGTTTCTGTTCGCAGTGCATCGGTAAAGCGATTGGTCAGTGGTGGATGCGATAATCTCGTAAAGATCTGGCGTGAAGATAATGATCGGTGGGCTGAAGAACGCCGTCTCGAGGCACACTCTGACTGGGTCCGTGATGTGACATGGGCACCATCAATAGGCTTACCACGTTTGCAGATAGCCTCGGCTTCACAGGATCGTCACGTCATCATTTGGAGCAGTAATGGTGATTTGACTCAGTGGACATCTAATATTTTACATACATTTGATGATGCCGTATGGGGTATTTCTTGGTCCACCACTGGGAACGTTTTGGCCATTACTGGTGGTGATAACAATGTATCACTATGGAAAGAAAACACTGTGGGTCAATGGATACGCATTAATTACGAAACAGGCACTGCGATTCAATCAAAACAATCACATAATATTCATAATTCCCAACAGCAGGCGCTGCCGCCAGCGCATCTTCATCTATCGTCAGATTCCGAACACAGTTCGAATTTATCAAATTCGCAGCTGTCAAGTTAGAAACGAAAATACTGCAGTCCTTAATAAAAATTTTGTTCATTATATATGTATTACAAATAAAAATAGAAAAAAACGTGTTTTCTTCTTGGTAATTCTCTATTATGTGCACTCTTTTTCTATAAGCAACTACTTTTTTAGTTTTAGTTAAAAAGCCGCGCAATTTAACAATTTTTTATAGATAAAGCTAGATTTAACCAGAATTTTAGTGAAAAGCTTTTCATGAGGAAAGTTGTAGTTTTTTTTATTTTCGATTTTTACATGTTATTTGACGTTAGCAAAGCAAGAAATGTTCGCTGCAGCGACGTTATGGCGGTTGACTGAGTAGAGACCATTTTTCAGAATATAATGTGCCCATTCACTTAAATGTTTTCTATCTACATATACATTGAAAATAATCACAATTTTATGATGACAAATGAAGAACTGAAAAATCAAAAATGGATCAAACAGTGTGCCATGTAATTAAACTCTACAAACAAGAAATTTGCAACAAAGCGTTGCAAAATAAACAAAGCTGAAACCACTAACCATATAAGAGATAGACTGGGCTTTTCATGAGAGCCTATTCGGCCACACTATTTTATTGCGATGCTGCCCACGAACATGTTGGGTCGTAAGACGTTGCTGCCCACCAACAAATAACTGCATAAAACCGGTTTTGGTTGCGACGGCATACGCCGCATTCGAACGTGCACACGTTTGATGTTAGTCGAAGCTCTAGTATGTATGTGTGATTATGTGTATATGCGTTTTGTACTGCTGCTGCGTTCTTGAATATGTTGGTGAATACACATATGTTTATGCAAAATGCAATTGTGTTGAGCTATAGGCAAATTTTGTGTATTCGATTTGCAGCTAGCACAAATTGTTGTTTTTATTTTAGTTTCTTGTCTTGTGTCCTCCCTCCCCTTACCATTGTTTTCTTCGACATCGTATTGTGACGAATTGTGTTCTGCTGCTGTAGTGATTTTGTTGATTTGATTTTTTACTTTTGCTGGCGTGTGCCGACTGCACCTGTCGATCATGTTTGAATATTGTGTTATTATTATCAATTTAGAAGTACAGACATAATATATTTAAATTTCAGCATATTTTATTGCGAGTTTATATATGTACATATATTATTCATATATAATAACTCGGAATAAAATATGCTAAAATTTGAATATAATATTTTCATACTAATTATTTGCTAATAATATCAAATCATGTCAAAATATTCAAAGACAGGTGTAATCGGCGCAAGCCACTGAAATAAAAGAACAGCAAGTGCAGCACCATTAGCAGCAGCACAAATTACGTCATGTCAAAAAGACAATCACATCAGTCAAACGATGTTGAAAAAAACATAGGCAAGGGGAGGGAGGCAACACGAGGCGTACGACAATAGCGCTCGGCAGCCGACAAGAAACGAAAATAACAAAAACAATTGGTGTCAGTTCAAAGAAGTCGCGCAAATATCCTAATGAGACTTGAAACTATCAAAATTAAAGCAATCGAATACACAAAATTTGTCTACAGCTCAACACATTTGCATTTTGCCATATATGTGTATTCACCAATACATTCAAAGGCACAAGCATTGCCCAGCGTTTCAAATTTTAGCTGTCTTGATTTTAGAATATTTCATATGCATGTATGTGTTGGTAAATGCACGTATATGACAAGATACAATAGTATGGGTGGAGCTTGTCAATTTGAGTGCATTGCCCAGCGTTTAATATTTGTGATTTCTGAACGCCTCATTTGGATAGTTGAATAGTTTATGCTCTTCCTTGTTGCCATATATTGCTCTCTGGCAATAAAAACTAAGAAAGAGTAACTGCTGGTAGATATCACCCATTTTATTTTGATTATTTTTGACTTCTCAAGTTGTTTTTTTCTGTCCTTCGGTTTCATGTATGTATACTATGTAATTATTGTTTCTGTTGATGACCTTCGATTTGCTGTTGCTATTGTTTTGGTTTACGTTGACGTCTTGGCGTGGTGGTGCGTTTGTTGGTGTGGTGGTGCGTTTGTTGGTGTGTTCTTTTATTTCCTTGTGCCTGCGCCGATTACACCTGTTTAAGTGTTACGCACATTGATAATATTTAAAAACAATTGCTATGGCCATATTATATTTAAATTTCAGCAAATTTTATTGTTATTACTATTATTTTTATTTTTATCAAGCAAACTTAAATTATGAAATACTTAAATATATAAACGCAGTTTTAAAATATATATATAATATATTATTTTATTTATTAAATAAATAATTATAGTAATTTTCAAAACACTTTCTAAATTTAAATATAATATGTCCATAGCAACTGTTTTAAAATATTATCAATGTGCGTAACACTTAGAAAACAAGGGGAAGGTCATCTAACAATAACAACAAATGCATATGATACATGAAACCGAAGGAGAGAAGAGAACTACTTGAGAAGTCAATAAGAAACATTGACACATTGTGAAGTCAAAAAACCGAAAATATGAAAAGCTATGCAATGTTCTCAAATTGCCGGCAGCTCTTCACACACAATCAATTTGCTCATATACATACATATATTAACACATACATACTAGAGCTTCGACTAGCATCAAACGTGTGCACGTTCGAATGCGGCGTACGCCGTCGCAACCAAAACCGTTTTTATGCAGTTATTTGTTGGTGGGCAGCAACGTCTTACGACCCAACATGTTCGTGGGCAGCATCGCAGTACTTTTATTTCGATGCTGCCCACCAAAAAGTCCTCATGAAAAGACCAGTCTACATATTGTATGGTTAGTGTTGAAACCATTCGTGACCAATAAAAACATTCACCGCGATAGTTTTCTAAATAACCAAGACCTGCAATAGGAAGCTGGGTTAATCCAGTTTAAACCAGCGATTCCAAGATTCGTTTGCCGCCAGCGACGTCGGCCAACGCCGCTGCCAAGTACCCACATCTAGCTTAGGATTTCCTCATGTTAAAAATTTTAGTCTCAATTCTGTGCTCAATAAAAGATCCATCTTTTTATTTCAAATATTAACTTGCGCCAGGCTGGGACCAGCGCGTTTTAGTACAACAGTACTGGCAAAATACTCAGACAACTTCAGAGGACCGTTCGAGTTATTAGAACGAAGAAGTCTTAATACCAACCGGCCCAACGGTTGTCTGCACGTTTTGTAAGGTGCTCCCGTAGAACAACCCCCATTTCAGTGTGAGTCGCAGGATCCAAAGTAGAAGCTGAACAGGAAGACATCCGGGTCACCAGGTGGAACAGCCATATCAATCTAACTAATTTAAGTTTGTGATAAGTGAAGAATATAAAATTAAGTAACTAAATCACAGATTAGGCGTGAAAATTAATGATAACGTAATTAACTAAAATAATATCACAAAGCGATCAAGAAATATTATTTGAAAAAGAAAAAAACCTAAAATTTCATTAAATAAGGATTATTGCAAACAACAGTATAACACAAACCAAATCCTGTCATTCCTTAACTAAGGACCCTTCTGGATGGAAGGGCAAAACCAGCCACGGGTTTTTACACAAAATAAAGAAATAATCTATATATGGGCATTTCCACAGAAAGGTCCACCGCAGCCAAAAAATTAAAATATATAAAAGTATGAGGTTTTAAATTTATTAAATTCAAATCAATTTTACATTTATTCATACCGTATTTTGAAATATTCGCTTTGCAAAGTCGAACAAGTGCAAAAATTATGTTTTTATCATTTGTATGGTAATTTCGCTTTGATCTACAGACTTAAAAAAGACGTTATGCAATGATCTGTAATCTCTTAAATCTTCGTTAAAGATCAAAGAATTTAGGAAATAAGATAAGACTACCAAATACCAAATACCAAAAATAAGTTCAACAACTTAAAATATTAAAAAAAAAAACATTTAAAGTATGATTGAAAAAATTTCCCGTGCGACATGTCCCGTGCGACAGTGATACAAGGTCAATTTAAAAAAAAAAAAAGTATACAATCTTTTTGCTTCAAGACAAAAACATTATTAAGATAAATGATGGCACAACATTTTAAAATTAGACTCATTAAAATATTCCTTTAGGTTTCGCTAAACTTTGACTTTGAACGGTAGGCCGACAAAACTACTTCCATTTTTTGTCCCGTGCGACAGCGGTAGTTTTTTGCAATTATCTTGAAAATGAAAAGTTGGACGAACTCAACTTTTTCACCAGTAATAGAGCTATGGAAGAGTAATAATTTAAACTTACTCGCCAAATTTGAATTGCTTTAGTTGTGTAATTTTTTCTGCTTTAAAAGCGTACAAATGTCCCGTGCGACAGCATGGAATTGCCCATATGTAAAAATGGACCAAAAAAAAAGTGTGACTGTTTTTTATGAGCACCACTGTGCCGATTTGGCTGATTTTTTTTTAAATTGTTCATAACTGCTAGGAAATTGTTAGATTGTAAGAAAATTTTTGGAAAATTGGTGGGAAAGTTCGCAAAAGCGGAATGAAAAATGAGCTTTCACTCAACGTATACAACTGATTAACAAAACAGCTGTTTTCAGTTAGCGACGAAAATTCAATCGTTGGAATATTTTCGTTCATTTGAGTTAGTATTAAAAACATTTGCACTAACCATATAAGAGATATACTGGGCTTTTGATGCGAGCCTATTCGCGCACACTATTTTATTGCGATGGTGCCCACGAACATGTGATGTCGTAAGACGTTGCTGTCCACCGACAAATAACTGCATAAAACCGGTTTTGGTTGCGACGGCCTCTGCCGCATTCGAACGTGCACTCGTTTGATGTTAGACGAAACTCTAGTATGTATGTGTGATTATGTATATAAGTTAATTTCTTTAAGGTTTTGCTTGATAAAAAAATTAAGCTTTATTGAGTCCAATTGGACTGTTCTTCGTTGTTAAAATTTGTAGACTAATTTAAGCTAAGTTAATAAGAACCCTAAGAGAGCTATGTGCATCGGCAGCGACGTTGGCAGTGGCGGCAGCGGCGTTGCTTTACTTCTAGATTACCTGACTTGTTGCCAAATGTTCCGCGAATTTCGGCATTTGGGCTGCGCTTTCGGAAGTTGCCAAGACGCTGCGCTCAGCAATATTGGGGCTACTGCACCTGACGGACGGATGTTGTTGCAATAACTTTTGAATGATTTTGTTGTTAATTTATATGCGCAAATTGATTGTGTGAGTAGAGCTACCGGCAATTTGCGAACATTGCCCAGCTTTTCATATTTTAGATTTTCAATCTTGGTAATGCAGTTGGGTTTGTATCTTGTTATTCTATAGTTGTTTTAGTTGTTAGTTTTATACAGATAAAAGCGATACAAGATGTACCGTTTATGATTGATACAATTATAGAGACTGTAATATTATTTGATACTAGTTTTACAATGTACTTATGTTCTATAGGTTTTATTTTTATTAGTTCTAAGGGTGTGTACAATGGGGTTAGATTTATTTCGGGATTCAGCTGGTTTTCGTTTAACCCTATTTTTCCTATTTTGATTTTACATTGTTTTATTGTTATTATTTTGTTGCCTTTAATTGTTATATTTTTATTTATTGCATTTCTTGGCCATTCTGTTATAATAGTGTCTAATAATAATATAGTAATAATAGTGTATTCGGTAAGTTGGATTAGTTCGTACAGCAATTGTTCTCTGTTACAATGTATGTTCGTCTTCAAATTCTTTAACTAATATGCAATATTACTATTTATTAGCTGAATCACATCGCTCATTTCATGTAAATTAACTGAGTTTGTTGTTACTGACTCTAGTCGGTTATGGATTTTTATTCTATCGCTATCATCTAATATTCCAAATAGATATTTAAATGCAGATCCTATTATATTCATTAGTCCACGTTTCTGTCTATTTGTCTGATGTAAAGTAATACCACTAAGTTCTCTTAACATTTTATCGTGTAAAAATGTAATTTGTGGAATATGTGTATAGTTTGTTATTTTAATGTTGAAATAATGTATTGTCTATATCAGATAGATTTATGCGAAGACAATGATGTTCGTGTTCTGAAAGGATTTGGATGGGTTTGTCGGAGAATAAAAGGTACCCATGATCTGTATCAATATTGTTGATTTGAAGTTGTTGTATTTGGCATAGCTTTGCAGAAGTGAGGAGAAGTATTATGATGAACCAGGGGCCTGTAGGGTAGGAATTTGATTAATTTTCTTTTGTTTTTTGAATTGGGTCTTATTCTCTGTTTCTCTGTTACTGTTAAGTGTTAATTCTATGTCTTCAGACTCGAACCAACGCTTAAGGTCTAAACTGGCGAAGGCACTATCTCTGTCTGCCTTTAAGAGCTTGGGTTTTCCCAACTGATTAAATATGCGCATTAGAGCATTTTTGCATCCTAACCAATCTTTTGTTTTTATCTGTTTAAGGGTAGCGAATTTAGAAAAGATGTCTATACGACTTAGATAGTGATTGGCTTCAGAAGAGTAAATATCTATTACGAATTTATCGCGACAATGTTCGGGCTTGGGAGTGACTTTTATTGTCATTTTTGTGTTACGATGCTCTGTTTGTGCAATGTTGCAAATTTGACATTCATTAAATATATTTTGAATGAGGAAAGTAATATGTTTCACTAAAAAGTTTTGTCGTTTTCTGAATTTCTGGGTGTAAAAGTTTTTTGTATGTATTTGAAACCAATTCTTTAATATTTACATAACTGGGGTTGTCTTTTAATAAAATGAGGCTTTGGAATATTTTAGTGTATTTTGGATTCATGGTTTCTTAATACACATGTTGAAGCATTTCGAAGTCGCCATCATTGTCAATGATTTTTGAGCAAAAATGGTCGAGTAAATATTGTTAAGCTATTTGTAGGGTAATTTTTTTGTAGGAAATGTGTATAATTTGTTTTTTAAAATAAGTCTCGTATTGTGTATTATTAAATTTTGTGAAGCATCTTCTTTGTCTTTTGTGGTGATTAATGGCTTTCTCCGATAATCCTATTAAATTACTACTATCCTTTTTTGCGCTATGTTGTGTGGATTCACCAAAATATATTTGTTCTGTGGTTATTCTGGAAAGTGCGTCTGGGACATGATTTTCTTTTCCTTTAATGTATTTTATGTCGAAGTCGTATTCTGAGAGTCTAATCTTCCATCTTGTCAGTTTTGCGTTGGGTTCTTTTAGCTTATGTAACCAACACAATGGTTAATGGTCAGATGATACTTCAAAATGTCGTCCTAATAGATAATGTCTGAAAGTTGTGGTTACCCAAACTATTGCTAACAATTCTTTTTCTATGGCGCTGTAGTTAACTTCATGTTAATGTTCTACTTGGGAGAGGACAGCTCCTAGTGCTACATTACTGGCATCGGTCGTTAATGTAAATTTTCTCTCAAAGTTGGGTATTTTTAGGACTGGGTCTTCGGAAATTAGTAATTTTAATTTTTTAAATGCTTTTAAATATTCTACTTGATTGGTATCTTTTTTTGCTTCCTTTTTAAGACATTTAGTTAAGGGTTTGGCGATGTCTGAGAAGTTGGTTATAAATTTCTTATAATAGCCTCTGAGTCCTAAGAATGCTTTAATTTCCTTGGGTTTTTTGGGTAGTGGGTATTTTAATATGGCCTTTATTTTATCTGGGTTTGGTTAGATTTCGTCTTTAGTAATGACGTGTCCTAGAAAGGTCGTTTCAGAAATTCGCATTTATTTAACTGAAGTTTTAGATTTGCTAATGATAACTTTTCAAAAACTGCTTGTAAGGCTTGTGGATGTTCTTCTAAAGAGGTAGGAAAGACTATAATGTCGTCTAGGTATACTAAACAGCATTTATTTAGGAGCGGACGGAGTAAATTATTCATACGTCGTTGAAATGTAGCGGGGGCATTTATAACCCCAAACGGCATTCGTGTATACTCATAATGTCCATACTTTGTTGAGAAAGCGGTCTTAGATATTGATTCTGTGTCCATTTCTATTTAGGGGAAGTCTTTTGCAAGATCTATTGTTGTAAAGTAATTGGACCTTCCTAACTTTCCTAATATTTCATCTATATTCGTATAGGATATCGGTCATTTATCGTGATTTCGTTTAGTTTTCTGTAATCGATTACAATGCAAGATACAATAAGGTGAATTAATTTCTCGTATGATCCCTTGTTCTAACATGTTCTGAATTTGTTTTTCTACTTCTTCTTCGTATGTCTGTTGGAACCTATACATTTTTGAGTAAATAGGGATGTTGTAAGTAGTGTAGATGGTATGTTTTTTCTGATTAGTAAAACGGAGTTTGTCGTTTTCATGATGTCTTGGTATTTCGTTAACAGGTTGATTAATTTACGTTTTTCCTCAGTAATCAGATGGTCTGGTCGGAACAAGTTTTCTTGGAGTTTGGAAGTTTCTAAGAAAACGGGGTCTTGTGGAAATGGAGGATCTACTTGAATATGGTTTTGTTCTGTAGTGATTTGTTAGTATTCTTTATCTTGTATTTTTTGTTAAAAACGGTATGCAGTTCACTTTTGATAATCGATAACTGCTTTAGCTTCGGACAACAAATTGCGTCCAATTAACATATCGTAATGGTCTGAGAAATGGTGGATCAAGAACCCTTGGACAATTGGGAAATAGTTGTTAGGCGGCAAATTTGTACTTTCATAAACAATTAATAGACCATTACTAGTATGGACAAAATGATTAGTTTTGTGGATAGGTGTTTTGAAGATGTTTCGAGTGAGCATGTTTATTGTGGATCTAGTGTCGATAAGACACTTTACTTCGTTATTGTCATATTTAACTATTGCATATTGGCTTGATCCGGGTAAATTTTTTTTGCTTGTTCGGTATCGTCTGGTTCGTCGTAGTTCGGTACTGGGTTATCTTCTTCTATTGTGTTCAAGTTGTCACGATTTTGTTCGGGAGGATATTAAATACGTTCCGAGGTGTAGCTAATTTGATAAGAGTAAGGCTGAGATTATATGGGTAATAGGGATAATAATGGTTGTATGGATATTCAGGCTGACTTGGTGTCACTTCCTGATATATTAGTTCTTTTTTACTCATTCTAGACTGTCCACTGTCTGATGGTCTCTGTCTTTTACTAGGATTATTGGTAGTTATGTTCCCAACTGGAGGGTAGTTAGTCGGTACGTTTACATAATTGGGTCCAAAACGATTCTGGTCGAAAGTATTGTGTTGGTTAAACGTTGGGTTTAGTCTGGGTGGTTGCGTCGTAGGTATGTTAGGTTGAGGGTGGATTGGTCTATGCTGGTAATGAGGAAACGGGCTTGGGTTAACTCTGGGTATATGGGATGGTACATAAGGATGTGGTTGGTGATAAGGTTGGTAAACGTTATTATAAAATGATTGAAAAGGTGCGCTAGGTTTGATTTGGTTATTTATTTGCTTGTTATAAGTTAGTATCCTGTTTGAATTTGGGACTGATTTAAGATTATCTTTCTTTGGGGTTGGCATTTCATAAAGACCTTTCTCTTGCAATATATTTATTAATGATCTTAGGTCTGGAATGTTGCGATTAACAATCCTGAGATGAATGTGGTTTGGCAATTTTTGGATTAAATTATCAATACTATCTTAAATAAGTCTAGTAAACAAAGTGGTTTCGGAAATAGAATTCTCTAATTCTAATTTTCTTATTAATATCTGTTGTATTTTCTCGGCTTCTTCCAAGAATTGACGAATATTACCTCGATATTGTATGCTCCGAAATTCTTCTAATAGTTTGTGGCTTGGTGCCTGGGGTTTGTACTACAGAATCAAGGGTGCGGATAACGTCGCCACTGATGTTTCGTTCGATGTGTCCAAAAATGATTAGCTTCTGTCTTTCGTCCGTAGTCTGGTACAGTGCCAGAATGAAGTCGATGCGGCTGATGAATGTGTATAATGTGCTTGTCTTTCGACCTGACTCATAATCGAGTCGGATAGTACTATTTGGGCTGGTGCTGCAACTGCCATTTGTTTCTTTAAGGCTCGTGTCTTAGTTGATCAAGGGGTTGAGTCTTCACTGTTGTTTTGTAGGTTTGCGTCTTCACTTTAATAGGATTTGTGCCTTAGCTGAGCATGGGCTTAAGTCTTCACTATTTTTATGAGTTTATGTCTTCACTTTAAATGGGTGTGCGTATTAGTTGAGATTATCTATTCAATGTTTCTGTGGTTTTATGTTTTTTTTTATACCCGCCTACCCAAAAGGTAGAAGGGTATTATGGCTTTGTGCCGACCGAAAATGTATGTAACAGGCAGAAGGAAGCATCTCCGACCCCATAAAGAAATATATATTCTTGATCAGCGTCAACAGCCGAGACGATATAGCCATGTCCGTCTGTCCGTATGAACATCTAGATCTCAGAGACTATAAGAGATAGAGCAACAAATTTTTCGCGACAGTATGTCTTATTGTTGGCCGTCAGCCCTTAGAGGAAGCAAGGGGATCAACACGTAATCCCAGTATTGGCTGGGGCACGTGCCGTCCTTGCTCCTACTGTCGGAAGTGCGACTATACTCTCCACGCGAGGGCGGCTGCAAGCAGACCCCTAGCACGGTCATGTCTCTGCTAGAGGTGCTGACTAATTGTAGTCGGGCGAAGATCGTGAATCTATAAGTCACCCCAATCCAAGGTGGAACAGCATACGCTGATGGATGCATGGCCGGGGGGTAGCCCGGTCTCTAGTATGCGGACTCTGGATACCTGTCGTCCTCCAGTTTCATTTAGACTTTCCACGGTATGCGGGCTATGTCGTGGATGACCTTCCCTTCCCGCCTACTCGTGGGATCTTGAATTCATGGATCAAAATTTTAAAACAGAAAAGTCTGATACGGCTGTCTTCCACCCCCAATACTACGGGTCTCGACTCTAGTATTCTAGGGGACCCGGATAGCTAGTGCTGAACTTCCGTCCAGTAGAGGTTCAGTCCGGCAGCAACCCGTCGAGGTATTGTCCTCGGACGAGGAAGGTGACTGCGACCGAATCAGCTTTGCTGACGACGCTTCCGTGGCCTCTCAGAGGTCAGGCCTTACGGAAGCAGGCTCTCAGATCCAGTTGCTGCGGCTGGAATCTAAGGACGCCTTTGAAAAACTGAGAGGAGGCTCTAGCTATCGCCACTGCGCCCCCCGTTAACATCAAGGCAAAACGGACGCGCGCTGATGATACCATCGTTGAGCCCACTAGCTCTTCAAAGAGGCCCAAAAAGACTCATAAGGAGTCCACGAAACCACTCTTCAGCCAAGTGGTTAGCAGCGTGAAATTGGGCTTCACTTTGGCTGATTCATTCAAACCCTCTCAGCGGAGCAGTTGGCTTCGTTGAAATCCAGTATTTTAAAGGCGGTGCTGTTGCACTCTACACCAAAGGTTAGTCCAGGTTTCGAGGGCTGTATACCCCAAGATGAGTGGCTGCTTCTGGTGTGCGAGGATTGCAGCACTGCCAATTGGGTCAGGGGAGCTGTTGGACACATCAGGTCCATCAGCGCCCTTGACGTAAAATTGCTGGATGAAACGGAGTTCGCCAAGGCTCACATCATAAGAGGTTACTTTCCTAGTAGTGCTGAGTTTACTCCTGCAACCATCCTGGAGTACATTGGGCTCCAGAACGCCAGCAGCTTCTCCACGAAGCTGTGGCGGGTGGTGCAGCACAGCCTAAACGGCACAACGACTCACCTTGCAATGTTGGTTGACGAGAAGTCGTACAGGGCTCTGACGGAGTCCCAAGGGAGGGTGAAATGCTGCTTTGGCAGGGTCAAATTGATTCTTAAGCATTCAGCTCTCAAAGCCTCATCCGCCACCCCTGCTCTATCCTCATCCTCACCCGTTCCCTCTCCTGCCAGTGCCCCTGCGGCAACGGTGCCAGTGGTTCGCTCAGGGATTTCAGCATTGGCTGACCCTGTGGCCTCCACGAGCGCTGCGGCTGGATCGGTACCTAAGGTTCCTTCCCCCACCCCACCGGCCATCGTGGTCACGGCTTCGAAGGGCCCCACTGCCAGCACCTCAGGCTGCAACCCACCCGCAAGGGAACCCCTGCGATCGGGGTCGCAAGGCGACCTCCCCCGAGTGGCTCGTCCCGACCGCCGAAGGGCATTCGCGGAAACGACTCTCGGGGGCAAGGCAAGTGGCCTTGTCTCGACCGCCATCAGGAGGGAAAATAAGCAAGCTTAAAGTGCTCCAGGCGAACCTGTACCACGCTATAGGAGCGTCGGCCACACTGTGCAGGGTCGTCTGTGATGATCAAATCAACCTGGCTCTCGTCCAAGAACCATGATTGATCGGTGGCCAAATACGTGAACTATCATGTAAATCATGTAAGTTGTTATATGACCGTATGGGAGGTGCCCCGCGCACTGCTACACTTATGGATAACAGTGTCAGACATTTCCCACTAACTAACTTCATCCACAGAGACCTGGTGATCGCCTCCGCATACTTACCTCCAGCAGAGGTCCAGCGGCTGGTGGAATTCTGTCGTCACAACAACAAGCCACTCGTGATCGGCTGTGATGCCAATGCACATCACACGATCGGGGGGAGCAGCGACATCAACAAACGTGGTGAGTCTCTCTTAGACTACTTTTTGTGTTGTCAATTAGATGTAGCTAACATAGGGTGCAAACCCACTTTTATTAATGCTATTAGGAAAGAGGTTTTAGATCTCACCCTAATCAGCACCTCGATAGCGAGTTCGCTTGTCAATTGGCGGGTCACAGACGAAGCCACTTTGTCAGGCCATCAGCACATCAGGTTTGACCTTTCTGGCCAAGTCGAAATTCGCCAAAACTCCTTCTGTCCCAAAAAGACAAATTGGGAGCTCTTTAAAGCTTCTGTAGCTTTCAAAGCAGACTTATTGGTCAGCAATCCTAACTCTATCAGTCAGATAGAACTCGCTGCCAATCTGCTCCAAGATGTGCTTATCTCATCCTTCGAGGACAGCTCACTCCAGAAGACCCTAGGGGTCAATCGGAAAATTCCGTGGTGGAATGAGGAACTGGCTGTACTTAGAAGGAGGGTTCGAAGCCTTTTTAATAAGGCTAAATCTAACCGTGCTAGTTGGGACGTCTATAGGGACGCTCTCACCAACTACAACAAACGCATTAGACGAGCTAAACGCGATACATGGCGCAGCTACTGTGGTAACTTAGATTCGTTGCCAGAGGCAGCGAGGATTCATAAAGTATTGGCTAAAGGGTCGTCAAATGGAATAGGGCTTCTTAAAAGAGCAGATGGCTCTTTCACTCAAGATCGCAGGGAAACACTTGAGCTTCTACTGCAAGTCCACTTCCCGGGTTCTGTGGTGAATCCAGATCTCTCCGGTCGCGATGACGCCACTTTGTCACCGGACTCACGCGGATTCAGCCTATCTGGATCCATCTTCGACCCCGAAAAGGTCAAATGGCCTGTAGATGCTTTCGCTCCTTTCAAAGCCCCAGGGGGTGACAAAATCTTCCCAGCCCTTATTCAAAACAGCATGGCTCATATTCTTGATCAACTGGTCGGCCTTCTTAGAGCTAGTTTTACTTGGGGATACATACCCATCTCTTGGAGGAGAGTAAATGTGGTATTCATCCCCAAGCAAGGGAATCGTCCGCTTGACCATCCTAAGTCCTATCGGCCGATCAGTCTTACCTCTTTTCTGCTCAAGACGGCGGAAAGGCTTATAGATATGCACATTCGGTGCTCTCTGCAGACGTCGACACCTCTACATCCCAAGCAGTTTGCGTACATAGCCGGCAGATCGACGGAGGTCGCTCTCCACAGGTAAGTGGGGAAAATTGAAAGAGCTTTCGTATCCCAGAACATTGCTTTATGCTCTTTTCTGGATATAAAAGGCGCTTTTGATAATACCGGCTACGGGTCAATCTCTACTGCTCTAGAACGTAGAGGAACTGCCCATCCCTTTATCCGGTGGATTGAAGCTATGCTCAAACACCGGATTATCACTTCACCCTGGACTCCACGACTGCATGCATTAATGCAGTCAAAGGCTGTCCCCAGGGAGGGGTTCTATCCCCCCTACTCTGGTCCTTAGTAGTTGACGAACTACTAGTCTTACTCTCCGAGCAGGGCGTTGAAGCTATCGGCTATGCTGACGACCTGGCTCTAATAGTGACCGGGAACTATACCTGCACCGTGACAGATTTGATGCAATCAGCTCTGAACACGGATTGGTCTTAGCATCAATCCACAAAAAGCTATTATAGTTCCCTTCACTAGGTGCTATTCCGTTGACATTGGTCAATTTTTTATCAGCGGCTCCCCTGTGGGGCTATCCAACGATGTCAAATATATAGGGGTAACCCTCGATAAAAGACTAAATTGGAACTCCCACCTCAGCAACACCCTCACAAAGGCGACCCATGCCATGTGGGCCTGCAGGAGATTCTTTGGTAGAATCTGGGGTCTTAAATCCTGCACCATCCGGTGGCTTTTTGCTTTGATGGTCAGAGCCATCGTCACCTATCCTGCTATTGTGTGGTGGTCAAAGGTTAAACAAGTCCCTGTAATTAGCAATTTCAATAAATTGCACAGGCTGCTGTGGCTCGCACTGACAGGTGCACTTCGTACCTGTCTCACCGCAGCAATGGAATCGATACTGAATCTGACTCTGCTGCATATCCAAATTAAAGAAGTCGCTGCTATGAGCCTTCTTAGAATCAAGCTCGAATCAGGACATGCTAGCCTGATCATAGGCATTCCTGGCATAGATATCTGCACTAGATCAAATACTATGACTAAGGAACTTTTCTTTGGTGTTAAGTTCAGAACCCTCATCCCGGACCGGAAGGACTGGGACACTGGCAACCCCATCATAAACATCTGCACGTGGATACCGCAGGTCCCGAGCATATTGTGCGTTCCTCGACGAAAAATCTGCTCTGCTTCATTAGGGAAGCAGAGCATCTTTTGTCTAGCTAGGGAGAGCCTATAGGCACAAAAGACCTCCATGGTCGCAGTGCCTCGCACCTTCTCTGTTGGGATACTCCGTTTTACAAATAATAATAATAAGTTTGTTTTTGATTTTGGCCACGCCCCTTTCCGCCCAAGCAAATTGAAATTCAAAACTGAATTGCAAGCGTCGTTTTAAACCTAGGACGTTCAATTTTGGTACGCACAATACTAATCACCATCTTAATGATCTCTGCTAATTTGGTTACAATCGGATAAAAAACACAGAAGTTATTAAGAGATTACCTTTATAAGGCGTTACCACGTGCAGCTGCACCTAGTTAGTTGCTATGACACTCCGCGACATAATAATGGTGTTCAATAAACCAACTAAAGTGCCGCCAAGCTAATAATTTCGAACAAAGAAAATTTTGATATATTGTTTTGGTATTTTTTAGTATATTTTTAGTATATTTTTTAAAGTATTTTTTCAGTATTTTTGAAAAATATAATATTTTGATGGTAAAATTGGGGGTCGGGTATCTCACAGTCGAGCCAACTCGACTGTAGCTTTCTTACTTTTTTTTTTCGGTCACTATATGTTTATTTAATTTAGTTATTTCTTTTATGTTGATTTATTTGTGGTTGAGATTGTACTTTCATGCTTAGTTTTTGATCACTTATTGTATACTAGCGGACCCCGCAAATTGTGTGTCCCGTGTCGGAAATCCATCTTCATTATTTATATTCGCGCCAAATGGAAAGACAAAAAATGTGGTTTATCATTCTACATTGCATTAAAATAATTTAAATGAATTAAGTTGTGTTTGGATTTTCCATTTCCATTTATTGAAAGAAATAGAGAGAGCCATCTCCTTAAATTCGAATTTTGGGAGGGACAACGTCCGCCGGGTCTGCTAGTATTTCACTTAAACAAAAACATTAAAATATGTATGTCTGTAAAAAAAGCAAAGTCTGAAAAAATTCTAACAATCAATCAATGCACGATGCTCAGCGAATAAAAGAAAAAACACACGTATAATAACACAGAATATCGATTTCGGCTTTCCGAGCCTCCTGTGGTGTTGGCATTTGCTGCTAAAAACGATGTTTTCTATTTAAATTCAGAGCCTCCTTTAGTGTTGACGTTTGTTGCTAAAAACAATTTTTTCAATTTTCCGGTTTTTGCAAAGATTTTCCGGAATTTTCTTATAGCCTATACTTTGCTCCCAGAATATACGAATCCAACAAAAAAAAACCCATCCAAATCGGACGTCTGGAAATCGAGTTATAAGCTTTTAAACTTTGTTTTATTTATATAGAAGATATACTGAGTTCCCATGAAACGCAAGTTCGCTATAGCTACACTCATACCTTTTTTTTGATTTATTAAATTCTAACATGACGGTTAGTACGTGCATTATATTTAGATGTGTGCTAGTGAAGTGGGTAAGAAAGAACCCTGGCCAATCCGAGCATAGCAAGAATGCACACCCTCAAGCCCACTGTCACCCGATTTTATCTTGGTAGACCATATGTATGGTTTTATGTACACTACACATTTAATGGGTGGGACCCGAAAGACTTATAATTTTTAGTGAGCGCGACATGAAACACAAATGCAGATAGATTGGCTCAAAACAATAA